>OY728153.1:883575846-884175846 GCA_963277665.1 Viscum album
AGAATTCTTCCTCAATGAAGGACGGTTCATCTCCGATGAAGAACATCGACCCTTCATCGTAGAACAACTCAGCGACCACGATTCTCATCCTCTTCTTCCTCCGTGACAAGAGAGGAGACACTGACATGGGGAATTCACAAACGACGACGCACCTTATTTTTCTCTCCTTCGTGACAAGAGAGGGAAATGTCGTTCTTCCTCGAGTGCACACTGACGACGACGGAAACGACGCCATCATCCTCGGCGCTTGACAACTGCAAACGACATCGATTATCGAGGTAGGGGTTAAGTTCAATTTTAATAGATTAAAATTGTGCTTTGGTTTGTCGTTGAGCATCTTGTTGATCTCGTCCATTTGCTATCGCTTTACGTGGAGGGCGCAGGCCGAACGAAAACGGCCTGACGACCCTCCGTTGAACTTGTTTATTTTATTTAGAATTGGCAAGCACAGGTGGAGGAGGCACGACGCCGTCGCGCCTTGCTGGGAACGCAACAATGGAGGCCAGTGTCGTCGTGCCGGTTGTGCGGGAAGAAACGTGGCCCGCTACACGGAATGATTCGGTGGAAGAACCGGCCGGCCCATCGGCCGGCCAGGCGAAGAGGAGCCGCGACGCCAGAAGGGCGCCATGCTAGAGGAGCAGCCGGCTCGTCGGCCGGCCAGGCAGATTTGGACCGAGGCGCCAGGAGGGCACCGCGTTGGAGGATTGACAGCCCGCCCATACGGGCCACCTGCGCAGAAGACCGGTCGGTCTAGCCGACCAGTTTGGGGAAGGGCGGCGCCGCTAGTGTGAAAAACTGGGGGGCCACCACCCCCCCCCCCTGGATCCAGCTCGGCCAGCCGGCCGAGCCCGCCGGGCCGTGCCAGGTCGGGTCGAGCCAGGCCGCGCCCGACCAGGCTGGGCCGAGCTGGGCCGGGTTGCGCCCCGTCGGGCCGGGTTGCACCCCTTAGGGCTGAGTTTTGTATTTATTTGGACCGGTCTGACACCTCTGCTGGGTCGGACCCATCAAACTGGGTTAACTTGACCCGTCGGCCCACTGGGCTAAACGGGTCGAGCCCTGTTATTCACTTAAATGTAAATAACATAAGGACCGCGCGTCCGATCGACGCACCGTCTACGGCACTGGGACCCTTTCGACGAGACGGTCTTTTTGCGATACTCTGAGTGAGTTTTGGGAAACTTTGGATATCGGCCAGTTTTGGGAAGGGTGGCGCCGCCAGTGCGAAAAACTGCCCCCCCCCCCTTGAAGCCCACTCGGCCAGCCGGTCGAGCCCGCCGGGCCGCGCCAGACCAGGCCGGGTAGGGCCGCGCCGCGCCGCGCCGCACCGAGTTTTGTATTACTTTGGACCAGTCTGACACCCCTGCTGGGTCGGACCCGTCAAACTGGGTCAACTTGACTCGTCGGCCCACTGGGCTAAACGGGTCGAGCTCTATTATTCACTTAAACGTGAATAACTTAAGGACCGCGCGTCCGATCAACGCGCCGTCTGTGGCACTGGGACTCTTTCGACGAGATGGTCCTTTTGAGATACTCAAAGTGAGTTTTTGACAGCATTGGATATCGTACGAGTTAGAAATTATCATTTTTCTAACCGAGCCCCTGGAACGGAAAAACCAATATCTCTCAGACCGGGCGTCTGATTGACGCGCCGTCTATCGCATTGAATTCCTATCGATGAGACGGAACTTTGGGACACATCAACTCTGGACTTCATGATAGTTTATGTATCGACCCCTTGGCTCGTGGAGCGGGCCCTCCCGGAATCGAGTGTGATGTGTGTGGGAACCCTAGAGCTAGTTGCGACTGCGATGATGATGACGACTGTACTTGGATCCTACATGGGTTCGGCAGTGAGGAAGACTGTACTTGGATCCTCCGTGGGTTCGATAGTGATGACAAATGTACTTGGATCCTACGTGGTTTCGACAGCGATGGTTACTGTAGTTGGATCCTACGTGGGTTCGGCAGCGACGACTTCTGTACTTGGATCCTACGTGGGTTCGGAAGGGGAGATGATTCAGAGGCTACATCTATAATATCCACCCCTTTTTGTGAGTAGTATACTTATGTGAGCTGAGTCTTGACTTTCAGTCATTATCATCGATGTGATTTACTTCCTTTCCTGTGTGGACTGGGTTGTGCTTTCCTGTGTGGACTGGGTTGTACTTGGGCTCGTGAGTTGGAGCCGAACTGGAATTGATGAATTAGGTATATGTATGGACATATACCTAAGTAGAGTTGGTTGATACTTTGTGTTGTATCTTTCCTTTGTGGATTCTGGGATACCTTATGGGGTCTTGGGGTCCTTACTGAGTATCGTATACTCACCCCTGCACGGGCTATGCCTGCACTACGTTGTGTTGGATGCAGACGACATACGACACTGATCGAGGTGGAGTATAGTGGAGTGGGACGGTACTTGGAGGTGGACCACTTTGCGGGACGTACACGGAGCGGACGACCGGACCCGAGGAGCTGAGGAGACCATCTGTACCCACCCTTCATGTGGGATATCTGGAGGATGACTCAATGGTTGTTGGTTTACTTTACTACAGTTGTTCTTTCTTTACTGTTGTACTGTACTTTCAGTTGGGTTTGTATTCTTTCCCATTTACTTTCATTTACCTACTTTTGTACTCAGTTTACTTAGTGTTTACTTCATCTTGCGTACTATTTTGTGTTTGTTTACTTATATACATGCAATTCCTTCCCTTTTATCGGGATTTATGCCTCTGGTGCTAGTCGCCAGCCCCTGGCCTATGGAATGCGGGCTTGGGGTAGTCACGACATGGGCCCCGAGGACGGGTCGTGACAGTCTAGTCCTAGAGCATTGGCTAGACTAGATGCAAAAAAGTAATGTGAATCACTTACATCAAACAAAGCACATGAAAGAGTACTGAAAAAACGGATCGTATCTCGAATGATCTATGACCCCACTAGGAATAATGCCTCTATGGAATGCAACTAAACATGACAAGCTTCTATACCCCTCTGCTGACGACAACCTTCTCAACCACACCTAGGCTGATGTCTCAGAGGAACACCCTAAGGTTGGCCTCCTCCTGCCTCATCTCCCCTCAGTGAAGAAGTAGTCTATTGTCCCTACTACTAAAATGGACTGGCCAAAAACTACTACTGATGTGAGCACTGAACCTACCCACCTCCACTATACTGAGCTTGAATGATTGTCAGGAACTGAATCTGAAGATTTCCATGGGCTACACATGATATTCACCTCGGTCCCAAGTTCATGGTAAAATCATGAGGACCTAAAGGATGAAAAAATAGATTTTGAGGTTGACTCCCTACTTTCCGAAACCTAGAAGTATGTGGAGCCTAATAACTTATGATGGTAGACTTTCCATTAAAATAACCATGCTAGATCCCCTCTCGTGGTAGACCTCCCAATGAATGCATTCTCTCACTACCTCCTCCTTCTTCTGGACCTCCAAGTATGGTGGTAAGGTAAAGGGAGTAACGTTGTACTGAAGAGAAGGACAATGTTCCTCATCTAGGAATCTCGCATGAGATTCATCATCTAGTAAGAGATCTGGAGAAAAACAAATGATATCATTGAACTTGATCTCCAACTCTCTTATAGACATACTCTCTTGTTGGAGGGAGAGTAACTCATACCTCATCTCATCCTTCATGGTTGAAGAAATGAATTATGTGTGGAAATCCTTCTCAAAATTGACCCATAGAACGTCATCCTCTTTCCTCTCCCAAAGGTAAAGCATCCACCACTGATGTGCATCTTTTCGCATCTAGATCCCCGCTAAGGGAACCCAATACTCCATCAGAGCCCGGATCAAGCTGAAGGTGATCATAAGCTCCTTGAGCCAACTATTTGTCTTTAGGACTGAAATGATACCCTCATACTCTCCTAGAGTCTGGCTCTAGAAAGAATGTAACATTTTTTTCCACTGTTCATACTCCTCTACTTGGTAAACCCTTCGTCAATCAACTGGGTTGGCCTACTAAGCCTCTACTGCCTGTACTACATGTGAATGATGACCCACTTCCATGGCTAAAAAAATTTAAGAAGGAACTCCAAAGCATGAGTAGTATGGAATTTTACTTATGATTCATTTTAACTCATTTAACTTATTTACTCTATTTATTTCAAAATTTTCAAAACACCCAAATTTTAATAAGAACACAAGTCATTATGATGCATGTACCATTCCTAGGGTCTCTACTATACAAACAGTGTAATCTCACTTAGTCATTCGGTAGACTCAGAGTCTAGGCATCAGATCATAGGGGGGCCTAAAATCCCATGTCCTTACCAATATTCCTTGGAATATGTCTCATACCAAGGTCACCAAGCATTGTTTCCCTACCAACCCATATAATCCTCAATGTGCTTGTCTCGAAACTCCACCCTATCTCTCAACCATCATCTCTGATACCATTATGTCATGACACCCTCCCTCCAAAGAATCCCCTCTTGATTTGGTAATGATGGAAGAGAGATAATGACCCCTGAGTCCCACCTCTAGTAAGACCCAAGGTGGATACTGGCACCAAGGGTATACAAATCTCCCAAAATTGGAGGCATTACCCTTTTATAGTAACCAGATCAAGAGATAAGATGTATCAACCACAAAATAACTCCAATTAATATATAAAAGAAATCCAAAATTCAACCTACATGCATGTTTAATATATAACTGATAAAAATACAATAAACTCCAAAGTAAGTACCAAAATAACAAGGCTAAGTAGAGACACAACAACTATCCCCACATCCGATATATTAATTCCCAAAATGGTCCATGTAGTCCTCCTTGAAACATAAAATAAATTTTATAAACGTAGGTTGAGGATACAAGTATACTTTGTAGGGAAAAACCAAAGTCTTTTGTGCACAAGTTGAAGAATCATACTAATGAACCTGTGAAAAAATAGTAGAAACCAATAGCACCTAATAAGGAATAATAGCCATTCCAACCTCACCAAATCATGCTCACCAAATAACACAAGTCAAATAAAGTAATATAATAAGAACATAGGTGTTTAGGTACCCCGTGACAATTCCCACTGGTTAACTACTCATAACCTAATTGAAAACATCCTGGCGCTTCCACACTCTTCCACAAGCCCCATGTCACAACCCGCCCGCACACACCTGGGTATCATAGCTAGTCCCGCAACCTGGGTATACAAAGCTCACCACATCCCTCCGTCACGCACATGGGCCACAACAATACCACATCGCACCCATAAACACCTAGTCCATAACTATACCACATCTTGAAGACACTTGGGAAGCACCCCACATCTCTCTCTGTAGTCACATGGTAAAGCATAACTCGCCCGAAAACACCTAGGACTCACAACCTCTCTACCACCTACCCAAAGAACCTTGGGATACCAATGCCTAGAAGAGGGAGTAGGGAAGAAAGAATAAATATACATATATCCTCTCTCTGGGATGTTGGGGAAATTCACCCTCCCATATGATAATGGGGGTGTTCGGCACATAGTGCTCAATTATAGTGGAGTTTGTATATAAAACACAATCGAAATATAGGTATATATATTTGGAATAAAAAACTCAAGCCCAACCTGTGGTTTCTTCCCAAACAAACAACTAGCCCACAAAAATTCTTTTGTTGGGACCTCTAAATGTATTTATCAACACAAGCAACTGTCACTTCAGAAGTTGTTAAATAAATTCCACTTCACAAAAATCCACAACTCAAACACATCCCTAGACAACTCATTTAACCAATTATCATTATTTCTTAAGAAATACATTTGTTCATTCCATCCTTACTCGGGAAACTACTAATCACAACATGAAAAAATCCACACAATATAAACCATTCAAGGGAAAAGAACCACAGTAAGGAAACTCAATTCATATTTCCACTCTGTTCAATACCCCTACTAACCACTACAATTATCATTATTTAAATTCATTCCTACCAATCCCTCATCTCAATAAGAAAACCCCCAACTCATAGTCAAACTCAAAAAAACATCTCATCACAACCAAACCTGATAGCCCCAATGTTTAAACACTACTCATCCATTCCACAATTAGTCAATCTATCAACATAAGATTCCATTACACCACTCGTACCACCCCACCTTATAGTCATGTTCTCAACCTCAGAACCACAAAACCACACAAGGTACAAGAAAGAACAAAGCCAAACACAACACACAACCACACTAAATAAGGTAGGGGATGCTTAGATTTATCAGACACTCTTTCTTTAATTCCACTTTGATAAATCAGGGGTTATCACAAAAGAAGTTTGATCCTAATACATCTATTTATTTAACTTGGTATATTTGGTTAATCAATTTCATATATTCATTCATTCAAAAAAATATCAAAAACAATACATCATAATTAATCCATGGCTCACAAATAAAGACCACCAATGACCATGATTTTTAGTAGGCATACAGACCATACAACTCAAAATATTAATAAACAATAAAACATAAGCATGTTATACTTTTTTCTATACCATATTTATTGATTTAATTCTGATTTAATTATCTTTATTAAATTACGATACAAATTCCTTCACATGGAAGTATTTATAAACCCACCACATATGATACATAAATAATCGGGACAAAGGGATCCCTACATCGAGAAACAGATGATCTACACCTTCTCCTTGCACCAAACAAAGGGTGTGCAAGGTTGTAGGGAGACACAATCCAAGGGTGGAACATAGATGCATGGCTCCTCAGGGAATAAGGGTTCTAGGATACCTGAGTATCAACATAAAAGAGAAAGAAATAATGAAGTAAATTTGTTTGGCTTTAAAGTACTATATTCGAGACTCAAGGTATATGAAACCATTTGGAACTCCTCATTAAAATTGGATCTTGACAATGCATTTTGACTAACTCAAATCCCCCCAATAATTATGAAATTAAAGATATATTTTACACCATTTTAAACTAATTCAAAAACACTTAAACATGGTTTTAAACTCATTTTATTTCAAATAAAATATTAAAGGGGTGAATCTAGAAAAACTGGGAAAAACTAAAAATTTTGACAAACTGTCGAATGACACACTGTTAAGCGAGTCACCGGTGTGAGATACTTATGGGTGAGTCACTAGTGGATGACTCACTACTGGATGAGTTACCAATGTGAGCTTCCGGTGATGATTTATCGATGGAGAGTCACCATTTGGTGAGTCATCGTCGCGACTCATCGTTGTGACTCATCATCGTGACCCATCGTTGGGATGACCTAATATCACCACCTACCGGTGGATGACACACTAGTGTGATTCACCAGTCCTGAACCACCTTCAGTGACCCACCAGCAGTGAGTCACTATTGTGAGTCGCTGATGCGACTCACCATTGGGATGACCTACCATCTCCACATATTGATGGATGACTCGCCATTGGATGACTCACTGGTACAAGTCACCGGTCTTGACCCTCCATCAGTGACTCACCATTAGCGAGTCACCATTTCGAGTCACTGATGTGACTCATTGTTGAAAACTGTAAAAACTAGAAAACTCTTGAAATAAGATACCATTATCTCCTAGAACACTTCAAACACTGGATTTTCACGAAGTAATGGATCGAGGACGTTTGGGACATTACAATGAATGTTCCTATACAAGTATATTAACTTATTGATACAAATTATTCCCTAAAAAGTGAAAAATTTGAAAAATTTTATATCTACTGGTTCTATAAAAATAAGTATTGATTACTCAACCATGATTACGGATGAGGTTCCTTAGGGAACAATAAGATATATATTTTTTAACCATTCATGTAACGCCCCAAGATTTTAAAAGGAGAACATTACGTTCAATGGATTATACGAAACACCACCTAGAGACTATGTGATAATGTAATACTACAATACTTTAAAATATATTTCTTTATAATAAATTTAATTTCTTTACTAGCTTGTGTAACACACAACACCATGTTTTAACAAAAAATGATAAATTGTTAACATTTTTATTATAAAAAGACCATTATAAACTATCCATTAAAGTTTGTTGTAAGAATATGGTGATTTTTTATAAAAAAATAAGTATTAAGGTTTTAGATAAATAAAATACATTGATATATAAGAACTTAATTATTTGTAAAGTCTTTATATGCTTCGAAAATACTTTTTTCTCAAGAAAATTATTTTTATTAATTGTTGTGAACAAATAATATAATTAATTTTTGAAAATATTAGAAAATTTATTTTAAAAAATCAAAGTCATTTTTTAAAAAATATTTAAATATTATCTTAGGGTGCAACTTCAATATTTTTCTAAAAAGATTAATTTTTCGATAAACAGTGAAAAATACTAGTTTTTATTGAAAAACTTCTTTTTAATTTAAATAATTTATAAGAATAAATTTGTCCTAAATGGTTTTAAAAGAAACATTAGTTTATTTATATAGTTATTAATCAAATTTAGGTCATTGGAATCAATTTTATATTTAATTTTTATATTTAAATTTTCTATATTTATGAAACTTTTCTCTTTGGAAACCATTTTTTCACCACACCTACGGGTTTAATTTTAAATTAATATTTTCCACTTTAATGAATTTAATTAGAACAAATGGATTCCATATTTTTAATTAGAATAATTAATATTATATAATAATTTTATCTTAATTTTTTCATAATTAATAGTATAAATGGTAAAAATTCATTACCGTCATTAAGGTTAAAATGTGTTTATTGAGGGATTAAAATAAAATGAGGAGCCTTAAAAATAACCCTATATATATATATAATTACTATTTTATTGTAATATATCAACCTAAAATCATCTATAATTCTAAAATTATCCATTTTATAGGGTTTTTCTATTTTAAAAATGTGGGCATCACTTTTTCTTTTCAAACATTACTGGTGTGTCCTCTCCCCCACTTATAAAAGGCCACCCCCTCAACTCCCATAATCACTCAACCTAATACATTTTTTTCAAAAAAAATCCCAAATATATTATTTAATTCCCTCCCTAAATCCTAGAGTCCTTATTTTTATTATTAAACTCTGTTATGAATTATTTTGGGAAAAACTTAAAGGGGTTCTCTGAAGAAGAGGTAAAATTCTAAATATGTGTATTTTTTTATTTCTTATTTCAAATACTTTAAGTATTGTTAAAATATGATAATATAATAACACCAGTATCTAATATATACTAATATTTTATTATGTTAATGGAATAACCTATATCCATATTCACTTCCATCAAATGGAAAATGATGTTGTTGAATGTTTGTATGACGGACTACTGCCTCACAAACTAAAGTAATTCATTTTCCTTCTACACCTTTAAATGATGGATATAATGATGAATTTAAGATATTTATATGATATTTATAAAATTATTATACTTATGTGGTTATTATATCACATATACCTTCTTATTTTACATTCCATTAGGGCACATGTTAACGTCGCTCATGTGTATGATGGGCTTTCACCTCGCGAAGATATGTGATTTGTTTTTCGCTTACACTTTAAATGGAAGGTATTGAGGATATATTTAAGGAATATATTTTATATTTATAATCTAATCATACTTATATAAATATAATATCACTTATAAATTCTTAAGTTATAATTCACTGGAGAACAGTGATGTTGCTCGTGCATACTTGTGGACTATCACCTCCACATATCAATGTAATATGTTTTTCATTTTATTTTTACATGGATGCTAAAAAGGAATTATTTAATTAATATAAATTAAATATATAAATTAATAATGATTATTTAATGGTTCAATAATATTAATTTTTATTCTTTTATATCCGTTGAGAAAATAGAATCAACGTTCATGTGTAAGTGTGGCCTAACATCTTCATGAGCGGTGTAATGCATTATCTATCTTTAAAATTTATGGATTACTATAAATACATAAATATAATGATTATATGTGATATTTATAACATTTTATAAATTATAAATATTTTTTAAACATGATCAATTTAAAATTACTGAAAATAAAAAATCAAAATATATATGAAAAACGAATAAATTATCACCCAAATAGTGATTTTAACAAAGAATTGTGAATAAATTGGTCATAAAATACTATAAGTAAATCATATATGGTGTGAAATATACAATTTTGGTTATTTGAAATATTTAAAGTAAATCTATTTTTATTATACATGAGGTACTAACATGAATTAAGGAAATCTAACATGAGGTAAGGGTTTCTCGTCTCACTTTCCTTCTATGAGACATATGTCATATTCACTACATAGTTTCTCAATGTTGTTTATATACTACCCCTTTGATATTTTATATTATGAATAAATTTCTATTAATGGTATTTAATTTTTCATTTTAATTAATTTCATTCATGGGCCTTATGATTCAATAGTTACCAAAGTGGTGATGGTTTATTTTACAATCTCATCATTTATTGGGATTTTTTATGTTTAAATTTACAATGATGAAATATTATGATATATCACTCAAGAAACAAATGAAGTTTCTTTATTTATGGTTATTCATGGTATATTAAATTAATATAACCATTTTCCTTTCTTTGTAACTTAAAACTATTGAATAAAATGATTTTAAGAAAAGATAACTTTATTTCTCTTTTCAATAAAAAAAACTTTCCTCTTCTATGCCCATGATTCTAAAAATGTTTTCAAAAATGTATTAAAATTTCTCAAAATTATTTATTAAAGTAATTTTTTAACCATGATTTTATTTTTAAAGAATTATTTAAAATGAATGTTCCTTATATTTTTCAAACATGGTACATTTTAACATTTTATCGAAAATGTTGAAGGAATATTTGTTTTAACATACTCTGCTTGTACAGAATTTCAAATCGTCATGGGCCCTCATTAATTTGAATCTTATTTTAAAAGTTTACAATGTTATTCCAAATAATTTTTTTCCTTAATATTCTATAAATATTTAGTTCTTAAATGTGATTTTCAATGTTAAAATGATATTTTCCTCGTGAAATATTTAATAGATTTGTAATGGTATTTCTATTCATCAATGAAAAAACCATATTTTAATTATTCTCAACTAGGAATATGTTGTAATGATACTATAATTATTATTTATTTGGATGTTTTATGATCATTTTATCTGGGGATATACTTTTTTGATACCATTGTCTATATATCTTTGAATGGTGTATGATTATGTTTATTGATTGGGGAAAGTATTAAAATTTCACATTCTAGGTTTTAAATAAGAATGTTTATATTGATTATGATTCATCCCTTTCATGTAAGGAATTAATTAGACATAGTAAGTGATTGGAGGGTCCCGTTATATCCAATTGATGCATTGGTAGGTCTCATGAGACAAACTAGCTTGAGTTTTTTGTCAAGTCTTACCCATTTATTTAAGATGTCATGGCATGAGTCCTTGAAAGTATGGTTATGATGTTTTTTATTAGTAAATTCTGCATTATGATATTAGATGTTTATCTAAATGTGATTATTCAAAAATTTAGAATATCCATTGATAAGTTTCAAGATCAAGTGATTATTTATATGGAATTATTTGATCATAATTTATTCCTCCAATATTATTCTTCATATTCAGGTCTTTTATTTAATGTCATGTATTTTAGTTATTTACCCTTTCATATTGATAATACCTGATTTATTCATGATATATTATATTGTATGCATACCCTTACTAAGCATTTGAGCTCACATATTTCTTTTTTTTCTTTCTCCAAGATTCTAATATTTTTATTATGATTGGTATGCAATGTTGTGTTGGAGAAAATAATGATTTGCTCGAAGAGAATACTATGTTTTATTTTATGTTTTTGATTTTTGTGCGATATTAATGTATGTTTGTAGTTTACCAAGAATACTAAACTATTTGGTCATTTGGGATTTGATCGCTTGTATATAGTACCAATGTAATAAAATAGACACTAGCATCAGTATACTGGGTTTTGGGTCTTTATGATTGGTATTAGAGAAATTTTAATAGAATCCTTGGAAACTAGATTTAGGAAAACATAGATTAGATTACATAACCTTATAACAGAAGTTGAGAATATATATATAATAACATCCTAATGTTTTTGTGATAAATATATTATGTGTTTTTATATATAAATATAAACCATTATGGATATTATAAGTGGATGTGGTTCTAGAACATATGTACCTAGGGGTAATAACTCTGAAAAAGGTTTATTGGGATTGACTTGAGTGTTACCTGGTACATGACAATGGGACTTAAAGCACACCTAGTTTGACACTCTCATGGGATATGTTGGGTTTAATTCACAATTTCATTATAAACCATTATAAACAATTTTAAAATATTTGTATGATTTGAAAGCTTTCTCAAGGAAACCATGTTTATGATTATGAGATTAGATGTGCATAAAATTTTCAATTTATGATAATTAGTTCACTAGTTTTGAAATTATACATTATGATTTGTAATGTTTTGAGATAATTATTTGTATTACATTATTAGGAAATGTAACCTAGCAGAAGGAATGGAACCCATATCAATTCACATACCCCATTTAGGTATTTCCCTCATGGGAAATATAATGAAGCTTGATCTGGAGTTATAATTGGAACTGATCAAATTATAACCATATTGGGGTTGTTGAATTAGGTTATGAGACTACAAATCCATTTAGGGTTGAGAAATGGCTAAGTTCCTTAGGGAAGATAATTTTTACTCAGATAAGTAATGAAAGGGAAAAGGTTTTCATGTAAATCTATCATCCCTCATGGGATTCAAATTATTGATGATAATTGATTCGAAACACTGAGGATGAAATAAAAATATCAAACATGGAGTGGAAGAATATTAAGGTACTCTTCTTGGAAAATTATTTTTTTATGAGAAATAACTAGATATGGAGAGAAAATTTCTAAGTCTAATACAAAAGGAAGATAAAAATATTGTTAATTATGAATCTAACTTTACAAGGTTAACAAGGCATGCTTTGAACTGTGTATGTAATCCAAGTAAGATTTATTATTTCTTTGATATGGTAAATTCAATCCTTCAAAGGTAACTATTCTCCCAAACCTTATCATTAAACGAGAACATGGTATTATGAGCTATCAATATAGAGAAATAATTATCCAAATATTATGTATTTGAAGGGAAGAAATTGAAAAGGGATAATGTAGAGAAAAAAATAGATAAGGGGAATAAGGGAATGAAGGATTTCCCCACATGTGATAATTGTGAAAAGAAACACTCTTTTTTTTATAGAAGGTAATGGGAGTCTACTTCAAGTGTATAGAGAAAGGACATAATTTTTGTGAATGAAAGGGTAATAAAGTATCTTCTAATGTTCAGTGCTTTAACTATAAAAATATGGTGTACTACTCAAAAAAATTCTCCAAGATTCAAGGGAATAAACCTCAGAAGAAGCTAAGAGATCAAGGTCAATATTAGTATATTTATATAGATGAAGTGGGTTGATTCAAGTGATTTTGTATTTGGATTAAATAATTATGTTTTATAAGAATTTTTACCAATGGTATTTTGGTTATAATAATCATGCATTATATATGGATTATATTGCCTTAGTTTTTCCTTAAGAATTTGAATGAATGTATTGAATGGTGCTGATGGCCAAGAAAATTGATTTAATAACCATTTTTTTAGGATATTCATAATATTTTTGGAAACTTTATAGTAATTATATTAATATGGTTTTAAAAATAAAACAACTCACATGTTTTGTGACAACCCATCGCTTCTCTCAAGGCCACGGGTCTTGAATCCATAGCTGAAGGCTGACAAGGGTACGACTATCTTGACCTAGACCACCTAGGTCTTCCTGGCCTAGTATAAGTCGAGTGTGACTACCCCAATCCCTCCTCTAATAGAATTGGGATAGTGACCTATTCCGAGTACAAATAACACTCACATGGGAGGCATTAGATTATGGTAAATGCATTCACACATACATCTTTAAGCCCATACAATGTAGAAATGTAAAATATAATAGATTCCAAATTCATGTATACATATTAAACCATAAATCATAGTATGATGAAAAAAACTATAAAACATAAAGCGAAAAATACAAGTCCATAAAACTATAAGTATGTCTGACCATCTAGTAAGAGAAAACTATAGTCAAAAGTGACTCCTAGAATAAACCACAATCTGTCTAGAACAAATCTAAACTTTGTATACACCTTGTCCTCTGAGAACCCTATCAAACGGTCAATCATCTGTATAATACATGTCATATATTGAAATATCCCATACAAGGATGAGTATAACAATATCATGATGGAAAACCCAGAATCACTATGATTAAAGCATCAAGAGTAGGGATCTCATCATAGGATATCAAAAACATAATAAGTGACATGGAATAAATTTTTCATATATACTCATGATAGGCACTAAGTCTCAAGGTAAGGTAATTATCTTATTATCAGCATAATATTATTCTTGAGGGTTTGTAACCACACTCACCTAAGAGAACTCACTTCATGAGTATAATATCACTGAGGGTGTCCATCTTATATGTCATGCTCATCGAGTATATCCATAAGAAAGTACACACTAGAAGTCTAAAGATATTGTTACACAAATTGGGATCACACCTAGGGTCATGGAGTATATCAATAACCCAATATTGATTAACCCTATAAGTATGGGATAAAATACTATATATAGTTAGTCACAATAATTCTGAGAACCCCATATAGAGAAAAATATGATAGTGTATATCCTCACAGTCCTTAGGGAGTAATTCTTAAAACTCTGTCCAAAACTAATCCCTTATAGAAGATCACTATACAATGGTTGGAACATAATTCTATACTATACCATCATAGGGATGAATCAAGGGAACAAAATCTTAAGTAAAATAGTCCACATTGAGGGGGAAAAGGTATCCAATTCATCTTCAAATATGTACAATGCATGTAAGTAGGGTACACAGTTTTTACTACTAATCCTTGACATTCTTGTGTTCATACCATCTACCTCTTCTTGTTCTTGTGTACATCTGGTCGTGTCCATGTAATGAGGTTATTCCATGTAACTAGAATTTTCTGAGTATCAGGTCATTACCATGTATTCTACCCATTCCCAGGTATCTGACCAGGTTTGATTCTATGTATCCTTTGAGATACATGATGAACTTCCATCCATGGGTCACATGGTGTGTGACACATGTCACATGGAGTGGGATACTTTTATTATTTGTAGAAACCCTATCGTGGTAGCCAGATCCCCACATGATGTGTATTTATGGATTTCACTCCATATACCATAGAATTTTCCAAATTTTGTAGTTCCTTTATGAATCATTTCTGCTTCTATGGACATGTATCTAACCATGAATCACACTGGTATACATGGATCTGGTATGGTCGAGCCTTTCCATCATCAATCACTAGAATATATCCATATGATTCTCATGGAAAATCATCCACCGCACCTTACCATCACCGCATGTCAAAACCCAAACAAGGGCTCCAATCAAATCCTAATCTATCTTTGTTTCCATTAAATAACTTTTATAGCATTGGTCTCAAACCCAATCCATAATATCAAATCATTGTGCTGAAGAATGGGTGTGAAATTATTAATTACCCGATATTGGTCAAACCACCAGCCAAAATGAATATATATGATGAAATCAAAGAGAAAAAGAGAGAAAAAAATATGAGGAACAAACCGTGTTCAATGTTCATATTAGAATCAATTATTTTTCATTAGAACAATGAATCAATAGATATAATCAAGAAACAAAAATAAATTCCCAAAATCCCAAGGATAAACCCATACATGGAAAACGACTAAATCGTGAATCAATCTGTTGGTTGATTGATTCATGTTAATCATGGGATAATAATATGGGGATAAATACATATAAATCAAGAATCCTACATATAGTTTGGATCAGTCCCTAATGATGAATGATCCCACATCATAGTCATTGGTGAGATCCATGAACTTTGATATCGTTAGCAATCCTTATGATGTCAATTCGATCCTCTGATCTGATGTCATTCACCAAAACCTACCTAAGCTCTCCGATCTATGTCTCTAGGGTTATGTGGATAACCTTGATACTCAACCATACTGGTGTATTAATAGAATATTCCTAGGCTACTGCATAGAAAACAATTGATTTATTTTATTCTTTGAGCCTATTATGAATTTCTAGAAAACACCCAATGCCGACAAAGATTATGTCATTCCTAGGGTAAATACCATGTTTTAGAATCTATGTTAGACTCATATTTCTTATAAGATCTTATTTTAATATTTATTTCACTTTTTTAAGAAAACTGTGTGTGTGTGATATTTATAAAATTAAAATTTTCCCAAAATCAATTTCGGGCACACTAGGCCTCAGAATCTCATGTTATTTTGGTATCTATATACAAAAATATTACAGGACATGGTTTAAATAATTACATGGAAAAAACAAAGACATTAAATTTTCCCCACCATAGGGCTTTTAATCTCAAAAATTGAAAAAGAAAACTAAAAAATATGTGGATATTAACATCAAATCTAAGTCTCCTACTATGAGGTGTTGTCATGAATATTATCATTCTACCACTAGACAAAAACCAATGGAATCATCCACTCATGAAGGATCCTCTCTTTTCAGTCCTCGATCTCTAATGGTTATTTTCTAAGGTTAGATTCATAGCCAATGTCCGTATTTTCCCAGCCGATGATATGTGATGTGTCGTGAACATATCTCCTCAACTACAACATGTAGATGAATTCGTGTACCATGTCTAACTACTATAGTAGATCCAAGAAGTATACCACCTCACTAACTCTTCAAAGTATCTAGAAAGGGTTAATGAATCTCAAGATATCTTTTTTACCCATACAAATCTCTATAATCCATGTCTATTTAATTTTTTTAGGAATATATTATCTCCCTCCCCAAACTCTAAAGGCTTCCATAATTGATCCATATATGAATTTTGATGGATCTTTGTAGTACTATTTCCCTCTTGGATGATCTGAGCCTTCTCTATTATAGCTCTCACCAAATCTATTTCCATGAGTGATGACTCACCTAGATCAATACGACAAAGTGGTGACCTATAGAGTCACCTGTACAAGGCCTCAAATTATTCCATACCAATTTTGTAACGGTACTTGTTATTTTATGAAAACTTCACCAAGGGTAGGTGATCCTCCTAACTACATCCAAATTCCAACATGCATGCCCACAACATGTCTTCTATAACCTAATTAGTTCATTTGGTATGGTGATCATTCTACAGGTGAAACGTCATGCTCAAATGGAACTGTTCCCCAAAGGACTCCTACAATCCTCTCCATAATCATGATGTGAAGAAGGAATCATGGTCTAAAATGATCATTGAGGGATCTTTGTGGAGTCTTAGTATCTTCTACATATAATGTAATCTCAATATCTCTACTAAACTGTGCTCTTGAATAGCTAAGAAGTCAACCAAATTAGTGAGTTAGTCTACAATCACCCATATGGAATCATGTCCTATGGATGTATGTGGTAACTTCATCCCAAAGTCCATATATATTTAATCCCACTTCCACTCTAGCACCCTGAGGGTTTAAGCTAAACCCTCTAGAACCTGGTACTCATCCTTCACCTATTGACAATTGAGGCATCGAGAGCTAAACTATTCTACACACTTCTTCATGTATGGCTACCATTAATAATGTCAGAGGTCTTGGTACATCTTTTCCATATCTGGTTATACCTTCAAAATTGTTGTATGAAACTCCCTCATCACCTCAACTCAAAACATCACAGGTACCATTATTCCTCCTATGAAAAGGATAATGTTATCCCCACCTTCAAAAATCCATAAGGAGAATCTCTAATGGATTTCTGAGTATATATGGTCACACAGTTGGTATCTCCATTTTTATCTTCCCCAAACACACTGTAAAATCATTGTGGTTATAACCATAAACTAAGGATATGAAGAACCATCCTTTTCCACTAAGGACAATAATAATGAGGGTAACTACTCAAATACCTCATCCAAAAACTAGGAACAAGATACCCTACTGAGAGAATATACCACCATGTTTCCCTTCCCAAGAGTATATAATATCTCAAAGTCATAGTCCTAGAGGAATTATATCCATCACCTCTATCTCATGTTAAGATTCTTCTAAGATAATATATACTTGAGACTCTTATGATCATATTTGGGGTTTGGCTTAGTGGTAAGCTTCATGTAATCCTACATGAAAAATGGTGGTTTAAAACCCATTGGGTGTAGGGTGATATATCAGAATATAGAGGTACTGTATCAGAGCCGGTACTGTAGTAATAGAAGGCACTGTAGCGGTGGTAGGACACTATAGCAGTGGCAGGTATTCTGCAGGCACTGTAGCAGGTAGATTCTGTTGCCTCACTATTCACAGAATGGGCCTTTGGCCAAAAAATATGGTCTTACGGGCCATGTAATGGTCTAGATACCCACTAGGACTTCAGGATATGTAATGGGTCTCCCTCTACCCTTTTTGAAGAAGAAATTTCTTTGCCTTAATAATTAAATGAGGCTTCATCCCCAACCTTTAAAAAAATAGTAGATGATAAATCGATAACCCATAAGGTAGTATCTCCAAATCATCGGGTTGAAGACTACCATTTCCAAATCAAGATTTTGGGTGACATAGTTTTTCTCTTGTGATAACAACTTATGATACCCATATGAAATCACATCCAACCTCTATATTAGTACAAAACCAATTCTAGTCCATTAGGAATCGCAGAACACCGCATACTCGACACCCACCTCCAGCATTCTCAATACGGGGGAGCTCATCAACCTCTAACAAAAATCCTAAAAATCCTAATAGAAACTTTATATTCATATGAAAGGATTCCCCTTTGGGTTCAAAGAAATAAAATATGTTTATATCCTAGAGAAAATAGGAACAAATCTCTTATTGTAACCTACCAACCCAAGGAAGCTTCACACCTCCATTATACACTTGGGTGGATCCCTAGTTTAAACTTCCTCAACCTATGTTTGGTCCACTAATACACCATTATTTGAGAAAACATGTCCAAGAATGTTGTCATATTGAATATATAAATGAAACTTAGAGAGATTCCTATAGAGATGGTGCTCTCAGAGTGTGTCCAGAACCAACCTCAAGTGTCTCTCATGCTGCTCCTCAGATGTTGAGTACACTAGGATATCATATATGATGACACTACGAAATAGTATAAGAAAGGCTCAAAGACCGATTCCATGATTTCCATGAACACTCTTAGGGAATTCATCTTGCTGAAGGGAATCACTGAGTACTCATAGTGACTATAGAGGCATCTAAATCCCTTATTTGTTGTATCCTCATCCTATACTCAAAGCTGTTGATATCCTGATCAAAGTTCAAACTTTTAAAACCATGACGCCCCTATCAACTGATCAAATAGGTCATAAATCCTCGATATTGGATACTTATTCTTCATTGATACCTGGTTCAAGTGCCGATAATCCACACATAACCTTAACCTCATGTTCTCCTTCATAGAATACAACACTAGTGTTTCCCAAGGAGAATCATTGGATATCACGAAGCCCTTCCTTTGTAAGTCCTCTAACTATATCCTCTTCTTGAGAAGATCTATAGGATCCATCTAATATATCAGCATAGATATTGGGGTTTTACTTAGGTGTAAGTCTATATAGATGTTTAACTATAGGTTGGGAAGTAATCATAGAACCTCTTCCAGAAAGCCTCATACTTAGCCTCCATATTAGGAAACTAATAGCTCATAGAATCCATTACTCCAATAGTCATACTAGAAAAATAGTTAGTAATTATCTACACCCTCCTACATATGAATACATATATTTCCCCTAAGTCTCATTCCTTCATATGAAGGAAAACCTTGTCCCATCAATGCTGACACACTATATCTTCCACCTAAAACAGTCAATATGTGCATGAATGGTGTATATCCAGACCATTCCTAAGATAACTGCATAAGACCTCATCAATACCACAAAGAGATCCCAATAGAAACTATCTTCTCCAAGTGTTAGATCAAACTGTTTTAAAAATTACATGATTGTTGAGTTATCACTAATAGGAGCCTCCATGCATAAGGGTTGAGCCAAGGGCTCTACCGGAACATCTAGGTCTCAAACTAGGGATGTAGTAAGAAAAGTTTATCTCATTCCTATTTATATAAAAACTACAGCTAAGGTAGAAAAGACACATATTTTACCTCTAATTATATATATAGTCTCTAGATCACAAGCCTCTATATCCTGTACTTGTTGTCACCCTTACACACCATCTCCCTGAGCCTGGAGAGGACCACCTATGGGTGGTTGTGGAAATAATGCAAACTATATGACACCTCTGGATACTCTCCATACTCCTCTACCACACCCAACATCTGAAGGGCCACCCTTCCTATACCACTACCTCTTCCTATACATCTCATCCAATGTATCTCTATTATCCAAATGGAAGGTCGGACAATACCACGTGGGATTTCCCCAACCATCACCATAGTAACACTAAATCTCTCATGGCTAACTAGACCCATCCTAAGAGATTTGGTCCACATACTCTTGATCCAAAAATCACCTCTTAAAACATCCCACAAATTTAGATCCTTGTGTCTATCATTGGCTAATTGATGTTGATGTCTCATACCCTATGTGTCAAGTTCTATAACCCACTATCGGTGTCTTCTCAGCCTAAAATCTTTGTATCACAAAAATAAAACTCTATCACCCTTATATAAGTAGTAATTTATAGATGTATCACACTATATTAGATGTCTTTTCATATAACTCCATCAATTTTACACAACTAAAAGAATGGATATTGAACTGTATCCATCAAGTATCATGAGAGGTTGGTAAACCTCAATGAATACTCATCTGCAGTCATGCTACCATGAGGTAGTTGTAAAAACTCATGGATTATTGCTTCTCACATCATAGCTAGATTTTAATCCTTCCTAAAGTGATGCTCAAAATCTATCCATGAAATAGTTTCCTCATCATATGATTGATCTACCAAACTTAACCAATTCCTTTTGGAGCCATGAAGAAGGATCACCTCAAGGACCAACACATGTTTTGTAGGTTTCTTGATGAGATGAAAGACTGACATATCCACCTTGAGCCAATCCTCATATGCCTATGGGTATGGATCTCCCTTAACCCTAAGGATTCACTAATGTTGAAACTCATGAAGCATGCTCATCCCATGCCTCATATCATTTGGTACTATGGGTACCATCTATTGTGTGATGGATGGAGGTATTAATGGAAAACCATACAGATGAACTACCTTCTAAACAAGCCCCTATATCAAAGTATCATCGTTGAGGGGATAATCCTTGTGATATTGATGCTAAATCCTAGCTAGAAATCATCATGAATGAATCCTAAAATAGATAAGTTGTACCATGTCCAATGATTATATCTGCAGATCTGACTAAATACGGACATGCAAACACAACCCAGTATTATATGGTACATGTACCAATGTTTTTACCCGCAAAAAATGTCTAAATGTATTGAGTTTAATGGTAGATAATTAGAGTCTAGGTGTATCAATACGTCCACCGTGACACCAACATTAGAGTCTCTAGCCTGAAATCAAAACTCAAAACATGTAACATTGTTTCCATAAAACCCAAATCAATATTATAGATATAAAAAAACTCAATACTTAAATCATGATATAAAACTACTTTGATAGCACTATGTTATTCCCCAACGTACTGGGGCCCTACTAGTAGGTGATAAGCTGAGTGTGACTACCCTAATCTTGCCTTCAATAGGCTAAGGTCTAAAGACTAACATCAAGTAGGCATAACACTCACATGGGACGAATTATCCTATGGTACTTGTATATGAACAAACATCTCCAAATGCATGAAATTATAAAATTTAAAATAAAAATGATGAAAAAAATGCATGACTATGTCTAAATCCAAAAATTATAGTATGCCTAAAAATATTGGAATGTATAATGGTCCAAATATAAATAATTACAACTACTAGTAAGAGAGGACTATAGTAAAAAGTGACACTAAGAATAAACCACAGTTTTTATATCCCAAATATATGATCCATATACACTTGGTCTACCAATAACCTTGTTGAATGGCTGGTCATCTACAAAATACATGACATGTACGGGTAGATCCTGTGTTGGGGTGAGCATAACAATACCCAGTAGGACACCCTAGAATCACTAAGAGTAAAGCATCAAGGGTAGTCATATAATCGTAGGATATTTCAATCATAATAGGAGACATATAATAAAATATCCAAATATACTCATGATAGACACTAAGTCTCAAGGTACGATGAAAACTACATTTCCTGCTTAAGATTCTGCTCAAGATTCCATAACCACACTCACTACGGAGAAATAACTCCACAAATATAATTGCATTGATGGTGTCTGTCCAAGATTTCATGCTCATTGGATCTCACCATAATTAAGTATATGCTAGAAGTCTGAAGATATTGATACAAAAATAGGAATAACACCCAAGGCCAAGGGGTATACCAACAACCCAATCTAGATTAACCTTCTAATTAGGGGATTGATTCTCATGTATAGTTGATCATACCAATTTCAAGAACCCCACTTAGTGAAAAAGATGATATAGGGTCCCATCTAGGACCTCATAGATATATTTATACCACTCTATTTGAAACTAATCCCATGGAGAGTAATGAAATCGTATGATCAAGACATAATTTCATACTATACACTCATAGGGGTGGATCAAGGGAATGCATACTTAAGGAGACTAGTTTATGTTGAGGGGAATAAGGTATCCAATTCATCTTCAAATAATTACATGGAATGTAAGTGGGATACATGGAGTTTATCACTAATCTCATACCTATCTGTGTCCATTCCTATGTACATCTAGCCATACTCATATACTATGGTTGTGCCATAAACCTGACTCTGTCTGAGTATCAAGTTGTGCTTGTGTGCTCTACCTGTACCCATGTACCAGGAAATGTTCATTCTATTATATCCTTTGAGATAATCACCAAGACACCAGACATGGGTCACACATTGTGTGACACATTTCATATGGAATGTGATGTTGTTCTTCTTTGTTAAAACCCTTGTGTCGTAGTTAGGGCCCCACATAGTGTGTATTTTTATATTACAGGTCGTGTACTACAGAATTTTCCAGGTTCCACAATTCCTTCATACATCCTCATATACTCCTTCGGCCTCTAATAAGGCCATGAATCATACCAATAAACATGGATATATTCCAATTGAGACTTTTCATCACCGATATCTAGAATCTAACTATGTGATTCACATAGAAAATCATTTTTTTCATCTTCTGGGCATTGTATGTCAAACCCCGCAAGAGAGTATCAATATGGTCCTGATCCATCATCATTTCTGTCATATATCATTTCCAATTTTAGTCTCAAACCCAATATATAGTATCAATATATTTCACCAAATAAAGGATGTGTAATGATTGATTACCCAGTATTAGTCAAACCACGGGCCAAAATGAATGTCAGCGACAAGAGAAAAATGAATGGGGGAGAAAAGAAAAACCAAATAATATAGAGTGATCCATATCTAATGTTCATGTTGGGATCAATTCATTTCTATTATAGTTATTAATTAAAATATATAATCAAGCAATAAAATGAAAAACCCAAATCCTGAGGATAAACCCATAACCAAAAATGATCGACCTGCGAATCAATTTGTTTGTTGATTGATTTGTGTTCATCCCTAGATATTAAAATGAGAATAAATACATATAAATAAAATGTCCTAAGTTTATTTAGGATCATTCTCTGATGAATATTGATCTTGCGTCATAGTCATTTTTTAGAACCGTGAACGTAGATGTCATTAGTGATCCTTATGATATGGATTCGATCCTCCAATCTAATTTCGTTCACCAATGATTCTTCAATATCTCCTCTTTAGGTCTCTTGGGTTGTGTGTATAACTCTAAGAAACATACATAATGGGGTATTTATATATGATTCCTCGGTCACTATGTCAAAAAAATAACAAATTTATTTTATTAGTTGCGCATGTGATGAATTTTTAGAAAAATCCTAATGGCGAAAAATATTTTATCACACCTAGGGTAAAACCCATGTTTTGGACTCAATCGAAGTATAAAATTTATGATCTGAGACATAATTTAATATTAATTCCACTTTTTTAGGAAAACCATGTGTGTGTGATACTGATATATTTAATATTTTTAAAAAACTTATTTTCAACTCACTAAACCTCAGAATCTGACATCATCATAGTTCCTATATTTGAAAAAATTACTATATATATTTCAAAGAATTACATAAAAAAACTAAGACATTACATAAATTCCTACAACTAGACAATATGATATTCTGATTAATATGGCATTGTTCTTACTTAAACGATTTCATGTATAAATACTTATGGAATTGATTAAGTTGAAATTTGGGTGTTACTAGTGAGGTTTATAGATTAATGTATTATATTGGAGGACTCATTCCAACCATTTTTGTTTTGGAACATATTTAGAGATAAATAGAGAAAAAAATCCACTCTCTTATAGATCTTATGATCCATTAGCAGTTAATTTTAGTACTATAGACATAAAAAATTCATCTTGGATATTCATTTTTTAGATCAAGAATGAGGTGTAAATTGATTGATGCACAACCAAAATATGAAATTGTGCCTATGAAATTAAAATATATCAGGTAAGTATATTTTCTTATATGCATAGTTTATATGGTAAAGGAATTCCTTAACATTAGGAAAATGATATTGAAAAGAAAATTTTATATTATTTCCTTCATTTCAATAAAATATTTATATCTTTTTAGTTGTTACGTTCTATAGATTATTTACATTCTTTTGATCAAGGATCTATATCACTCTCCATGTGTATTTACACTTTTCCTCCATATTTATATTTTAACATTCCACCAATGTTCTCCAATTTGGAAACCTACTTATGTGTTATTCCAAATAAATTTCTTACTTTAATTTATATCTTATCAAGAAGAATTTTTTTAACCATTTTATGATGACATTTTTCAATAATAGTTAGACCTATGATGACCAAAATACAATTACGAGGGTGAAATTTATTTAAGGGGGTATAATGTAATGCCCTGAAATTTTTAAAGAAGAATATTTTGTTAGATACTAAATAAAACACAAAACACCATGATTATATGACAATTTGACACCCTGAGAGTTTATGATATATTTATTTTTAATAAATTCAATTTCTTTGATAACTTATGTAATTGGAGACACAAGGTTTTAACAAACCATGATATACTATTAATATTATTATTTAAACATGATTGTTATAACCTAGCCATTAAAAATTGAGATATGAATAAAAATAAAAAAAATGAAAAAATAATTATGAATTATTTAGATTAATAAAATTTATTGATAAAAAAACTTAATATTTTGCTAAAGTCTTTATATGATTCAAAAATACCTTTTTCTCAAAAAAAATGATTTTTATTGCTTTTTGTGAATAGATAATAAAATGAATTTTTCAAACTTATAAAAAAATTATTTAAAAAATATAAATTCATTTTTGGAATTAAAATTTCAAAAATAACTGAGGGTGAATTTGTGAGATTGTTTGGAAAAGATAGATTTTTCGATGAATAATGAAAAATACTCATTTTTATTGAAACTCTTTCTTTCTATTTAAAAATTTTATAGGGTAAAATATTGTTTCAAATGGTTTTAAAATTAAAATTAGTTCAATTATAAATTTATTAATCCAATTTATCTCATTGTAAACAATTTCATATTTAATTTGATATTAAAATTTTCTATACTTATGAAAATTTTCTTTATAGAACCCGCTTTTTATCACATCTGTGGGTTTAATTTTATATTAAAATTTTACAATTCTATGAATAGAGTTTAGAAAAATATATTAAATATTTATAATAAAAATAATTTATATTATATAATAATGTGAAGATAATTTTTTGTCAAAATAAATAGTAAAAACAGTCAAAATTATTTTCCACAGTTAAGGTTAAAACAGGTTTAGAGGGGTTAAACTAAAAATAAAAAAGTAAAAAATTACCCAAAACATCAACAATTTCTAATTTATGTTCATATTTTGATCTAATAGCATCCATGGTTTGATAATGATCCATTTTAAAGTATTTTTTCATGTTCAAATTGTGTGTGTATCTTTTTATTTTTAGAAATTCCATGTGTGTCCACTCTCGCACTTATAAAAGGCCACCCCCTCTGCTCCCCTATTCAAACTTCAAAATCCCATTATTTTATCAAATCTCTTCCCAAATATATTCTTTTTTCCCTCCCCATATACTATAGGCCTTATTTTGACTCAAAACCCCTCCTAATATGCCTTTAGGTATAAACCTAAAGTGGTTCTTTGAAAAGGAGGTAAAACTATTAACGTGTGTATTTATTTTATTTATTCTTCCACCTATTTCAAATATTCTTAAATTATGATAATATAATAACACCATTATCTCCTATATAATTATATAATATTATCTTAATGAAATAACCTACATCCTTCTTTATAACACACCACGATTTCATGAAATATTATTTTTAGATGAAAGTTTATATTTTAGATATTTTTTGTTACACAAAACACTGATTCTAGCTTTAATTACATGAAAAAATAACTGTATCTTCCATTACACACAACACTGAGTTTAAATGAAACATGAAGTAATATTAAAATATTATTGTTTAATATGATATTTATCACTTAGCCATTGGAATTATGGGTATGAATAGAATTAACAAAATTTTGAAAATATATGGTTTATACATGTATATATAATGAATTATTTGGTGGCCAATTAATTATAAATTAAAATAAAAACCATTTCAAAATAGTGGAAATATTTTTCTAAAAAACTAAATTTATGTGCACAATTGGGGTTTTATCTTAATAAATTTGAAAAAAATATTTTGGGGTATTATTTTAATTAAATTTATATACTATATATTCAATAGTATGTTAACATTTTTCTTATGTGTTTTCTAGACAGGATATGAGAATAAATCCAATTTTACACATAAAATTTGTATTTTTCTAAAAAATAGTTTTGGAACATTTTTTGAACTTATTTTAAAATTAATTTTTAAATATATTAGAAAAATTATTAGATAAAATCAAATTCAATTTTTAAATCATCATTTTTAAATTACCTTGTGGTTTATTTTTGGAAATTTTTTAAAAACATAATTTTTAATAAATAATGAAAAATATTTGTTTTTACTAATAATTTTCATTTATTTTAAAGAATTTTAAATACTAAAAATTAATTTAATATTTTTTTTAAATGAAAATTATTTCAATAAAATTTTTATTAATCCTATTTAAGTCATTTGAATCAATTTCATATTTAATTTTGATATAATAATGCTAAACTTTTTAAACTTTTCTCTTTGGAAAACAACTTTTTCATCATGTCTATGGGGTTATTTTTAAATTAAAATTTCACACTTATGTGACTGGGATTTAAAGATATTCATTCCATATTTGGAATCATAATAATTTATATTATCTAATGTGTTCATATTAATTTTTTACTACAATTAATAGTAAAAATTGTAAATATTAGTAACTGTGATTAAAGTTAAAACGGGTTTACTAAAGGGTTGTTCTAAAAAAATATTAGGGGTAAAATAACATAAAAACTTGTCCAAACCCCATTTTATTTCCATATTTAGACCTTATAACCTAAATTTTTTTATAATTACACATTTTTTATCCTTTTTCATGTGAAAAACATGGGTAATCCTTTTTCTTTTCAAAAATTACAAGTGTTCCACTTACCTCACTTATAAAAGGTTACCCCATATTCTCTACACATCACACTTAGAAAAAAAATCCGAAAGAACTAACCATATTTATTCCATAAATACCTCCCCATATACTAGATTTTTTTATGAGATCATAAATCTTATCTAGTAAGTCTTTATTTTAAGCCCAGTGATGTTGTCTGGAGAAGAGGTAAAGTTTTTCACTATGCATTTTTATTTTAAATCTTCTTATAAATAATTAAAATATTTTTAAATTATACTGATATATAAAACCAGTATATTCCATATTATAATATCATATTGTGTTAATATCATATCATAAATCCATCACCTATTCCAAAAAATGGGATATTAAATTATCATCATGTGTATGAAAAACTACCCCCTCAGGAGCTGATGTTATTCATTTTCCATCACCACCTCTCACAACTAGATATAATGATGGATTGAATTTTATATATGATATATATGATATTATTATAATTATGAAATTATTATATCACATATATCTTTTTTACTTTCAATCCTATGGGAACACGGCAATATCGCTCATTTGTATGGGGGACTTCCACCTCGTGAAGTGATGTGATTCATTCATGTTATATATAGAAGGTAATAAGGATGGTTTTAATGATAATATGTTATATATATGACATAAAAATTATTTTTTAATGTTAATATATTATTTAACTTTATTTATTTCAATCCTTTGAGAAAATGGAAGCATCATTCATGCGTACATACAACCTACCATCTCCATGAACGGTGTATTTCATTTTCTATCTCTAAAATTTAGGGATTACTCTAAATAAATATATACTGAATATATATGATATACATATATATAATTATTAACATTTTTATATGATGTACCCATTATAAAATTAACCATATTAAAAATAAAAAATAAAATTATACATGAAAAACAAAGTAGTTATTGCAAAAAATGTGACATTAACATGGAATTGTTAATAAAAGGGTAATAAAAAGTCATAAGTATATAATATATGGAATTATATTTAAAAATATGGTTTTTTAATATATTTATAATAAAATTATATTTATTATAATATAGGTTTTAATGTGTATGAAGCAATCCAAGACTTAAGGTAAGGGATTTCTGTCTCACATTTTACTTCTGTGAGACACATGCCATATTCACCACATATTGATTTTATGTGGTGTATATGCAGACCATGAACATACACTTTGATTATAATCCTGAAAATTTTTAGGATTTAAATATCCATTTTAGGATCTCTCTTTCATTGGTTTTACAGTTCAAATGATACTAAAGTGGTAATAGATTTTTTTCTCAATTTACCTTCTTAGAGACATATGTTTTTTATACGCATATCTTCTATTATGAGGTGTATATATATCCCATTTGACATTAAATATATTGAATTTGTTTATTCTCATGATATTATAATTTTCATTTACTATTATTGTTTCATTGTTATTATGATTTGAAGTTACCAAATTTGTAAGGTTTTTAAGTTACAATCTCATCATTTATCGAGATTGTTCATGATTATAGTCTATATCTCAAGAAACTAATTCATTTTATTCTCATATAGTAATTTAATGAGAATAAAGTTTTTACATTCATTTTACTCTCTTTATATACTCATGATTTCAAAAAAATATTTTTAAGAAAAACTGTTTGTATTCTCTCTTCGGTCGAAACCATAGTTTTCTTCCAAAATCATGTTTTTTTAAAATGTTTTAATTTTTTAAAAATTATCCAGATGATTTATTAATTAAATTTCTACTGTTGTTTTAGAATTTTTAAAAAAAAATTAATCTTCATGTAGTTTTCTAAACAATGCATGTTTGGATATTACCGAAAATATTAAAGGAATCATTGTTTTAACATGTATAGAATAAATGGTATTCTATACCATCATGAGAAACTCATTTTTTAAATATTCCATTATAATTTTTAATTTTTACTTTAAAATAATATTATTTTGAAAATCTGTTATATTTTAGAATGTTTTTTTTCAATTTTAAAAGGTTATTTTTCTCGAGAAATATTTTAAATTATTTTTGAACCTTCTTTTATATGTTTATAAGGTTATTTTTTATGAAAAGTATTTTGAGAATGTTTACTGTTTTAAAAACTTTTCTTAAGGTGAAAATTCTATTTTCTGTAAGAAATGTTCCAATTGATCATTCAAATTCATTCTCCATCTAACATAATACCCTTTGATGTTACTTAATATTTACAAGAGATATGATCCGATGAAACCATATTTTTTCATTCTCAAGATGGTTTATGTCTATGATGAAAATATGTTTATGAAACTCATTTCTCTTCCATGAATTATACCAGCATAAAATGTTTATGAATCCTATTTTTCTTCCACGATTTATACCATGATAAAATTATTATGAAACCTACTTCATTTTCCATGGGTTATTCTATGATGAAATGGGGAAGTGATTATAAAACCTATTTATCTTCCATAGGATATGCTACGATGAATTTTTTATGAAACCAATTTATTTTCATGGTATATGATATTATGAATTTTTTATGATCTTTTGGAACACATATATATGATTTTTTATTATATGATTGGTGGTTCTTATATCTCCTTCTAATGCATTGGGTAATTATTGATATCTCATAAGACAAATAGGACTAGAATAGAGAGTAAACCAAGTTTAGTAATGGAATTTTCCCACTATTATTGTCTTTAGAGTGAACCTTCACTACTATGATAGTTTGGGGAGAGATCCCATTCAACTATTATAGTATTGGAAATGATCCTTTCACTACTAAGGAAATTATTTTCTATTCTTATCTATAAGACACAAATCTATTACTTATGTTAATGTTTTTTTATTATAGTTCATTTTATTCGATTCCATTATTAATCATTTCTTATAAACATCCAAGATTAATTTCAGGACTCAATTTTTTGATCTATGATATACAGGGTATGGTTTTCAAATGTTATTCTCATGTTCTCATTTCCTTATGCTCATGATAGGTTGATATCTACCTCATTTAACCTTATTGGGAATCTGATATCACCCTTAATTATGATTCCTTTCCCTATGTTATGATGAAATTTATTATGTATGATATGTCTAAGAAGGGTGATAGTTATGAAGAACATAATAGAAGGTGACACATATTACTTAGGGACTAGTTGTTTATGTGTCCAAGTTTCCAAAGGAATTATACCTAAGTGATTTTGACATAGATAGTTATGTTTTTTTAAGGAAATGACATTGTCAAATACCAAGACACTATTTATTATTAACATGAAAGGAAATTACATGAGTCTGAAAGAGGAAATATTATTAAAATATTTTTCATAGAGAGGGAGAAGATCAACTGGAAAGTCATCGTTCCAGATAATGGATTGGTTGATTACCTTGTTGGCAAGACCATCATCCACCATGTCTACTTCCCGATAGTCATGGGTGACAATGTATCTAAGATCTAGAAGAAAGTTAAGGTAAATATTACAATGCACTATAAGAGGCCATGCAAGGTGAACCACAACATTCCAAATATCTTGGACAATGGTGGTCGAGTCACTCTCAATCCAAATGTTGTTCTAACCTTTTATCTTAATAAAGTTTATATAATGAATCAAAGCCAGCATCTCAGTCTCTAGGGAAGAAGAAATCCCACAACTACCAAATAAAAAACCATTGCAACGCCCAAGAGAGTCCCTAAAAATGGCCCCACATCCCGCATGACCTGGATTTCCTTTGGAATAACCATAAACATTAATTTTGATCCATCCAGGAATCGGGGATTTCTAGAACACCTTGAATGGAATCTTCGGCTGGTTGTAGATTCCATGTATTCTATGTCATTGAAGGATCACAAAGTCACCAACCAAGTTATCACAATTGGATTTCTGAAGCGTGGAGGCAATCGTAACGACAATAAGAATTCTTATCCGACCTGAATTAAGGTTTAATGAGTACTTGTTGTGAATAATGGAGTTTCTATAATACCAGATAATGTGGAGGAGCTCAAAATGGAAAATAAGAATAAATTCCAGATTTTTTGTGATGATTCAAGCTCCACAAATCATTTTAGCTGAGGGAAAATCTAGTCAAAGAGTAACCATCTGTAGTAAAAAATGTCTGTAATATAATTCCAAAGAGTAGAGGTCGTAGCACAAGACAAAAATAAATTATTGGTGTCCTCTCTATGTTAATAACAGAGGTGACATTTAGAGAAAATTTGGACACCAAAGGACTAGAGACAACCTTGGTAGGTATAAGGTTATGAGAAATACGCCAAACAAGATTAATTCTTGAGGGATTGATCCATAGTTTATCAAAAAACTTTAACCAAGTGAAAATAGATTTAGAGATAGTGAAGTAATGGTTGTAGAAATTTGTAGAGTCAAGAATACCATTGTGGGCAGGTTCCCAAATAAAAAATTCATCATCATTAGAGAATGGATACACATCAACAACTTTCTTGATGTAATCAGGGAGATCTAAGTTATTAGATTACATCACCTTCCTTATGGTGCAGTTGATCCTATCCAAAGATTCATTAGAAGGATGCATGGAAATAATGGGGGTCTCAGTCTAGTTGTCAAGCCAGAAGCTCATGGTGGAATTCCTGTTGACCATCCATCTGGAGTTATGCATGATATTGACAAAGGATTTTCTAATGGAAGGCTAGAGCTAAGAATTAGCATAACTCAAATTTCTTTTTTTAGTTTTTCTAGGAAATTATTTCTAAGAAAATCCATATATTCATATTTATTGTTGCTCAAATTCCAAGTGAGTATAGCTTGGAGAGCTTCATTAAAAAGATTGAGATTTTTTATTCCAAGCCCACCTCTCTCAAGAGGTTTGCAGCAGGTAGACTAGTGGAATATAACAAGCATTCTTTCAAGGATACTACTAGTCCAAACAAAGTTTTTAATGTAGTTATTGATTTTATTAAGGATAATAATAGGACACCAGTAGATAATCATTGAGTAAACCATTTTGGAGACAATGGTAGATTTTACAAGGCAGATCCTGCCAGCCATGGAGAGAGATTTTCCTTTCCAGGAAGAAAGTTGATTAATGAATTGATCAATAACGACATGGAAGTACATGGATTTAGGCCTACCCCAAAATATGGCAACTCCCAAGTAGGTAAAAGGAAATTATCCTTCATTAATTCCAAGACTCTCTATGATGTAACTTTTTCTAGAAGGAGGGAAAATTTTCCCGAAGAAGACAAACGATTTGTTCCAACTAATGGACTGACCTGAGATCTCTTCATAGTGAGATAAGGTAGCTTTGAGGTTAAGGATATTGTGTTTTCCCCTATTAAGGAATAGAATGATGTCATCCACATAAATCAGATGGGACAGAGCATTGAGGTTTCAGTCCACCTGAATATGTTTGATTTTGTTTTGATAAACAAGAGAAGTGAGGAGTCTACTAAGATAATCCTCCGCAATTGAGAAAATAATATCATAGAGGGGATCACCATATTGGACTCCTTTAGATAATTTAAAATAACCCTTTGGAGAGACATTGATAAGGATGGATATATAGGCCGAGTTGAAGAGGGAGTTAATCCTGTTAATGAAGTCCTCATTGAACCCAAAACCCCTAAGAACTTTGAAAATGAAGCTCCATTCTGTTGTGTCAAAAGATTTCCTAATGTCATGTTTAATAGAGATGGTGCCTCCTATGGAATATTTATTAAAATATTTGGTACATTCTGAGGAAATGGAAATTCAGTCTTGTATTGACTTACGCTTGATGAACACAAATTAGTTCCAAGAGATGATTTTTCCCCACATAGAAGAAATCCTATTGGTGAGGAGCATTGTAATGATTTTTTAGAGGGATTTGATGAGGGAAATAGTCCATAATAAATGGATTTATAAGGCATTCGACACCTTGGGGATTAAGGTGAGAAACTGAGCATTGAGACCATAAGGTAGGACACTATTAGAGAAAAAAGAGACCACATGCTTTGCAATGGATGCTTCCAAGTCACAGAGAGTGTCATTGTCTTTAATAAAGGATAGAGGACTATAGATATTCCTAACCCTTTGCAGGGAATTATATAATTTTGTGTTACGATCACCATCAAAGAGCCATTTAGTTTTGAAAACTTGTTTTTGGATGTTGTCTTTGAGAACCAAAAAATAATTGAGTTTCATAGAGATGTTAACTTTATTTTGAGGGTCAGAGGAGAAAACAGAATGAGTAACATTATTTTGAATTTGATTGAGCTCATTCTCAAGGGTGGATATTTCCTTATGAATTTGTTTTGATTTAGCCTCGCACCAACCTTTGAGAAAAAGTTTCAGATGCTTAATCTTAGAAATATAGGCAAAATCATATGAAAGATTATTCTTAGATTCCCAACAGTTTTGGGTAAGATGAGAGAAATCCAATTCCTCAGACCAAGCATTATTAAATTTTAAAGGAATACTGTACTTGACTCTTTTAGAAGGAAAACTAAACAGAATAGGATGATGGTTGGAGTTTATCTTGTGTAAGGTGATGCTAGAAATAGTGTCCCAAGCATCCAAAGTTGGGACATTAACTATTTCCCTATCAAGTTTTCTAGCAAAACCCCTATTATAATGTCTTCTGTACCAAGTGAATTTAGAACCAGTAAGATTTATTTCAACCAAATTACAATCCTCTATCAAGGCTCCGAATTCTTTGGAAGAAATGGGGGAGTGAGAAGGACCAAGTTTCCCAGTGGGAGAAATAATATCATTAAATTCTCTAGTCACCAACCAAGGATCAAGAATAGAACTAGGTAAAAGAAAGAGGTCATGCCAAAGAGGCCTATGATCTTGGTATCTATTTTTATCATAAACCATAGTGAAATAAATATGTAAGCTATCAAGTTTAAAGTCACAAGTGAGCATTTGATCAGATAAATTGTAAACATTAACATATTTCAAATAAGTGTGATAAAAGATCCAAATATATTCTAAAACACTACCATTATTACAAGCACTAAGAAAATTATAACCAGAGTATGTCAGAAATACGAGGTACTGTGTCTGCCTCAAATATGTATATTGTCAGGTTTCGATAATAAATATTAAAATGAGTGAGAATTAAAGAAGACAAATGGAAAGACTCGCAAAAACACAATAATACTTATTTTAAGCCTCATACCAAAAATGATAATTCACAAGGATTCCTTAATTCTAGGTGGTGGTGAACCAAAGAGCTTCCAATCATCAAATTTCCATCATCTCAACAGCATCCAAAAAACCAAAGGAGAAGAACCAATAACCTTCCTGGAAGACAGAACACAGTGCTCCATGACACTCTATTTTTAATGTCTGCTTTTAGAAGAAGACTATAGCTTCAACTCTAATACATCATAGAGTCCATAGTTGAACTAAATCACACTCATAACATCTCTACCCCCTTCTTTATATATTCTTCTCTATTGTGTACCATTTAACAAAACATTGGAGTTGTGTGTGTGGTTCTGTAATGAAACACACATTGTCTCCTGAATTTTACTAGAGGATACTATATATTCTCAAAAACTTATATTCTTACACTTGTTTTACCTATGTATAACTTTGGAAGATGTCATGTGTGACCTGGTAATTTTTTTTCTCATGTGGAATGGTGGAGGAGGTCTTGGGACCTGGGTAGTCTTGTGTACTATTTTTAACCCTGATATAGGGTGTGGATCAATGCTTTATATATATATATATATTGGTTGGTGGTAGGTGATCACCAAGTGGAGTGGATTGGGTCTTGGTTTGAGACTGAAACACTTGTTTTTTCCGCTGTTTTTTTCAATTTAGACTTTCTCTGTTTTAACTTATATTTCAGAAAACTAAATTTTACTTTGATAATTAGACTTGGATAGTAGTTATAACTGTTTTTTATCTTATTAGAGTAGTTTAAAATTTTTCTATCAATATCTAATATTGTTATAACTAAGAATTAATCAATATTCTGAGAAATTATTTGAATAATCAGACTACTATAATTTTAATACCTTGGTTAAGTGGCTTATTTTGTTTTAAAGTGGGGAAACTTTATAAATTAACCTTTTTAATAATTTTTTATAGGAAATAAATTCACTTCTATTTAGTGTCCTACTTCGATAAACATTTGGTATCAGAGGAGTTTTTAAAATCCCTATTTTCAAAATTTTTAATATTTTTTTCAATTGTGATTTTAGTTTTGTTTTAAAGATCTACAAATTTCTGTTATTTCTAAAGTTTTATTTATTTAAATATATACAGTTTATTATTTTGTATGGATAATATATTTGAAGTTTCTTCTACCAATAGACTTCCATTATTTAATGGAATAAATTGTGCACAAGGGAAAATCAAAATGAAAATGCACTTATAAAGTATGCGTTTTGAGATTTGGTCTTCTATTATAGATGAATATAAGATTCCTACTACTAATAGGCACACTTGGGATGACCCAACTAAGTCTTCTTATAATAATTATTTCAAATACATGAATTTCATATACTATTCATTATGAGATGAAGAGTTTAACATAATTTTTGCATGTAAAACAGCCCATGAAATTTGGGACACTTTATCTGTTTCACATGAAGGAACCTCTAGTGTTAAAGAAATGAGACTTAACACATATACTAGTAAACATTATAAATTTAAAATTAATCTATATGAGCATATTTCTGACATTTATCTCATGTTTAATGAAATATTGAACACAGTGATCTCTCTGGGAATGAATGTTATAGCTAAGGATCAAATCATGAGAATACTCAGATGTATACCAGATAGATAAAGAGGGAATTCTGTCTCAATTAGATAATGTTGTGATATTCGCAAGTTGAAAGTCAAGTATATGATAGGAAAGTTGATGATGTATAAGGAATAATGAAATCCAACAAAGAATATGAAGATGAACCAAATAGAAAGTTAGTGGCTTTCAAAACCTATACTTATAAGAATAAGGATAAAGAAACGATACAATCTCAGTCTAACAGTACAAGCAATGATGATTCATCATCATACATTGATGAGGAAGTGTCTTATTTATCTAGATGATTTAATAAATTTTAGAGAAATTGTCACGACCCGTCCTCGGGGCCCGTGCCGTGACTACCCCAAGCCTGCATTCCATAGGCCAGGGGCTGGCGACTAGCACCAAAGGCATAAATCCTGATATAAGGGAAAGAATTGCATTTATGTAAGAAAACAAACACCATAGAGTACGCAAGCTGAAGTAAACACTAAGTAAACTGAGTAAAAAAGAAAGTGCTGGAATGTAAATGGGCCAGTATAAAAACCCAACTGAAAGTACAGTACAACTAAGAAAAAGGAAGTACAATAGTTGAAAAGTAACCTGCAACCACCGAGTCGTCCTCCAGAACTCCCACCTGAAGGGTGGGTACATATAGTCTCATTGGCTCCTCGGGTCCAGTCGTCCGCTCTGAGTACGTCCCACCAAGTGGTCCACCTCTAGGTATCGTCCCGCTCCACAAGCCTCAACTACGATCAACGCTATCCGTCTTCTGAAACCAACACAACGTAGTGGGGCATAACCCGTGCAGGGGTAAGTATACGATAATCAGTAGGGACCCCAAGACCCCCGAAGGTCTCCTAGAATCCACGAAGGATAAAACACAAAGGATTGATACAATCATGAAGTAACAACCAACTCTACTTTGGTATATGCTCATCCATATACCTAAGTCATTAATTCCAGTTCGACACCAACATCTGAGTCCAAGTTTGATCTAGTCCACACAGGGAAGCACAATCAAATCCACACAGGATAACACAACCCAATCCACACAGGAAAGCACAACCCATTCCACACAGGAAAGTAAGTCAATCATATCGAATATAATGATTTAAAGTTAAGACTCAGCTCCCACAGGTATACTTCTTCGTAAGATGATAGAGACGATCAGATGTAGCCACTGATTCATCTAAGCTGTCGGACCCACATAGGATACAAGACCAGCTAGGCTGTCAGACCCACAAAGGATACAAGACCAGCTACTCTGCCGGACCGACATAGGATACAAGTACAGAGTCAAATACTGCTGGACCCACATAGGATATAAGAACAGTAGTCAAGTACCGACAGACCCATATAAGAAACAAGAACAGTAGTCATCTCCATCGTACCCACGGAGGATTCTAGTACGGTCGTCATCATCATGAAAACCACGAATTATTCCAGTAAAAAATTCTTTACTATCAAACCCATAGAGGATTCCAGTACGGAAGTTGTTGCAGTTGCAGCCAGATATAGGGTTCCCGCACATAGCATACTCGATTTCCGGGAGGGTCCGCTCCTCGAGTCAAAGGAATGGATACATCAACTGTCACAAAGACCAGGGATGATGTATCCCAATGTTCTGTCCCACTTCTTGGGGAAAAACAAAGCAAAACGTTCCCAAGTAACAGATAAAAAGACAACCAAGCCATTTTCCAAAAGTACATGGCATGTATATAAGCGATACATGCCATGTCTTCAGACACTGGGTACTGCCCGTATGATACGGCCTGTGTCGCAGGTCCGGTCATGTAAAAAGTGAAATACATGGTGTGTGGTATGGTTACACACTGTGTCTTCAGTCCACGGGTACTGTCCGTGTACCAAATCCTGTGTCGATGGTTTGTTTGTGTAAAAAGTAAAATACACGGTGTGTGGTATAGTTACACGCCGTGTCCAAATTCTGGGGTCAGCTCTATGTACACTGGCCATGCCTGGCCATGTGGTGGAGTACAAGCTCGTGTACCTCACCTCATGTCCGTATATTCCCCGAATACACGCCGAGTCATACCGAAGCCGCTTCTACCATGGTGAAGGAGGTACACGTCGTGCCTCTTGGCCATGTAGTTCTTCCTGTGTCCATGTATCTCCCGGTTTACATGCCATGTCCATCGAAGTCTCCTCTGTCAAACAGATTGGATAGTACACGCCGTGTGACCGGTGTCACATACTGTGTGTCACTTCTTCTGATGTCCATTACTTCTGCCACTGATCGTTTGTACTACACATCATGTGCTTTGGAAGGACATGCCGTGTATTCTAGAATTTTCTAGAAACTCTGCCTCTAGCCATCACACCTCCCGAAGCATCTGTCCTTTGTTCTGATGATCCGTTTGCTACAACACTCCCGTTCCTAGGTCATCCCGATGTTCTGAGGTCGTTTACAATTTTTTCGGGCCCCCGATTGGCTCCGAAAACTTGCCTTGATTCACCACTCGAGAACGGTTGGAGGACACCATACAACAAGAATGGTAGAGGAATCGTACCATGTTAGTTTGGTCTGGTTCCTTCCGCATTAGTTTGACATCAAAAAGGTTTAGAAAGAAACATCAACATGGAAGGAAAACCAATAATCCTCAATTCAAAACACACCCCTACCTCAAAGAAGTTCACGGAGTACGATGTCGCGGGGGTGGTTTCGATGACGACGTTGGCAACCGTCGAAGAGAAGGATGACATCTCACACCGACTGTAGAGAAGGGAAAGATCCGCATGTCATCTCTCCTTGGTGCTCCGGCGTTCTTCAACGAGGAAGATGATGTTCGTCAAGAATAGAGCTTTCTTCTCTGATCCTTAACACAACCAATCTAACCCAAAAATAAAATAAGCTCCACTTATTTTATTAATTCATTCCATGAGTTCAAAATTTAAAAACTCAAATCCATTAATTGAATTAATGTTTTGGCTTGATTAAATGAGAGGAGAGGGAAAGTCGCATCATTAAAAACAAGGGAGGTTTTAAAAGGATTTTAAAGGGGTTATGGGAAAAGTGAAAAGGTGGGGGCTCGTGTGGGCCCCACCTCACTAATATCCTAACCATAGGAGTTAGGATTAAGTGGTACCACCCCCAACTTCCTCACATAGAAGTTAAACCACATAGAAGAGTGAAATAAAAATAAAATTGTAAAACAATTATATTTTTATTCCTCACATTTTTAACATCTCCTCCTGAGTAAACGCACCTTCGGAAAAGGTGTTCCTAAGAAATTACCGGTGCTGCAGTTTTATTGGTGCCCTCAGATTTTGATTCTGAGCACCGGTTCAAATGTTAGGAAAAGCCACTCGTGCGTTCACTGAACGTACCCAAGCTAAACTTCAGAAAATGATTCCGGGCACACCAGCCCTCAGAATCAGGTGCCGTTAGAAACTGCGTACTCACAAAATCCCAAAGAAATTAAGAAAAATACTTCCTTGAAATTTACAGGTCTTTACATTACTCCCACCTCAAGGCTTTACGTCCCCGTAAAGATACATCACAAACTAGGGGAACAAATGAGGGTACTGAGCACGCATTTGAGCCTCCCGCTCCCAAGTTCTCTCCTAAAGGTTCTCGTGCTGCCACCTGATGTGCACTAGAGGTATCGACCATCCACGTAGGACTTGTTCCTATCAATCCTTGATCTCCACCGAGACCTCCGTAAAAGTCACCCAGTCATCGATGTCTAGCACCCCATGGTCGATGATATGCGTCGGGTCATGCACGTATCTCCTCAACAGAGATACGTGGAAGACGTCATGCACCTAGTGCAACTGAGGTGGTAGATCCAGGCGATAACCCACCTTGAATATCCTGATGAGAACCTAGAATGGTCCGATGAATCACGGAGATAACTTGACACCCCGGCCAAATCTACATAATCCGCGCTGAGGTGAGACCCATAAGAAAACGTGGTTTCCATCCTTGAACTCCAGTGGTCTCTGCCTCCTATCAGCATAAGACTTATGTCGGCTCTGAGTTGTCCTCATCCGCTCCTAGATGACCTGGACCTTCTCTGTTGTGGCGTGGACCATTTCTGGTCCCACAAGTGCTGACTACCCAAGGTCTGTCCAGCACAAAGGTGACCTGCAAGGTCGGTCGTACAATGCCTCGTATAGTGCCAACTCGATGGTGGAGTGGTAGCTGTTGTTGTACGCAAACTCCACCAAGGGTAGGTGATCCTCCCAGCTGTGACCAAAGTCGAGGGCACTTGCACAGAGCATGTCCTCGAGAGTCTGAATGGTCCTCTCTGTCTGACCATCCGTCTGGGCATGAAAGGCGGTGCTCAGGCGTAGATGTGTCCCGAATGTCTCCTGCAACCCCTTCCAAATCCAGGAAGTAAAGCGAGCATCTCGATCGGAGACTAGAGATGATGGAACACCATGAAGCTGTACAATCTCCTAAACATAGAGACATCCCAAGCTCTCCACTGAGCCCTACTCTCTGATGGGTAGAAAGTGGGCCAACTTGGTGAGTTGGTCGACGATCACCCAAATGGTGTCGTGTCCTCTGGAAGTACGTGGAAGTCCAGTCACAAAATCCATAAATATCCCGTCCCACTTCTACTCCAGGACCTCCAAGGGTTGTACCAAGCCTACTGGTACCTGGTGCTCTGCCTTTACCTACTGGCAGGTGAGGCATCGAGAAACTAACTCTGCCATAACCTTCTTCATACCCAGCCACCAGTGCTGTCATCTGAGATCCTGGTACATCTTTGCCACTCCTGGATGTACCGATAAAGGGGAAGTGTGAAATTCTCTCAGCACCTCCTCCTGTAAAGTAGCTGGTACCATGGTACGTCCTCTAAAAAGGACGATGTGCTCTCCTCATACAGAGAATCCATCAGGTGTCTGTCCCAAGGATATCTATGCACGTCGCGTCTCACAGTCAATGTCCCCACATTGTGCCTCTCTGACCCACTGAAGAAGTGGAGGAGTGACTGTGAGTGAATGAAGAAAGGCTACTTCATCTCTATCCACGAAGGATATCTGCAAAGCAGCTAGCTTCTCTGTCGCCTCTCCAAGTAGCTGAATGTTCATCCTCATGCTGAGAGATTCAACTACTATGTTCCCCTTTCTAAGATTATAGACCATCTAAAAGTCATAGTCCTGGAGGAACTTGATCCATCCTCATTGTCTTAGGTTCAGTTCCTTCTGTGAGAAGATGTACCTGAGAGTTTGGTGGTCAGAATAGACTGTAAATTGCTCGCCCATCAGATAGTGCTGCCACATCTTCATAGCGAAGACCACTGATGCTAAATCAAGGTCATGGATAGCGTAGTTCTGCTCATGTTGCCTCAACTGTCATGATCCATAAGAGATCACTACATGCCCCTGCATCAGGACACACCCAAGTCCGGTCCCTGATGCATCGCAGTAGACTATGTACCCTACTCCCTCCTCTGGTAGCCTCAAGATGGGTGCACTGGTCAATCTCTATCTCAGCTCCTGGAAGCTCTGTTTACATCTGTCTGAACACACGAAGGGTTTCCCTTTCTTCATCAAAGCTGTAAGCGTTGATGCAACTCTAGAGAAGTCTGGCACAAATCTCTGGTAGTACTCATCCCAACCTAAGAAACTATGCACCTCTGTCACGCTCCTGGGTGGCTCCCAAGCTAGCACTGCCTCAATCTTTGAAAGATCCACCACAACTTCGGCCTTGGAGATGACGTGTCCCAAGAAGTGGACTTCACATATCCATAACCGACACTTCGAGAGCTTACCATAAAGCTGGTGCTCTCAGAGTGTGTCCAGTACAACCCGCGAGTGGTAGGCGTGTTCCTCGTCAGTGGTCGAGTATATCAATATGTCGTTGATGAAGACTATGAAAAAACGATCGAGGTAAGGATGGAAGATCCTGTTCATGAGACTCATGAACACTACTAGAGCATTGGTTATCACGAAAGGCATAACCAAGAACTCATAGTGGCCATACCGACATCTGAAGGTCGTCTTCTGCACATCCTCGTCTCGATCTCTGAGCTGATGATAGCCTGACCTGAGGTCTATCTTTGAGAACCATCGTGCTCCCTTGAGCTAATTAAAGAGGTAATCAATCCTCGGAAGTGGATACTTGTTCTTTACAGCCACCTGGTTCAGGCGACGGTAATTGACACACAGTCACAAGCACTCGTCCGCCTTCTTGGCAAACAAAACCAGGGAATCCCATGGTGAAACACTGGGTCGAATGAATCCCTTGCCCTGAAAGTCCTCCAACTATATCTGTAGCTCTCAAAGCTCAGCGGGAGCCATCCGATATGTTGAAGTAGATATCAGGGTTGCCCTAAGGTATAGGTCAATATAAAAGTCTACCTCTCTACGAGGAGGTAGTCCTAGAACATCGTCAGGAAAAACGCCCGCATACTGATCCACCACTACAGGAAAACTTGTACTTCGCATGTCCACTGCTCCTAGGATGAGGCTAGCTAACTGATGAGTGATCAGCTTTCCTATCCTCTGCGAGAGTTCATCCTGTGCTGCAAAGGCTCCCTTCTCGCCGGTGAAGGTGAACCTGCTCCCATCGGTGTGAACACACCACACCTTGAGTCTAATACAGTCGATCTGAGCATAGACTGTAGATAACCAATCCATGCCCAAGATGACGTCTTAAGGCCTCGACTCCGCTACGAAAAGATCCTAGCCAAAGATCTTTCCTCCTAGAGTAATATCACACTGCCAGCACCAGTGCGTAATCGTCGTGTCTGCTCCTGAAGGAGTATCTAGCTGTAAGGATCGAGCCAACGGCTCCGTCAGAATCTCCGACCTCCGAACAAGGGCAGCGGAAATGAAAGAATGACTTTCTCCTGTGTCTATAAGAACTGCAGAAATGGTGGAGTAGACACATATAGTACCTCGAATCATCTCTGGTGTGTCGTGGTCGTAGGCCTCCGCTGCCTGAAGCTGAGCCTGCCTCTGTCCGCCAGCACCCTGTGGTTGGGGTGGACCTCCTGGTGGTGGTGGTGGTAGAGCCTCAAAGCATCGCCCACCACCAGCTGCTCGGCCAGCTCCTCTGCCTCATCCTCCTGCTCCCTGCGGACCACCACGGTCGAACCTCTGCCTCTGCCTGGGTGGTCCCTCAACCATTTGCTGCTCCTCTGCATGGCGGGTCGGGCAGTCATGAGTCATGTGGCCCTACCCACCACATGCATAGCACTGTCTGCTCCTCATAAGGCTGGCTCTGCGCCGTGTGCCCCGCACCTCTGAGCCAGTGTCCTAAGGTCTTCTGCCCGATGGTCTAGTCCACTTGGACCCTTATGACATCTGTCGACTGCCAGCTGCAGAAGAATCCGCTACATGCCACCCTGTGGTAGGTCTTGCTGCTGGTGTAGGCTCAGCAAGAAAGCTCTCTACGAGAAGGGAACGCTCCAGTACTCCTGCCTGCGTCAGAATGATGACGGAGATCCTCAATGCCCTGATCTCATGCCTCAGTCCCTGCTCGAAGGTCCGGGCCTGGAAGAATGGGTCTCGTACCATGTCCGTGGAAAAGCGCGAGAGATCGGTAAATCTCGCCGAGTACTGGGCTACCGTCATGCTGCCCTGCCACAGCTATAGTAGCTCCTGAATGCGCACCGTACAGAGGTTGGCTAGTACAAAATCCGAGTGGAAGAGGCTCTAGAAGTCTGACCAAAGAAGAGATGCCTCGTCGTGCACCTGGAGCATCAGGCTCCACCATCTACATGCTGACGCGTGCAGGAGACTCGCTGCAAGGATCACCATGAGGTCAGCCGGTGTCCCCACTAACATGAAAACTCGTACAATAGCCTCTTGCCAATCCTCGGCTGCCTGAGGTTACGTCTCCCCGCGGAACCTGGGCAATCTTTGACACTGAAACTCATGTAGTGCACTAAGGCGACGTGCACTCTCAGCGGCTGGGGCTGGTGGCATCTATGGCTCGGCAGGTAGAGGGACCGTTGGTCCCTCCACTGTAATAGGGCCCTGCACCAAGGCCTCGATGCTCGGTGGGTTGTTGTCTCACACAAAGCTCTGAACCCTAGTTGGATGCCATCGTGGGGCCATCCTGAAAAAAGACAGGTGCGCCATGGTTAATACACTATACCTAGTGAGATGACACAAAGTAATCACAAAGAAAACTTTTGAAACACACATGCAATCAATGTTTTCATGCACTGAGTCGGAAATCAGAAGTCGGGGTCCTGGTATATGGATACGTCGGTCGTCGCACCAATACTGGACTCCCTGGACTGATAACCACACTCAATACCTTTAACACTATTTCTTCACACAGTAGAAATTATTAGAGTCCTGAGTTCTACGGTAGAACCGACTCCTCTGATAAAAATTTGTCACGACCCATCCTCAGGGCCCATACTGTGACTACCCCAAGCCCGCCTTCCATAGGCCATGGGATGGCGACTAGTACCAAAGGCGTAAATCCCAATATAAGGGAAGGCATTGCCTTTATGTAAGAAAAAAACACCATAGAGTACGCAAGCTGAATTAATCACTAAGTAAACTGAGTATAAAAGTAAGTTCTGGAAGGTAAATGGGCCAGTATACAAACCCAACTGAAAGTACAGTAAAACTATGAAAAAGGAAGTACAACATTTGAAAAGCAGCAACCACCGAGTCGTCCTCCGGAACTCACACCTGAAGGGTGGGTACAAATAGTCTCATCGGCTCCTCGGGTTCAGCCGTCCTCTCTGAGTACATCCCTCCAAGTGGTCCACCTCCAGGTACCGTCCCACTACATAAGCCTCAACTACGATCAACGTTGTCTGCCATCTACAACCAACACAACGTAGTGCAGGCATAGCCCGTGCAGGGGTGAGTATACGATACTCAGTAGGGACCCCGAGACCCCTGAAGGTCTCCCAGAATCCACGAAGGATAAACCACAAAGGATTGATACAATCACCAAGTAACAACCAAATATACTTAGGTATATGCCCACACATATAACTAAGTCATCAATTCCAGTTCAGCTCCAACATATGAGCCCAAGTTTGATCTAATCCACATAGGGAAGCACAATCAAATCTACACAGGATAACACAACCCAATCCATAGAGGAAAGCACAACCCAATCCAAACAGGAAAGTAAGTCAATAATATCGAAGATAATGATTGAAATTCAAGACTAATCTCACACAGGTATACTTCTTCATAAGACGATAGAGACGATCATATGTAGCCACTAATTCATCTAAGCTGTCGGACCCACATAGGATACAAGACCAGCTAAGCTGTCGGACCCACAAAGGATACAAGACCAGCTACTCTGCCGGACCCACATAGGATACAAGTACAAATTCAAATAATGTTGGACCCACACCGGATACAAGAATAGTAGTCAAGTACTGTCGGACCCACATAGGATACAAGAACAGTAGTCATTGTCGTCGAACCCATGGAGGATTCCAGTACGGTTGTCGTCGTCATCGAACCCACGAAGGATTCCAGTACAAAAGTCTTTATCGTCGAACCCACAGAGGATTCTAGTATGGAAGTCATTGCAGTCGCAGCCAGCTCAAGGGTTCCCGCACATAGCATATTTGATTTCCAGGAGGGTCCGTTCCTCGAGTCAAAGGAATGGATACATCAACCGTCACGAAGACCAGGGATGATGAATCCCAACATTCTGTCCCACTTCCTAGGGGGAAAACCAAGAAAAACGTGCCCAAGTCACAGAGAACAAGACAACCAATCCATTTTCCAAAAGTACACGGCGTGTAGATAAGCGATACACGCCGTGTCTTCAGACACCGGGTACTTCCCATGTGATACGACCCATGTCGCAGGGCTGGTCGTGTAAAAAGTGAAATACACTGTGTGTGGTATGGTTACACGTCGTGTCTTCATTCCACCGTTACTATCTGTATACCACAGCCCGTGTCGCTGGGTTGTTCGTGTAAAAATTAAAATACACGGCGTGTGGTATAGTTACACGCCGTGTCCAAACTTCTAGGCTTGGATCCGTATACATTGGCCAAGCCTGGCCGTGTGGTGGATTACAAGCTCGTGTACCCCACCCTGTGTCCATATATTCCCAGAACAAAGGCCGAGTCATACCGAAGTCGCTTCTTCCATGGTGAAGGAAGTACATGTTGTGCCTCTTGGCCGTGTATTTATGCCCGTGTCCGTGTATCTCCCGGTTTACACACCATTTCCATCGAAGTCTCCTCTGTCAAATGAACTGGACAGTACACATTGTGTGACCAGTGTCACACGTCGTGTGTCACTTCTTCTGATGTCCGTTACTTCTGTCGCTGATCATTTGTACTACACGGTGTGTGCTTTTGAAGGACACGCCGTGTATTCTAGAATTTTTCAGAAACGCCGCCTCTGGCTAGCATGCCTCTCGAAGTGTCTGTCCTTTTTTCTGATGATCTGTTTGCTACAAAACTCTCGTTCCTAGGTCTTCCCGATGTTCCGAGGCCGTTTCTAATGTTTTCGGGCCCCCGATTGGCTCTGAAAACTTTCCTTGATTCACCGCTCAAGAACGGTTGGAGGACACCATACAACAAGAACGGCGAGGGAATCAGACCGTGTTAGTTTGGTTCAGTTCCTTCTGCATTAGTTTGATATCAAAAAGGTTTAGAGAGAAACATCAATAGAGAAGGAAAACCAATAATCCTCAATTCAAAACACACCCATACCTCAAAGAATTTCGCGGATTATGGCTTCACGGGGGTGGTTTCGATGACGGCGTTGGCGAGTGTTGAAGAAAAGGATGACGTCTCACACCGGCTGTAGAGAAGGGAAAGATCGGCACGTCGTCTCTTCTTGGTGCTCCGACGTTCTTCAATGAGGAAAATGATGTTCTTCAAGAATATAGATTTCTTCTCCAATCCTTAACACAACCAATCTAACCCAAAAATAAATAAGCTCCACTTATTTTATTAAGTCATACCAGGAGTTCAAAATTTAAAAACTCAAATCCATTAATTGAATTAATGTGTTGGCCTGATTAAATGAGAGGAGACGGAAAGTCACATCATTAAAAACTAGGGAGGTTTTAAAAGGAGTTTAAAGGGGTAATGGGAAAAGTGAAAAGTTGGGGGATCATGTGGGCCCCACCTCACTAATATCCTAACCATAGGAGTTAGGATTAAGTGGTCCCACCCCCAACTTCCTCACATGGAAGTTAAACCACATAGAAGAGAGAAATAAAAATAAAATTGTAAAACAATTATATTTTTATTCCTCACATTTTTAACATCTCCTCCTGAGTAAACGCACCTTTGAAAAAGGTCTTCCTAAGAAATTATCGGCACTACGGTTTTATTGGTGCCCTCAGATTTCGATTCTGAGCACCGGTTCAAAATTTAGGAAAACCCGCTCGTTCGTTCACTGAACGTACCCGAGCTAAACTTCGGAAAATGATTCCGGGCACACCGGGCCTCGAAATCCGGTGCTGTCAAAAACGGAGTACTCATAAAATCCCAAAGAAATTAAGAAAAAAATTTCCTTGAAATTTATTGGTCTTTATAGAAATAAAAAAATATTTATGCATCCCAACTAGAAAGGTAGATATGATCACAAGGGAAACTAAAAGAAGGATTGGAAAAGAAGTGACAAATCTAATGAAATATTCTATTATGAATAGAAGAGAAAAGGACATGTAAAAGTTGATTATACTAAACTAAAATATAAGAAGAAATATGAGGATGAAGATAGAAAGTATGAAAAGTCCATGAAGGAAACATAGATGCATCTGAGGACAGTTCAAGTGACTCAGAGTCTTTACATGATGAAAATTATAACAAATCCAATATGTGTTTTATAACAAACACATCTAAATTATCCCCTGAGTCTCCTATACAAAATTATTATTATTCTGGAGATGAAATTGATTCTATAAATATGACTTGTAAAGAATTATTTGAATACTATAATATTATTAAAGACACTTGTAATGAAATAAAAGATAAATAAAAATATTTTATGAAACAACATGCCTTAATCACTACTATCAAATCTGAACTTGCTGTAGAGAAAGAGAAAAATGTTCAATTACTCTAGGAGAAAAATGAACTTACATTATCTAATGATCAATTAAGAGGACCTAGAAATATTTACCAATGGAAAAAATACTCTCATACATATTCTTGGTAAAAAAAATTACCCCTAGATACACTACTATTATAGGATACCAACCTGGGAAAAGAAATCTCACCAAAAATAAGTTTGTAACTAAATTTGTAAGATCTGTTTTTCTACCTAAAAGTGAAAATTCTTCTACTAGTTCCAGTTTTGGAAAATCTTTTACCACATATAGTTTTTCTAGACCAAATAATTTCTATTTTTCATATATGTTACACAATGTGTACAGGATACCCAGGATGTATATGTGGGTTCCTAAAGAACTGATTACTAATGTTACTAAACCCAAACAAATCTGAGTACCAAAATATGTTTTTGTTTGATTAGTTTGTATTAAAGATATTTGAATATCTCCTGTAAAAGCTTATCGTATGTGGACAATACCTTTTTAAGACACATGATAGATTATTACTCATGCTTCAAGAGTTTAATAAAGATTGATGGTGGGCATGTCACTTTTGGTGACAATGCTAAAGGGAAAATAATTGGCCTAGGACATATTGGTAACTCTAACTCAATTTTAATTTCTAAATTACTTTTTTTAGGAATTGAAATATAATTTGATTATTATTTCACAAATATGTAATGATGGATTTAATGTTAAATTTGAAAATGATGCTTGAAATGTTTTTAACTCTAATAATGAATTAATATTTTTTTCTTTTAGAAATGAAAATGTTTATGTCGTTAACATAGATTCTTTAGTTTCGTAAAATGTTTCATGCTTAAGTGTATTCACCAAGATTCTTGGATTTGGCATAGAAGACTAGGACACTCCAATATAAACTCGCTTAGAAAGCTTACAAGAAAAGTCCTAGTCAAGGACCTACCCGAACATGAGTTTCTAAATGAAAAAGTAAATAATCCTTGTTAAAAGGGTAAACAATAAAAAATCTCTTTCAAACCAAAAATAGAAGTTTCAACTTCTAAACTTCTTGAGTTGGTTCACATTGATTTTTTTGGACCATATATAGTTTATAGTTCAAATGGGAAGCACAGTGTTTATATTCTTCTATATTAATATTTTGGGTATACTTGGAACGGTTTCCAAGCTTACAAAAGTGAATCCTTCTCTCAGTTTACCAAGTATTCTAGGACTATTGAAAATCATAGTAGAATTAGGATAAAATCTATAAGAAGTGACCATGGTTATATGTTTGAAAATCAATAGTTTGAATCCTTTTTCTCAAAAATTAGCTATAGTAATAAATTCTCTTCCCCTAAGAAACCTCAACAAAATGGAGTTGTAGAAAGAAGAAATAGAACCTTATAAGAAATTTCTAGAAAAATTATTAATGATTACAACCTACCAATATATTTCTGGGTAGAAGATGTCAATATAGCTTGCTATATTATTAATAGAGTCTTAATCAAACCTATTCTTAATCCAGTTCTAAAAATTTTCTAGATTCATGCTATAATGAACCTGAACCTGTTAAAGAACCTAAAATTACTAGCGCTTCTTTCTCTAGAGCTATCAAAACCCTTTAGAATCAACCTTTATATTTTATTGTTGGAGATTTTGATAAAGGAACACATACTAGAGCTTTTATAAGAAATTATTTTAAAAATCAAGCTTTTATGTCAAAACATGAACCTAAAAACATCAATAATGATATCAATGATTAATTTTGGGTGATGGCCATGTAAGAGGAGATAAATCAATTTGAAAGGAGTGACGTTTGGAAACTTGTGGATAAACCAAAATACACCTTGACTATAGGCACTAAATGGATATTCAATAACAAAGTAGATGAATAAGGTAACATATTCATAAAAAAAAGAAATATTGGTTTCACAAGGTTATAGTCAAGAAGAAGTAATTGACTATGAAGAAATATTTTCACTAGTAGCTAGAATTTAAGCAATTAGAATATTTCTTTCATATGCATCACATATAAATTTCAAATATTATCAATTGTATATCAATATTTCATTCCTAAATGGGTATATATTTGAGGATATTTTTTTTAAACAACCCCTTTGGTTTACAAACCCTCACTTTCCAAATAATGTTTTTAATTGGACAAAAGCTATATATAGTTTAAATCAAGATCCAAGATCTTGGTATGATAGGCTCAAAACTTTTATTATTTCTAAATGTTTTACAAAAGGTATAGTTGATATTACTCTCTTTAAAAAAAGAATTTTCATAGATGTTTTAGTAGTACCAATTTATGTCAATGATATTGTTTTTTGATCTTTAAAAAATTCTTTATGTTTTGATTTTTTAAAGTTGATGAAAAGTGAATTTGAAATGATTTTAATCGGTGAACTCAAATTATTTCTTGGATTTCAAATATTTTAAAATAAATAAGGTATTTTTTTAAATCAAAGTAAATATAATAACGATATTCTAAAAATATTTGTCTTTGAAAGCACTAGGGTAGTGAAACTCCAATGAGTACCAATTGTAATTTGGACCTTGATGAAGACGGTAAATCTGTTGATCAAACCACTTACAGAGGAATGATTGGAATCTTACTATACTTAACTACTCGTAGGATAGATATTATGTTTAGTGTTTTCATGTGTGCTCATTTTCAAGAAAACTTAAAAGAATATCAACTTTTTAGTATTAAACAAATTTTCAAATACCTCAAACATACAAAAAATTTAAGACTATTTTATCAGAGGATAATCATATGACTTAGTTAGATATTCAGTGTCTGATTTTGGTGGTTGTATGTAAGATAGAAAAATCACCTCGGTAACATGTCACTCTTTAGGAAAGTCTCTAGTTTCATAGTGTAGTAAGAAACAAAATTCTATTTCACTATCTACTGCTGAGGCTGAATACATAGATATTGGTAGTTTTTGTACACAAATTTTATAAATAAAACACACATTGCTAAATTATGGATATCAATTTAGGCATGTCTCTATAAATTGTGATAACACAAGTGCAATTAATATTTCTAAGAATTTTGTCTCACATTCTAGAACAAATCACATTGATTAAGACATCACTTTTTGGGAGGCAATTATCAAAAAGGTGATATAAATTTAGATTTCATTGGCACTGGACATCAGCTTGGTGACATTTTCACTAAACTAGTGAACACTGAAAGAATGAAATACATCATACATGAGTTAATAATGATCTATCTATAGGACCTTGTGTTTCTATTCCCTTAATAATTTTACGTAAAGTTTTCATGCTGACGTAGTTGTCATGCTGACATCGACACTATGTCGTGCCGATAGAGTTGTTGTGATGACACTGATGCTATGTCATGCCAACACAGTTGTCCTATCAACATCGATGTTATGTCATGCCAACACCTTTTTCATTTTGACATCGATTCCTTGTCATGCCAACACCATTAGTGTTATGGAAAATCTGTCATGCCGACACTGATGAATCGCTATTTATATACGCCTTATGTTTTTATCAAAACGATACTATTTCATTGATTTTTTTGAACCTGGTTCATGATTTCACGATTGTGTGATTTCAAAAATCATAAATGATATAAATTTGAATCGATACACTCTACTCCTTTACTCCTACACTCTCTCATTTTTTTCTCTCTCTCTACCCCTGACCATCCACCTTTTAACCTTTAGACTGAATAGATTGGAATGGTGCATTTGAACTAAGATCTTGATGATGGTGAGTCTCATACTTCTAAGAAACAAAAAAGGTGAATCAAGCAAATCTCCCATATCTGTAAATCCTACTCTGTAAAACCATTTTTTAAGTATAGAAAAATAAGTTCTTGTGGAATGGATGTTAGAAATAAATCCTCTGCTACTCAAGGTACTCTGGGATCAAGGATGGCTTGAGTGGTTCTCAAATAATGAATGACCCTTTTAACTGAATCTATTTCATTAATTTTACAAGAATATTGAATTTCTATTGGAAGGAAGTGATGTATCCTGGATCAAGTCCATAGTAAAAGGGAATAGAATATCTTTCTCATCAAGACATTAGACTTAATGTCTTAAAGTTCCTCATGAAGGTGTATTTGATGATTATCAAGGTACCTCTCCACCTGAGAGTGGTATGTTTTTCTTTGAGATAACGTTAAAGGAACTTACTAATAATGATCAGCATAGAAGACCCTTTGCTACTGAGTTAAGTGGAGAATGTAGAATTATGTTTAAGTTTATCTAGTATCAAATATATCCTAGTAAAAGGGACTTTGCTTCTATGAAATATCAAGATGTATACTTGGTTTTTCTACTAATAAAAGGGATCAAGGTAAATATATGAGGATACCTTGTTGTGCACATGAATGGGATGATCAAACCTTCCTAAAAAACTAGTTCTCTGATCTATCCAAGGATGATCTCAGCTATGCTGAAAGAGAAAGTTTATGTAAATGATGGAGAAGAATTTTTTTTTAAGTGAAGTGGGATCTTCCTCAGTAAAGAGATCTATAAGAGGATGAAAATCAACTGGAACCCGTGAAAGAGAGAATGGGTTGGAGATGAATATAATATCTATGATAAGTTCAATCTAGTAGAATATCCAACTGTGCATAAGAATAAGGTTGATCCTGGTATAGGACCAAATGAGAAAGTTGTTTACTCTTTAGAAGAAGAATAATATCTTGTCACTCTAGATAGAGATCAGGGATCACCTATTAATGATAAGAGTGATCCTGACATCACTGAACCTTCCAAAGTTTTTTCCTTTCGAACTCATACTCCTCCACTTTCCTTACCTTCTGATGAGACCACTCTTGAAGATAATGTTGATGAGAAGAGAGAAGTATCTGATAGTGTAGAATATGTAAGTAGATCTAGTGGATCTAAAGAAGAAGAAGAAGAAAGTGAATATGATGAAAGTGACAGTGGTAGTAAAAAGGAAGAAGGTGAAGAAGCTGGTGATAAAAATGAAGATGAAGAACATGTATTTGGACATGATGATGATAAAAGTAGTGGAAGTGATAATGACCATGATAAGGATGATCAAGCTGAATATATTGAAATGATTGAAGCTATCATTGAAGCTATAGATCAGGCTCATTTGGAAGAACCTCCTAAATTTTTTGTTGAAGTAAGAGAAAATGATGAAGTTGTTGTTGAAGTGGAATCTCAAGAAATTCATGCACCTCATTTAGTTTATAAAAGAAGAAGACCTCATTTTGAAGATATGAAACCACTAAGGAACCTTAGATTGAGGGGGGGACTCAAGAAAAATAAGATTAAGATGGTGAAGAGCCTACACTTGGAAGAGTAAGGCTTGATACTCTCACTCTTCTATATGATGATGTAATGATTGAATGTGCAAGGAATACATGGTATGTGGCATCGGTATTAGATTATAAATATTCGGATGATGAAATATTTGTACCTATTGCAAGGGAATCAGTGGCTGAGACCCTTTCTAGTGACTATATCACTAAATCATATTTTGAAATATTTAAAGAGGAAGTATTTTCAATTGTCAGTATATTTTTTTAGTCTCAGATGGTACATGAATTTCAAAATGTTAGAAGAGAAAAAATGGTGTTGAGTGATGAATTACACTCTCTCAGATCTTCCATAGAATAAATGTGCCAGTCTGGACTAGTAGTGTCTGGTTCTAATCAGATAGTATGTATTAGTGAGGCTGATGCAGTTACTATATAAAAGAAAGTGATAGAGGATATTCAACCCAACCTTATTACAATTACTGAGACAATTGTTGCAAGAAATTCCAATCTTAGGAAAGAAATGACTAGACTTTCTTCTGCCATAAATACTTTGACCTAAAAGTATAAAGGTTGTGTGGAGACTATTATTAAGACCTTGAAAACTCATACCACAAATCCTACTGATATTCCTTTCATATTTGGTCAGACCTCTTAGACTCTGTATATTGAAAAAATTAGAACTGTTGTAAAAGGGGTGCTTAAAGCTCTATTTGATACCTCTAGTTTGGGCAGCCTAGAAAAGATTGAGTAGAATAGTGATTGTGTGCATGATATGGTCAGATTCTATACCAAGGAAGTATCTTACCCCCAGAAAGAGATTACAAAGAGGATTAATTCATATTTCTCTAAGATTTACATCAAGCAGCAGTTTATAATTCATTTTAAGTATTTGGCAGAAAATTTGACTTTACCTCTAGTTACAAAAGCATTCAATGAACAAGTCAATCAATTGAGGTACTTAACTCCTCTTTTAAACAAATTAATAGATAATAAGGATGAATTTGATAAATAAATGATGTATGGTGGTGAGATTATTGAGTATTTCATAAAACTATTAAAACATACCTATATGTACCAAGTGAAGCAATTGTAATCCCTGTTGTTGCACCTCTTGGACCTCCAAGATCAGTTCCTACACCTTGAATGTCAGTTGATCACACTTTGACTCAGATTCACCCAGTGATCCAAAATAGGTTCAACCTACAATATTTTCCCAAAACAAATCTAGTCTTGTACCAAATATTCTAGAAGGAGTGATCCTATCTCCTCAGATAATTTATTCAGACCCTCCAGATTCTTAAAAATCACCTCCTAGACCCTCTATTGATCCTTCGGAGAAAGGAAATGAACCTATTAACCCTAAACTATAGTGTGTATCATTAACTGATGGGGATGTTATCTTTCTTACTGTTATTTTTGTTTGGAAACTTGTAACACATTGTACTTTATTGATTAATGGAAATTTTTATGATCTTGACTTTCCACTATTTCTATTTTATCTATTACATTAGGATACTTTTTATAACCATGCTACCTGTTATCTTTTTGATAATCCAAAAAGGGGGATAACCAGTTGGCATTATCCTTCTATAATTTACCTTTGATATCACTCTTATATATGTTAATTTTATTTTTGATACCATTCCTCTCTACTTTAACTCTGAACCCTATATAGATAGTATAAACAGTCATTCATAACTATATATGATAGTTATAATGATTTAATTTTACCTCTAATGATTATACTAACTAATTCCATGATTTTTTATAATAAAAAAGGGGGATATTGTTGTCCCATAAGAGGTTGTTAGTCCTCCTCTCTAATATTAGTAGTTTTAATAATCACAAATCATGTCAATTCGTATTTATCATGTCTAAACATTTCAATCATGATTATTTACCTTTTTATATGTGCAAGTATGTCTATATATGATCTCCCATGAATTTGGTATATTCTGTTTACATTTATATTGTAAAAAAGTCTGAACAAAAATATATTCCAAGTATAACATACTGACACCAACAGAAGAGATGACATACATACAATGCAGACTACCTACCGATGCATATGACTCACTGATGTAGATGACTTACCGATGCAAATGAATCACTGATGTAGAATACCTACTAATAAATATGACTCACCAACACAGATGACCTACCGATGCAATTGACTTACCTTCAGTACAAGTGATCTACTGATCCTTGGTACTACTGATGAAAGGACTCACCGACAGTCAAAATGAGTCACTAATGTAATGAGCCACTGGTGCATGGAAATACTAATAGAATGACATACCGATGGGTCTAGTCACTAATGTAATGAGATATGAACCAAGGACTCACCGATAGACTATTTAAAATTTCTTCTATTTAAATTATTTCTAACAGCCATATTTTGATTGTTTTAATGCAACTGATTACTTTAATGCCTTTTTGAAGATATTGTAAATGAGGATTTAAAAAATATAAGGTATTGTTTCTGCCTAAAATATGCATATTTTTAGGTTAAAATAATATATTTTAAAAGGAGAATGCATAAAATAAGACACACATACAGACTTGTAAAAACACAAGAATACTTACTATGAGCATCATACAAAAGAAGAAGAACACACCAGGAATACTTTATTCTGGGTTTCTATGAACCAAAGATCTAAAAATCATCAAATTTCCATCATCTTAGTAGTATCCAATAAAACCAAAGGAAAAGAACCTCTCTCCTTCTTGGAAGATAGAATACAATTATCCATGACACTCTCTTTCTTGTGTCTACTTTCAAGAGAAGACTCTAGCTTCAACTATGATACATCAGAGAGTAAAAAGTTGAACTTAATTGCACTCATAGAATCTCTAATCCCTTATTAATATATTCTTATCTTTTTTGTACCATTTAACTAAACTTTCAAGTTGTGTGTGTGTGTGTATGTACCTAAACAGAAACAGTATTTTGCGTTTTACTGGAGGATACTATATATCCTAAAACACCTATATTCTTTAACTTGTTTGACCCACATAGAACTATTTAAGAGGTCATTTGTGACCTGATAATTTTTTCCCACTTAGAATAGTGGAAGAGGTCTTGGGACCAGGACATTCTTGTGAACTATTATTAACCCCAATCCAAGGTACGGATCAAAGCTTTATATATATATATATATATATATTGGTTGGTGGATGGTGATCACCAAGTGGAGTGGACTAGGTCTCGACTTGAGACTAAACAACTTTTTTTATCTGCTATATCTTTTAATTTAGTCTTTCTCTATTTTAACTTATATTTTAGAAAACTAAATTTTACTTTGATAGTTAGTCTTGGATAATAGTTATAACTATTTTTCCTTATTATAGTTGTTTCAAAAGTTGTATCAATATCTAATATTATTATAACAGATAATTAATCAATCTTCTGAGAAACTATTTGAATAGTTAGACTATTATAATTTTACTACCTTGGTTAGTTGGAATGTTTTGTTTTAAATTGGGGGAACTTTATAAATTAACCATTTTAATAGAATTTTTTATGAGAACTAAATTCACCCCCTCTTGAGTGTCCTACTCCAACCAACAATTAACCCCTTTATCTTAATGGTATTGAATGATTCATTTTAATTTACAACCTTCATTTGGATTATGATTTAAAAGTTACTAAAGTGGTAACGATTTATCTTACAATCTCATCAGTTATTGATATTATTTATGATTAAATTTCTGATAATGAAATATTATTATATATTACTCAAGAAACTTATGAATTATCTTATCCTCTGTTCATTTAGGAAATTTTCAAGTAATATTACCATTTTTCTCTCTTTGATACTTAAAATGATTAAAAAAGTTATTTTAAGAAAATCTAGCTTTATTTCACTTTTCAGTCAAAATTGTTTTTCACTTCCATATCTATGATTTATAAAAATGTTTTCAAAAATGTTTCTAAAATTATAAAAATGATGTATTAATGAGATTTTTTACCCGTGATTGTATTTTTTGAAAATTATTTAAAATGAATCTTCTTCTTATTTTCCAAAAAAAATTAATTTTTGACTTTTTATCAAAAATTTGAAATGAATATTTATTTTAATATTTTATCCATTTAAAAAATGTGTCGCTATCATTACCACTCATTACATTCAAGCTTCATTTATACTTTTATATTTTTATTTTGAAAAACAAATTCCTAGTATTTTGTAAAAAAATTATTTTTTAAAGGTTATTATAAAAGTGAAATAGATATTTTCCTTAAGAAATTTTAATTTAATTTTTATAGTATTTAAATTTATCAATGGAAACAACCCTTATTTTACTTATTCTCCACTTAAAATACATTATATTAAAGCTATACTTTTTTTTCTCTGGATAGTTTATGATCAATTTGACTGTTGATGTATTATATTGATACCATTCTCTATATTACTCTAAATGGTTTATGATTCTATTTATAGATTAGAGAAACTATTAAAATTTTATATGATTTTTTTAATATGGATGTTTATATTGATTATGATTCATCGCTTTAATATGAGGAATGAATTGAACTTTTTAAGTGATTGGAGGGGACTACTATGGTCCCTTGATGCATCAACTATTCTCATGAGACAAAGTAGCTATGGTTTTTTCCAAGGCCTTTCCCATTTATATAAGATATCATGGAATCAGGCCTTGAAATTATGGTTATGTTATCAAAAATTATTCATTTTACAATAATGATATTATCTATTTATGTTCATGTGATTATTTGATTAGTTATAATATATGTGTATAAGTTTTAAGATCATGTGATTATTTATATGGAATTATTATATCATATTTTTTCTGCCATATTATTATTCATGTTCAATTTATTGATTAATTTTCTTGTGTTTTAGTAATTTACATTTCCATATTAATTATTTATTATTTAATCATGATATATTATGTTTTATGCATACTATTACTAATAATTTTAGCTCACCCCTTTTTATATTTCATTCCTCAAGATTCCAAGATGTGTACTTTGATTGATATGCAGGGTTATTCTAGAGGAAATATTGATACATACAAATGGAATACTATTTTGGATTTTATGTTTCCAATTATAATGTGAGATTAAAGTATGTACCCATTTTACTAGGACTGATAAAATATTCGGCCCTTTGGGATGTAAACACTTGTATTTAATACCAAGGTAATAAAGTTTACACTAGATTCAGTCTACTGGGGTCTGGGTATTTATAATTAACCTTCATTATCCTAAAGGGTTATGTTCATTTAATCTCTTTTTTGACATGGGGAAATGTATGGTAGTTCTTTATGTTGTTATTATTATATGGATTTTTATTAATTAATGTTTATTAGGACTGATGTTTTTATTCATATATTTCAAATGGTGAATGCATAAGACTTAGAAAAAGTGATGGATGAGGCACAAGATTATATAGACCCTCCATGTATCAGTTAGTCTCATGAGAAAACTGGTTTGGGTATTTAGTTTTTTCCTACCCAATGAAAGAAAATTGTATATTCTGTAGACTTTAAGTACTAATTATGTCTTTGTTGTGGAATTGATATATGGAATAATGTATTTGGTGAGTCCTTGATGGAAAATATCAAGATGTATAACATTATTAATTATATCACCATGAATTAATTCATTTCTATCAATATGATTATATTCATTAATATTCTATCCATGGATATTTTTAGGCTCAATATATTAATTATAAGTTATGTTTATTTATTATTCACTCTTCCATAATGTGTATTCCTATTATGATAAATTTCATTGTACTTATAACTATACTAATCATTTGATCTCACCCTTTATTTTTTTCCTTCTCTAGGGTACCATGAAGTTAATTATGAATAAATTCAGGGATGCAAAAAATAATAATAATAAAATTTTAAGAAGTTTTTAAATTGTATATTTATGTTCCAACATAATATGAAAATAATTTATGTATCTAGACTATCAAGACTATTAAACTATTCAGTCCTTTGTAATGTGATCGCTTTTATCTTAAACTAATGTAATAAAATGGAAACTGAATTCAGAATAATGGTTTCAGTTCATTTTAGTTTGTATAAAATAATTTTTATAAGGAACCTTGGGACCTATATTTTAAAATAACATGGTTATCACAAGCATTATGATAAACCCTTTGGATTCTCAAGAAATTTTACTTGTATAAATATTTTTATGGATCAATATTCATAATTTTATGAGATAATTAAGTATATACAATTCTTTATAGATAGATCTTAATCGGAGGAAGAGAAATCATACCAGCACACATAATCAATATTGGGATTTGGAGAAATCATAATTTAGAAGAGGAAAGTGTTTCAGAATTAGAAAAATAAACTAGGGAAAGTGATTTGGAGAAATCATAACTTAGAGGAGGAAATGGAAACAAGAAGAGGAAATGATGAATAATTTACCTTTTTTTAGAAAACATATATCAAAATTTAAGGATGAAATCATTTAAGGGGGGATAATTTAATACCAGATAACCAAATATAGTAGGTAAACACTATATCCGGAAAATTATCATATAATGTGCACTTTATCACAGTAGAATGAGACTTTATTCGTGTTTATGGGTTAAATTAATAATTTATATAATTTATATTTCATAAAAAATAAATCAATTTTTAATTTATAAATAAAAAATATGTTAGGGTGAATTTTTGAGATATTTATAAAGTAATTGATTTTTAAGTGAATAGTGAAAAATACAATTTTTACTAAAGCCATGGAATTTATGAATATGTCTAGAAATAAGTACAACTTAAATGATTATTAAAAAATATATATATAATCAAATATTTATCTAATTATTAACACATTAAATTTAAAAAACATTATTATGAATTTTGAAAACCTATGTTTAACATTTTATAAACATATGTTATATTTTACAATAAAAGAAACTTTTTTAATCATTTATTTTAATTAAATATTATGCTGGTAAAATTTCATTTAAATAAACTTAAATTATATAATAAACCAATTTATATTATGGAAGTCTTAAACATTGATAATTTTATTAAACACTTTAATTTTAGGATTAAAAATACACTTTTTCTAATAATAGGTTTTTATGCGTTATATATGCTAATGTTATATTTAATTTTTATTACACATATAAATATAATTTTATAAAATTTATATAATATATGGAACTATTATTTCAAAATAATTTAATAATTACTTTTTTATTTTTAGGTATTATAAGTAAACTACTTAGGTAAAAATCCATCACTACGGCAATAACCAACAATCGTAAAGGTAAACAATTTAAGAGTAAAAGGATTAAAACATTCTTAAACTATGTTAAAGTTAATAGTATAGGATTTCTAGACCATATATAACTCAAAACATCACTATTTACCACTTTTGATCGATTGACCCATGAATAGCATTAGACCATATTTGAAAAAGTATTGTGCATTTATGAAAATTCTATTTTCTTCACTTATAAAAAGGGATCACTTCCACCACCTCATAAAACAACTATTCCTTTAAATTTGTTCCTAAAAATAAAATTTGTATACTCCTAGATTCCCATTCCAATTTAATAATACTTTGTTCTCAATTTTTTAGACTAATGCCTCCAGTTCTGAGGAGAGTTCTAAGAGAAATCTCATGTTTTAAACAAGATTATTTCTTACTACTTAATCTCTAATTCTTAATCATCCTATTCCAAGAAATTTCAATATAGACTAGTATAATTACATAATTTTTAATTATATACTAAAATTGACTTATATGAATGAATTAAACATAATTTAATCCTTTCTATCTACTAATAAAAATAAAACAGCATTGATCATGCATACATGTAAACTACAACCTCAACAAAGTGATGTAGTTCATTTTTCATCATTACCTCATAGGGTTGGTAACAAGGATGGATATGATTAATTAATATGTTTCCTATGTAAAAATTATATTTCTTAAATATTTATTTATTATATACCTTCATTTCATCCCATTAATTGAGAAATAGAAATGATAATCATGTGAATGTGCGGATACCACCTCCACAAACAACAAATTTCATTTCTAATAACCACCCTTGATGGATGGTTATAAGAATTAATTTAATAATGATATATGAAATTATTAAATTTTTATTCCTTTTTAATATTTATTTTATCATTATTTAAAAACAATTCCTTTCTCATTAAATCGTTATAACACGCTCTTGTTTTGGTCGGTTTTACCACTTATGTGAATGATGTTATAATTTGTATATCATAAATGAATAAGAAATATTATATAATGATAATATTAGGTAAAAATAATGTAACTAATTGTAACACCCAAATATTCCATGGTACGTTTCCATTTGAATAATGCAGTAGCTTTCATTGTACGCCACATAAAGTTTTAACACACCACGACCAATCAAACTAGCCGTTATGAATAGTAATACCCGCATTTTAAAATTTTATAAATTTTATTTTTTTAAAATGGACTTCATTTTTGAATTCATAATATCAAAATTAGCTTAGGGTGAATTTTTGGTATTTTTCTGAAAACTTTCAATTTTTGATGAATAGTGAAAAACACTTCGTTATTGTTTAAAACTATCTTTTTATTTAAGTAATTAGTTATTTTATTTTAAATTATTTTAGGTCAAAATAGATACATAATACCTATATTTATTCAATTTAATTAATTTGAGCCATTTTATAATAAGTTTAGATATATAAAATTTTATTGAACTTTTTACCGTCTTTTACCCACCTACTAGGAGAATTTGTAAATTTACATAAAACATAATTTTACCGCTTATGTAAGTTGAATTTCAAAAATTCGAGAGACACGGTTGACATCAGTATGTAAAATGTGGTTCAATAAGATGAAAATAATTTTTGGTGAATAGTAACTTTTGACTTTTATTTACCTCGTTTAAAAGTAAATAGGGTAATTAAGGGTAAAAATGATGTTATAATTACCCAAACACATGTCCTCATTATATTGTATAAGTTTAATCTGACCAAAAACAACCTTATGAATAAAATATGATCCTCTTTGGTCTCTTTGTATTAGATTAGGACATTTATTATTTTTTTAAAGAAGAGTTAAAAGAGTTAAATTCAAAGTTTAATAAATAAACCATTTTTAATATAGGGTTACACATAATATAAATTCAACAATAAATATTTATTATAAATATAAAAATATTTCCTACATAATTGTATTTTATTTATAATTTTTATACATTAAATAAATTATTTTATTTATGACACAATGATGAAGGAGTAATTACCATAATAATGAAATATTAAAATAATTGATATTATAAATATCCATATAAATGTAAATTGAGACTTCTGATGAATTCCAGTAATTTTATAGGTTAATATGACATTTTAGGGTCGATTAAATAAATTTTATTCTAAGTGATAAAGTTTTCATGGCTTTCAAAAAAGTAAAATACTAAATAGTGTCAAAATTGACATAATTGAGTTTATAAAACAAATACTATATTATTAATTGATATAATATTCCAAAAAATCTAAGTTTTGGAAAAAGGATATAGATATGGTTATATATATTAATAATGAACCACTTGGGGTTCACTTGTATTGTTATATCAACTTTATTAACCATATAATATAAAAATACAAAGAGACATGGTAAATGTCAAACTATTTATCTAAGAGTTAAATTTAAAAGATAAGGTTAATATGGTGACTTATTCCTGTCTAAAACCTATTGATTGAGATGTTTTAGACCCATCCCCACCTTATTTTTGAAATAAATCATTTTGGAGCCATTATAAACTGAAAATGATTTTATTATAAAATAATGTTTCAAACTTTTTCTAAAGTGACCATCCCCTCTCTTGTAAAAGGGTACTTCCCCTTATCTTAATTTCACACCTCTAAATCCATTTGTCTCAGCCAACCCCTACCCAAATATCCTCTCAATTATCCTAACTTAAACCTAGAGGCCTTACTTTGATCAGAAATCCATTTTAAGGAGCCCTTTTGATCAACTCAAAAGGAAACACCCGAAGAAGAGATAATAATTTCACCACCCTCTTTCAAGTTCTTTTCTTCTTCCACTTCCTCTTTATTTGTTGTTTCCATACCAAAATAATAACTACAGTACCTTCTATATACTATGATGTTATTATAAATATGGTACAACCATATTTTTTATTCTATCCATCCTATAAATGACAAAGTCACCATATGTGCGTGCGTACGGCTTACTGTCTCCACGTCGTGGTGTAGTTTGTTATTCAAACACTTAATTATTTGGATGGGTATAATAATGAGAATAAATAGTGTAAATAATTAATATAACATGTTAATAATTATTTATACATGATATACCATCTAATTACATATGATTTCACCATCAATATAATGATATTTTCGCTCATGCGTACGTACGGATTACCATCTCCACAAACGCAATGAGATTCATTCCCCGTCGTAATCATTTAAGAATAATTTTCATTTTATGATTAAAAATAATGTTTATGAACATAATATAATTCTTTATATGAATCTAATACATTATATCCCTAACAGACATGGCTTACGTAAATAATCATATAAAGGAAAATGAATCAGTTAACACCTAAAATGATGATACTACTAAAATATTTTTAACAATGAAATATTAGAAGATCATATATGATATCATATTTATGGATATGATTCTTGTATAATTTAATAAAAATTATTTAACTATTATACATGAGGTTAATGTACCCTCAACTAAGGAAAAATACAAGTTAAGGGTTAATTCTATAATCTCTTTACTTATATGAGGTTGTTAATACGTAAATATCTACTGGGAACTCTTTATCATCCACATCCATGTTTTCTTTAAAATGTAATTCAAAGAATTTTTACTATTTACTATAATATGGGTTAAAGTAATTTATACCCTTATTTGACCACATATGTTTTTAAAGGAATTTTTCTATCATTTTCCAAACAACATACTTTATGACCTTCTCGAAAAAAATTAAAGTAAGAATGTCTTTTTTAACTTATACGGTGGGTGCGGCTATTTTCCACTGCTATAACATCGTCAAATCTTCCCATATAAGCATATACTAATATTTTCAAAATAAATTATTATTTTATAATTATATTACTTTTAAATGATTTCAAAATAGAAAGATATATTTCTTTACAAAAAGTTTTCATTTCATCTATGTCAACATCTTTTGATGGAATTTAATCTTGTTGGAAGTTGATTATTATGATACAAATATTTCATATTGTATATAAGGTTTTGTGATATGTTTGACTGTGGATAAGTTTTTCTTACACCATTCATGGTTTATGTATAAATTATTGACATTTCATATGCTAGTTTTAATATGAATGTTTATGTTATGTTTAAACATTTTCATATGAGGAATGCATTGGACTTAGTAAGTGATAGGTGCAGCCTGCTATAGCTCCTCGATGCATCGGTAGGTCTCATGAGACAAACTAGTGTCTTGGAAAAAGGCCTTGAGAAAATCTTATTTGTACTCTTGGAACAAGGGCTTGACTATGTGGTTATGAAGTCTGGCATTATGCATTCCTGCATTATGAAATTGGCTATTGATATTAAATGTGATTATTCAACTAGTAGAATATCCATGTGAATAAGTAAATGGAATTATTTGACTTATCTTTTCCATATTATAATGAAGTTTAAGTTTAAAAGGCTTGTGTTTTAGTCTAATACATTGCCTTAAATTTTTATGCTTATTCATGACAGTTTCTGCTATATTTTTATCCTTACTGAGCATCTGATCTCACCACTTTCTATGTTTTATTTTTTATAGGATGCGAAGAAGTATATTATGACTGACCTACAGGGATAGTCTAAGGGATGAATGTGGTAAATGGAGACAATTTTGTTTTTTTTCATTTTATAATGTAATGTAAAACTTATGAATGTATCTAGTACTTCCAAGGCTACTAAACTGATCCGTATTTCAGGATTTTGATCCCTTGTGATCATGCCAATGTTATGTAATAATGCACTGACTCTGGGTAACTAGGGTCAGGTCATTATAGTTGGTATCAGAGGGAGGTTTAGTACAAACCTTGGAAACTTGATTTAGAAAAACTCTGATTAGAGCACATTACCCTAAGATAGACTTTGAGGATTGGTATTGAAGAACTTCCTAGAATTTTGGTAATATTGAGATTTTGTGTATTTTCCAAGAAATACATCAATGTCTAGATATGATCAGGTAGAGACAGATCTGGTACAGATTTACCTAGGAGTGAAAACTCCGACAAGGAGTTTCAGGCTTGACCCGGGGTATCTTAGTACACGACAACGGTCCTTGCTTCACTCTTTTTTAAAACACTCCTGGGGGATATTCTTAGGATAATTCACATTTGTTTACAAACCATTATGAAGTATTTATGAGTATATACCTCCTCAAAGAAAATATTTATTTATGATTATGGATTATATCAATAAATTGTTCAATTTATGTTAACTATTTTACAAGTTTGGAATTATATATTGTGATTCATAAACTAATCTAGTGTATTCTATTGTTTAGAAATGGAGACTAGTGGAAGGAATGGAAACAATATCAACACATGTAATCCATGTAGGGATTTCCATCCTACTCAAGAAAATTATAGTGGATCTGGTGATGCAACTGGTGTTGATTAACTTATCACCATACTGGGATAACTCACTCAGGTTATGAATAATAACCTTACCCGTATGGAGAACCCTTATCCACAACACAGAGGATCAACGTTAGACCGCTTCATGAGGCAAAAACCACCAATATTAAATGGGAGTACAAATCCATTAGTATTTGAGTAATGGATAAGTTCCTTAGAGAAAATATTTCATGCTTTGGGGATTAGCGAAAGGGAAAAAGTATTCATGGCAGTTTATCACCTCAGGGAGATGCAGATAAATGGTGATCATTAATCCAAAAAAAAAAGGATGATAAATAAGTATAGAACATAGAATGGAGGTAGTTTAAAGATATTTTCATAGAAAAATAATTTCGTCATGACCATCAAGCGAATATGGAAAGACAATTTCCGAGTATAAGGAAAAAGGAAGATGAGAATGTTGAAAAGTATGAGGTTAACTTAACAAGGTTACCAAGGAATGTAGCATATTATATACATAACCCAATGAGTAAGAATGATTGATTCTTTGATGGTATAAAACCATTTTCTGTCGAGCATTAGTCTCACAATCTTTATCATCGTACGAAGATATTATTTCACGTGCTATCAAGATACAAAAGAAATTATACAAGTATTATGACTTCAAAGAAAATAAATAGAAGAAGAGATCTTATAATCACTCTAGAAATGGAAATAAGGGGAAGAAGGGAAAAGTTGAATATCCATCCTATGGAAAATGTGGGAAGAAACACCCTAGTACTTGCTTGAAGGGAATGGGAGTCTGTTACAAGTGTGGTGAAAAAGGCCACCAAGCTAGTGATTGCAAGGGAAAGAAAGTGGCTGTCAATTTTGAATGGTACAATTGTAGATAAAAGGGACATTATGCAAATGAATTTCCTATGTACCAAGGGAACATACCTCAGAAAAGGCCAAGAGGGAAAGTCCAAGCTTATGCGATCACTACTGCTGATGTTGAAGCTCCGAAAGACATGGTGGAAGGTAATTTAATGGTTTCCTCAAGTTTATTCAATTATTTATTTGATTCTGGATCATCGAATTGTTTCATATCTTCCAAGTTTTCTAATTAAATTAGATATTTTTAATTTGACTTAACAAGGGAGTTGTCAGTCAAAACTCATAAGGAGAGTATTATTGCAACAAAGTTTGTGAATCAGTTCCCATTAGGGTATATAAATGTTCTTTATCTCCTGATATCATCATCATACCTGTGATTGAATTTGATATAATTCTCATAATGGATTGGCTTTCGAACCATGATGCGAAAATTTATTTTAAGAAGGAGGTCACAATTTTCGATGATGATAAAGAGTACCTTATCTTTAGAGCAGAAACATCACCACCTGATTCTTATCTAGATCCACCCCCAATAGCACTACTAAATTCAATTATTGGGGAGGAATATAATGAAATAATTATGGGTTAGGAAAATAATGTTCGAATAGAGTAAATACCTATTGTGCAAGAATATGTTAATGTGTTTCCAGAGGATTTACCTGGACATCCTCTAGAATTAGAAATTGATTTTTCCATTGATTTAATTCCTAGTTCGAGGCCCATATCAAAGACCCCTTATAGAATGGTAATTGTGTAATTATTGGAACTAAAGAAACAACTAGAGGAGTTGACTAATAAGTGATTTATTCACCCAAGTGTTTCTCCATGGGGATCCCTTCTCCTTTTTTGTTAAGAAGAAAGATGGATCTATGAGGTTGTGCATTGACTACAGGGAGATCAATGATATAACAATAAAGAACAAGTATCCCCTACCTCACATTGATGATTTATTAAACCAACTTCATAGAGCTCAATATTTTTCAATGATTGACCTTCGATCTGGATATCATAAGTTTTGTGTGAAGAAGGAAGACATTCTGAAAACTTCATTTTGAACTAGGTACGAGTATTATGAGTTTACAGTAATGCATTTTGGATTGACTAATTAACCCTAATTATTTATGGATTTAATGAATAGAGTTTTCAAGGAATATATTGATGAATTTTAGTGGTATTTATTGATGATATCTTGGAATACTCAAAAATCTACAAAGATCATGAAAATCACTTACACACTATTCTAAAAACCCTCATAAGAAATGAATTATATTGGAAGTTTAGCAAGTGTGAATTTTGACTTCAAGAAATTTCTTTTATTGGCCATATTGTCTCTAAGAATAGAGTCTTTTTTGATTCTTAAAAGACCAAGGAAATCTAAGAATAACCAGCACAGATGAGTATAACTGAGGTACACCGTTTTATTGGTTTAGTAGGTTATTATAGATGTTTCGTCCAGAATTTTTCCTGGTTGGCTAACCCATTAACCATGCCCACATGTAAAGGGGTTAAATTGGTTTGGAAAAAAGAGTGTGAAGAATGTTTTGAATAAATGAAGAGAATATTAGTCAACGCTTGTATCTTGACTCTATCATAAGGGAACGATGGGTTTGTTATTTATAGTGATGCTTCAAAGAAAGGATTTGGGTGTGTCCTTATGCAGAATGATAAATTTATTTCCTATTCATCACGACAGCTAAAAATTCACGAGCAAAACTATCCCACTCATGATCATGAGTTAGCAGCTGTAATCGTTGCTCTGAAGATATTAAGACACTATCTCTATGGTGAAAATTTTGATATTTATACTGATCACAAGAGTTTGAAGTATATTTTCTCACAAAAAGAACACAACATGAGGAAAATGAGATGGATTTAACTACTCAAGGATTATGATTTCAGAATACACTACCACCCAGGGAAGGGAAATAAGGTGGTAGATTCTTTGAGAAGAAAGGATCATGGATTTTTGAACATGATGAGAGTTGAAAGGGATCCTATTTTCATGTATCTAGTAAAGATAGATATGGGGATAACCATGGAAGGTGAAACATCAATAATTTTTCAAATGGGTGCCAAACCATATTTACTATAAAAGATAAAATGTTCTAAGACTAATGATGAGGAGTTTCAAAAGAAGATTAAAGCTGTAAATTATGGGAAATTTAGTAACTTAGTATATGAAGATGGAATTTTGAAATTAGGGAAGAGAATTTTTGTTCCCAATATACCTGATATAAAAAGGGAATTTTTGGATGATTCTCATAGATCCAATTTCTCTATACACCCTGGGAGCACCAAGATATATAGATATTTGAAGGAACATTTTTGGTTGGACAACATGAAGAGGGAGATTATTGATTTTGTGTCATGATGTATGGTTTTTCAACAAGTGAAATATAGAAGGAAACAGTTAGGATGAGTCATACAACCTCTTCCCATACCTGAGTGGAAATGGGATAATATTATGATGGAATTTTTTATGGGGCTACCAAAGACTCCTAGAAAGAATGATGCAATATGGGTCATTGTTGACCGTCTTACCAAGTCAGAAAATTTTCTTGCTATAAGAGAAGATTTACCACTTCAACGTCTAGCAAGACTATATATTAATGAAGTTGTAAGACTCCATGGTGTACCCCTATTGATTTTTTCTGATCATGATCATCGTTTTACATCAAGATTTTGGAAAATCCTTTAGATGTCCTTGGATATTGATCTTTGTTTGAGCACTTCCTACCACCCTCAAACCGATGGAAAATCAGAACAGACTATTCAAAACTTAGAAGACATGTTGAGGTCTTTCTCACTTAACTTTCATGGTATGTGGGATCAATATTTACCTCCGGTAGAATTTTCCTATAACAATAGCTTCTATTAGAGTATTCATATGGCACTATATGAATCATTATATGGAAAAAGATGTCGCACACCAACTTGTTGGGATGATGTTGGTGAAAGAAAAATCTTAGTCCTTGAAATTTTTGAAGAAACAATGAAAAAGGTAAAGATTATCCAAACCCACATCAAAGCATCTTAAATTAGGAAAAAGAGCTATGTCGATAATCAGAGAGAGGATTTGGAATTTCAAGTAGGAGATCATGTTTTCTTGAAGGTATCTCCATGGAAGGGTGTTATACGATTCAGTAAGAAGGGTAAATTGAGTCCCAGGTACATCGGACCTTTAGAAATTCTAGAACAAATTGGAGTTGTGGATTATCATTTGGCAATGACTCCAAGTCTCTCCAAAGTTAATGATGTGTTCCACGTATCACTGTTGAGAAAATATATGCCTGACCCAACGCATGTACTCACCTATGAGGAAATTGAACTGAAACCTGATTTGTCTTGTTGTGAAGTGCATGTTAAGATTCTTGATACCAGAGAACAAGTGCTGAAAACTGGACGACTCATCTGGTAAAATTTCTATGAAGAAACTATAAGATGGAAGAGGAAAAGTGGGAACCTGAGGAACTTATGATGAAGAACCACCTATATCTTTTTATGTAGTAATATTTTAGAAGTTTTGAGGATGAAATTCTTTTAATGAGGGGAGAATGTAACACCCCAAGCTTCCACGGTACGTTTCCCTTTGAATAATGCAGTAGCTTGCGTTGTATGCAACATGAAGTTTTAACACACCACGGCCAATCAAAGTAGCCGTTATAAATATTAATACCCGCTTTTTGAAATTATATAAATTTTATTTTTCAAAATGGACTTCATTTTTGAATCCAGAAAATCGAAATTATCTTAGGGTGAATTTTTGGTATTTTTCTGAAAATATGCAATTTTTGATGAATAGAGAAAAACACTACGTTATTGTTTAAAACTTAAATTTTATTTAAGTAATTAGTTATTTTATTTTAATTTATTTATGATCAAAATAGATACATAATACCCATATATGTTCAATTTAATTCATTGGAGTCATTTTATAATAAGTTTAGATATATAAAATTTTATTGAACTTTTTACCGTCCTTTACCCACCTTCTAAGAGCATTTCCAAATTTGCATAAAACATAATTTTACCGCTTTTGTGAGTTGAATTTCAAAAATCTGAGAGACACGGTTGACATCATTAAGAAAAATGTGGTTCAATAAGATGATAATAATTTTTGGTGAATTGTCACTTTTTACTCTTATTTACCACGGTTAAAAGTAAATAGGGTAATTAAGGGTAAAAATGATATTATAATTACCCTAACACATGTAATAATTCTATTAGATAAGTTTAATTTTACCAAAAACAAACTTAGGAATAAAATATGATCATCTTTGGTCCACTTGTATTAGATTAGGACATTTATTGTTATTTTATTTAAAGAAGAGTTAAAAGAGATAAATTCAAAGTTTAATAACTAAACCATTTTAATATAAAGATACACACAATATAAATTAGACTATAAATATTAATTATAAAGATAAAAATATTTCCTATATAATGGTATTTTATTTATAATTTTTAGAAATTAAATAATTTAATTTATTTATGACACAATGATGATACAGTAATTACCTTAATAATGTAATATTAAAATAATTGATATTATATATATCCAAATAAATGTAAATAGAGACTTCTGATGAATTACACTAATTTTATAGGTTCATATTACATGTTAGGGTTGATTAATAAAATTTTATTCGAAGTGATAATGTTTTTATGGCTTTTAATAAAATAAAATACTAAATAGTGTCAAAATTGACATAATTGAGTTTTTAAAACAAATACTATATTATTAATTGATATAATATTCCTAAAAATATAAGGTTTAGAAAAAGGACTTATATAAGGTTATATATATTAATACATAACCACTTGGGGCTCTCTTTTCTTGTTATAGTAATTTTATTAACCATATAATATAAAAATACAAAGAGGCATGGTAAATGTCAAACTATTTAACTAAGAGTAAAATCTAAACGATAAGGTTAATATAGTGACATAAAACAGTCTAAAACCTATTGGTTGAGAGGTTTTCGACCCATAACCACCTTATCCTAGAAATAAATCATTTTTTATCCATTAGAAACCTGAAATTATTTAATTATAAAAGAATATTTCAAGATTTTTCTATAGTGACCCTCACCTATCTTATAAAAGGGTAATTCCCCTTCTCTTAATTTCACGCCTCCAAATCCATTTGGATCAGCCAAAACCTTCCCAAATATCATCTCAACTATCCTCCATTCAACCTAGAGTCCTTAATTTGATCATAAATCCAACCGAAGAATCCCGAATAAGAGGTAATAATTTCACCACCCTCTTTCAAGTTCTTTTCTTCTTCCACTTCCTCTTTCTTTATTGTTTCCATACCAAAATAATAAATCCAGGACCTTCTACATATTTTGATGTTTTTATAAATATGGTACAACCATATTCATTATTCTATCCATCCTATAAATGAAAAAGTTACTATACGTGTGTACGTACGGCTTATCGTCTCCACGTTGTGGTGTAGTTTGTTATTCAAACACTTCATTATTTGGATGGGTATAATAATCAGTATAACTAATTTAAATAATAAATATAACATGTTAATTATTCTTTATATATGATATATCATCCAATTACATACGATTTCACCATCAATATAATGATATAGTCTCTCGTGCGTATGTACGGATTACCGTCTCCTCGAACACGATGAGATTCATTCCCCATCGTAATAATTCAAGAATAATTTTCTTTTTATGATTAAAAATAATGTTTGTGAACATAATATAATTCTTTATATGAATCAAAAACATCATATTTGTAATAAACATGGCTTACGTAAATAATCATATAAAGGAAAATGAATCAGTTAACACCGAAACGATGATACTACTAAAATATTATTAAAAAAGAAATATTAGAAGATCATATATGATATCATATTTATGTATATGATTCTTATATAATTTAATAACAATGATTTAATTATTATACAGGAGGTTAACGTACCCTCGACTAAGGAAAATTACAAGGTAAGGGTTAATTCTACAATATCTTTACTTATTTTAGGTTGTTAATGCATAAGTATCTACTGGGACCTCTTTATCATCCACATATGTGTTTTCTTAAAAAATTAATTCAAAACATTTTTACTATTTACTATAATATGGGTTAAAGTCATTTATACCCTTATTTGACTACATATGTTTTGAAATGAATCTTTTTTCCATTTTCAAAACAAGGTATTTTATGACCTTCTCGACAAAATTAACATAAGAATGTCTTTTTTAACTTATATGGTGAGTATAAATATTTTCCACCATTATAACATTGTCGAAGCTTCTCATACAATATTATAAGAATATTTTCAAAATAAATGTTTTATTTTATAATTATATAACTTTTAAATTATTTCAAAATAGAACAAGATATTTCTCTACAAAAAGTTTTGATTTCATCTATGTCAACATCCTTTGATGGATTTTAAGCTTGTTGGAAGTTGATTTTTAGGATACAAATATTCCATATTATATTGAAGGTTTTGTGATATGTTTGATTGTGGATGTGTTATTTTTACACCATTCATGGTTTATGGATAAAGTATTGACATTTCGTATTCTATTTTTAATATGAATGTTTATGTTATATTTAAACCTTTTCATATGATGAATGCATTGGACTTAGTAAGTGGCAGGTGAAGCCTGCTATAGGTCCTCGATGCATCGGTAGGTGTCATGAGACAAACTATTTTGTTGGCACAAGGCCTTGACTATGTGGTTATGAAGTCTGGCATTATGCATTTCAACATTATGAAATTGGCTGTTGATATTACATGTGATTATTAGACTAGTAGAATATCCACGTGAATAAGTAAATGGAATTATTTGATTTATCTTTTCAATATTATGATTAAGTTTAAGTTCAAAAGGATTTTGTTTTATTCTCATACAATGAATTAAATTTTTATGCTTATTCTTGATAGTTCCCGCTATATTGTTATCCTTACTGAGCATCTGAGCTCACCCCTTTCTATGTTTTATTTTTTCCAGGATGTGAAGAAGTATATTATGAATGACCAATAGGGATATTCTAAGGGATAAATGTGGTAAATGGAGACAATGTTGTTTTTGTTTTTCATTTTATAATGTAATGTAAAACTTATGAATGTATCTAGTACTTCTAAGGCAACTAAACTGATCGACCTTTCAAGATTTTGATCCATTGTGATCATACTAATGTTATGTAATAATGCACCGACTCTGGGTAACTGGGGTCAGTGTGTTACAGTAATATTTTTTAACAATTATTTAAGTTTTTTACTAATATTTTACATATTTATTTATATATTCCTTTTCAATCGACAAACACGCCAAAACTAGTTCACCGTAATTTCTATTTTCACAATTTCATATTATTGTATTCCACATAATGAAAAATTATACCTAAGGAATTATTTAAAAATATTATTTGATATTTAATAATATTGGAATGATGAAAATTGAATCTATAAAAAATAATTTATGCCAGATTTAGGAAGTTAGTACAAACAATTGAAACCATCAACGCCTGAGGATGAAAATAATCTATAACTAACTAATGTATTTGTAATAAATTAATATAAATTAATGTTATAGATATGGATACTATTTTGAAATAAGTTTTTAAGATAGTTATTTTTTTATATAAGAGATTCCACCACATTTTATGAATTCATGAATTAGGGTAAAGGTTTTTGTATCTCAATTTTAATTCATTGAGATATTATTTATATTCAACACTTTTCCCCTTGTGTAAAGTATAAATTTCCATAGGTATATATTTTTATATTATGTATGAAGTTCAAGAGATTTATGATTCTATATCATTATCCATACCTTATTTTCTTTATACATAAGAGTTATGAGAAACATTATGAAACTAAAACATTTTCATAATTGAAAATGCATCCGAAAGTTTTTGTAAAGTAAATGTGTGTGTAGTTTTTTAGTAATTGCATCTCTATATAGATACTAAAAAGTAGATGTGGTTTTAGAATAGAAGAAAATATGGGTAATCACTTTGAAAAAATTTAGTTTAGTATCAAATCAATCATCACATATTGCATGATTAGTGGTCCTAAGACTATGCACCTAGATAGACACTCCTAGGGGATATGCATTGGATAATTCACACATTGTAACAAAATATAATAAATAATTTTTCTACTATTTATATGGTCTCTTACCACTAAAAACTATTGAATTAAATTAAAATATTCTATTTATTACCATGTAATTTTATATTACCCTTCCCCACTACCTTATCTTTATTTATTTTATAAAGGTACGTTCCATTTCATCATGAATTTTCCTATGGTTGGATATTTCCCTAGTGATCCACATTAATCCTTTGAAAAGGAAAATTTTGATAATATATATCTAATATTTATATAAAAATAACCATTTATTATTCAAAAATGATTATAGATGATGTTCCTCAGGGATCATTAAGATATGTATTGTTTAACTATCAACCTTATTTCTCTGGATCAATTATGATCATGTTATCCCTTTTATTGACATGGGGAAATATATTGAAATCTCATATTTTTTTATTCTGATATTATTTTTTATGAAGGGAATTTTTTTATGAGTGGTATTATTATTCATATTTTCAATATATTAAATGAATTGGACTTAAAAAAGTGATGGGTGGGGTTTAGGATTATATATCCTCGTGATTAATTGATTGGTCTCATGGGAAAAAGGTTTTCTAATTTGTTGTGTGCCTACCCAATTCAAGTATAATGTATTTTCTATGGGCTTGGAAAAAATAATGGTGTCTTTTTTTTGGTATTTACATCAATAATAATTTCTTGGTTGAGGCCTTGATATTAAAAATTAAAATGTCAAGAATTATGCATTCAATCACCTTGAATTTATTTATTACTATTAATGTGATTAGTTTAATTTTTATTCTATCCATGGATATTTTTCTTAACCAATATATTTATTATATGGAATGTTTCTTGATTATTCACTCTACCATAATGTTTATTCCTATTATGAAACATCCTAGTGTTCTTGTACCCTTATTGATCATTTGACCTCACCCTATATTTTGTTTTCATGCCCAGGTTACCAAAAAGTGAATTCTGAGTAAATTTAGGGATAAAATAAAAAGAAGAAGAATTTTTATAGAATTTTTTATGTTTTATTTTTATGTTCCAATGTAATATTGGAATCATGTATGTATTTATTCTTACAATACTACTAAATTGTTTAATCATTTGTGATGTGATCCCTTTTACTGTGTACCAATATAAAAAAGTAATTGTTGACTCTAGGTTATTGAATCCGGGGTGTTATAATATTATGGAAAGAAATTGATTTGGTCTAAAACTATTTAAAGATACAACAATAAAGTGTGATCTATCCAAAAATATATCAATAGAAATCAAATAATATGGAAAATCTATATAGATAATCGAAAAAATGAACTTTGATTTTTTAGTAAGAGACCATGTATTCCTGAAGGTATCACCATAGAAGGGGGATACAAGGATTGGTAATAAGAGAAATATAATTCCCAGGTATATTGGTAATTTTTAGATTTTGAAAAGAATTAGTGTTATTTATTATCATTTGAAAATGCCACCCAGCCCCTTTAAAGTATGTGATGTATTTCATTTGTCATTGTTAAAGAGGTACATGCCATACCCAATGCATGTACTCACCATTGAAGAAATAAAACTGGAGCCTAAATTTTAATATGGGTATGTTTCTATCAATAATATTGAAACTAGATAAAAAGTGTTTTGGAATTAGAAAACATAGCTAGTGAAGGTACTTTAGAGGAATCATAAGTGGGGGAAACCAATTTATGAGCTTGAGGAAGCAATGAAGAAAAATTTCCCAAAACCGTTCATGGATTTATGTATACCCAAAATTTAAAGGACGAAAATATTTTGGTGAAATTTAAGAAAAAATATTACCCTATAAATATTTCATTATAATTAAATTTGTTTTATTTCATCACAGTAGTAAACACAGTGACAGAGAAACATTCATTAGAATGGTTAAAATAGTGATATTGAATATCACATATGATTTATAAATACACTCCAAAAGATTTAAAAAATTTATAGTTGGAAAATAAAAATAAATAACTAACATGAGTGGAATTTGAAAAACCATAGGGTCATGGTCCCCTAGAAATATCACTTCCATTAACAAAATTTTAAAAGGTAAAAAATTAAAAATATGATTTGAATTTTATTTATGAAGTACATAAAACCTTTATAGGAATTTAGTGAATGATAAATGATTAAAATAATATATATTTGTAGGATATGTATAATTATATGAATGTTGAAAATATAATCTTGAGAAGAGTAACCTAAATGCGAGAATAATGTCGTGGGTGTTAGAATAGTGAGTTGATTATTAGAATTGTAAAATGGAAATTAGTGAAAATGATGAATTATAATTCTAAATAATTTTTAATATCAATTAAATAATTAAATATAAGTATCAAAATATAATGGAATAATTATTTAATTAATGTTATATAATTTAGCTATAAGTTCTCATTTTTAGAAAAACATGTTTTTCTTTATTTAATAAAATAGAATTTTTTTTACTTTAATTAAATATTTAAATAAATTAATTTAGAAATTAATTTTTGTAAAATGGATGTTATTTTTTGAATCATCATGTCAAGATTAGTTAATGGTGAAGTTTTAATATTTTTCATGAAAAGTAAAATATGTAGGTGAATAGTAACATATCGTATAAATAATGTATCTTTTAATAGTGATGTATAAATAAATTTTAGGGTTTATAGAAGTCATATAAAAATTATAAATCCTCATTTATATTAATTCATAGGATTCTTGCAATTAATTCACATGTTTGAACACTATTTGAAGAAATATTATTTTGTTCCAATATTTTAATCTAAAACACCCTCTCTACCCCCTATAAATACCACCCCACTTATTCTCAGACATTAATCATATTAACTTCTGTAATATCTAAAAAATATCTCCCTAAACACTAATTTTCATATTTGTGAGGTTTTTTCTCATCAGAAGACCATTCCTATAAGCCTTATTGTATGGTCCAAAGGAATTGTCTCATAGATAAAAGTAAATATTCTTATTTATGAACTTTCAATTTTATTATTTTTATTTATTACTATTAGTATTTATAAAATTAATACATTTTTTTAAAAAATGAAAATAATCATATTATTATATTATAATATGAATTATATCGTTAAATAATTCATAAAAAAAATTCGTATTTTTAAAAACATTTGTTCCATTATGGATGGTTTAAATTGCCTTCATAGATTATGTTATAAATTAACTATTCTCAGCTTACATAAATAGTTTTAAAAATGAATTTAATGAATAAATAAAATATTTATTTCCTGATTAAGATTACTTAATGATAAAATTGACATTGTGTTATTAATATTAAAAATAAACAATGACGGTCATTTTATTATCCTAATATGAGTGTACCATGATGTATTTATTAATTTTCAACTATTTTAGACCATATATTTTACTATGAATGTTATATAATACTTTAATGATGAAAAATCCATACCTTAAAACTTTTTTGAGATTTTGGAACCATTTCAAAGAAACCACTGATAATTACACCTATAACCAAGAGATATTTGAACTTTGGTCTCTACATCCCAAAATTATTGATGTGAACAAACTAATCTAATAAATAAATGAAATATTATAATTAAAGGAATAAAATATATTATAAAAAATAATAATATTTTTAATTATACAACTAATATATGTAATTAAATAATTTAAGATGTCAAATGATTGTCCAAACGTTTGAGGACCCTAGGTAAGGGGACACCTTCCTCTCCCTTTCATTATTTCATTTTCCACATACTCTATCACTCTATTTCACTTATGAGTTGTATAAATTATTTCTATATACCTTCCAAAATTAACTTATTTTATTTCCCCATCATTTCTTATTGGGAAATTTATGTTTTTCCACTTTCTTTCCAAATATTTATTTCAAGAAAACCCTTTTCAAAGTATATACATGAACATTTTCCATATTTTTTCTTTTTTTTATTTATTTCTCTATTAATGATTATTTTCATCTATTATTTCATAAAACCTACTTTTATATATCTACTATTATGATTTCTTATAGTTTTTGGGGGAAAATATATGAACTTATTTCTATTGAAATATACTTTGCTCATCCAATTTAATTTTAGTGAGGGTACTCTTCTCAATAATTAAATTAGGATTATCTCTCTATTTAATACTAATTTAAATGCTTTTTGTTTAATTTATAAATATAATTTAATAATAATTTATTATTTAACTTATTTTTTAAATTTATAAACCTAATATAAATTATTAAATATTAATTTATACCACATAAAATTCATAATTTTCTTCTTGTATCAATATTATCATTTTGAATCATGCTCCATCATCTATATCTTTTTATTTTATATCCATATTCATTGTCTTATAAATCTATTATATAACATTTATTCTATTTTCATTCATTATTTACATTGATTTGACCACTAATCCCTAACTCTATATGGTGTGGATACTCTATATTTAATAATTTGGTTTGATGACTGTTTATCTAAAAAGTAAAACTATCTATTTTACTAAGGAAATCCTAACAAATATTTGTACTATTTACTTAAATGTATAAAATTATTGATCATGTAACCATGTTGTTGTAATAAGTTCTTTTTAAAATAATATTTATTTTATTTTAAATCTATTCTTTTCATATAATTAATTCATTGGACTTAGTTTGTGATGGATGAGGCCTATAATTATATAGATCATAGATTCCTTGGTAGGTATCATGAGACAAACTAAAATATGGTAATGGTAGAATCCACGCCCATTATTTATGATGTATTAGAATAAGGCCTCTATAGTTTTATTATGTTGATTAGAATTATACATTCCATCAATATGAGATATATTATTTTTGTCTATGTGATCATCTATTTCTATTGTTATAAATATATTATGCTTTTATATTTAGTTATTTTGAATTTATTTGTTTATTTATTCCTACCATATAATTTATTTCATGATTATTAAATGGCTAGCTTTTACTTTATTTTACCACTTATTGAGCTTCTAAGATCAACTCTTTATATTTCTACCCTATTTATCCATATACCCATAAAGAAGGCTATATTTGATTTATGGATAAGTATTGAAGGAATAAATAAGATTTATATTTATTTTTACTTTTTAAATATACTTTATTATATATTGTAGTGTAATTATTATGCAAGTTTCTAGTTTCTTGAGACAATAAATTTTTTTTCTAGAGGTCTCTAATATAAAAAAATGACCAACGGATTTGAGTTTCTAGAAATAAGGTTGTTACAAAAATTAGTAATAAAATAAAAAACATGTTAATAATTAATGTAATCTCATCCTCCCTTTTATTTTTCACTTAGGAGCCACTTTATATGCTATAATGGTCTTAATTAACAATTAAGGAATGTATATTTTCTAAAATTACACCTTCTCTACCCATTCCAACCCAAAATTATAGTTCATTTTCCTCTTAAATACCTACAAAAAATTCAATCCTCTTAATTTATCTCATAAATTTAAGAGATTCAGGTCACAATGAGTCCTAAATTTTTCATTTTTAAGGAAATAATTTTGTTAAGGAATAATTTCATCAAAGTAATTAATTACTTTTCCTCTATTTTTTCCATTTATATTCTCATATACATAATTATTAAATATTATTCAAAACTTTAATAATATATTATTAAAATAATTATTCCTCCAAAAATGATATTTTTATAGTTTCAATTTATATTATTACTCACTCAATGGTTTAGGATGTTCCTTTTTAGGTTGGTTCAACCACCTATATGAATGATTTTATTTCATCTTTATCATTTTTATCATAGATGAGTATCAAAATATAAATCCTAGTAATATATGATATTAGTGAGTAATTTATGTTATCATTGTAATTTTGAAATGGTGACACTCAAATGAATGTTTATTATAAGGTAACACATTATTATTGGTAAAGTTAAATTAAATATAAGTATTGTGAATTTATTCAGTAGGAAATTCATCCATAAATTCTATAAAATTATATTTTCAATTTACAAATAATTATAAAATTATAATTCTATTATATTTACTATGATGTACTTATTACCAAATAATGGTGTTCAAAATCACCAAACCAAAACTAGTATGAAACCATCTAAACTATTATAAAAATATATATAATACTAACATTAGATGATGGAAATAAACTATAACTAACTAATACATATATATATACTAATATAATTTATTATTATAAAATTTAATAAATATGAATATGGTTCTAAAATAGATGATTATGAAGTCTATATTTATTATACAGGGAGTTACCGCATATCTGATGATGTCACGTGTAAAGGTAAAGGGAAGTTTGTTTATTTCTTAACAGTTGGGATGTTTTTACAATATATGATTGATATTTATGATATTCATTAATATATTTTATATCTTTAAATCTATTTATATTATTTATTAAGATCTTTATCCATTTACATTAATTAATTACAAATGTGGCAGGGGAATATTTTTATATCTTTTCTTTACATTTCTTTCTCAATCAATTTCTTTTATCGATTTATTCATTTTTATTTATACAGTATCTATTTAATGTTTTTCTTATTTAGTTATTATCTTAAATACATTTTATTTTATTTACTCTTACTAATCTAAAAAATTATTCCCAATATCTTTATTTTTAAAATAATAGTGTTAAAATGAAAAAATATGTCAACTTGATTTTTAAATAATTTATTATCTTCCCTTAAATAATTTATTCGACATGTAAATACCCTTAAATATTGTACTCCTTTTATGTTACTTATATTTTCATATGGGATATACTTTTATGGAATCATCCACTTTTTTCTTTTGGATAAATTATCTTAATGTATTTTTAAAAATTATTTGTATATAATTTTATTCTAATGTATTAATTATATTTTGATGGAATTATGATTCTTTTCATTTTCATGTTTCTCACATATTTATGGTTATATATTTAAATTAATCATGTTCCAAGAATTATATATCCCTACAATGTATTGGGTAAGTCTTTATAACTTATGTGGTGACTATATTATGTATGGACAAGATGTAGTTAGATTTGTTCACAATTTCTTACATGAACATGATTTAGTTAGTATTATCAATTATGTTATATTGGTCTTTATAGATATCCTTGACATATGTTATAAATTTCTATACTATATGTGTGAAAAATTCTTTTGTTATTCCGCAATACTTATGTTAGGATTTATGTTATGTTCCATTATACTTATTACATCTGGTAATGATATTATGTTTTTGTTTTCAAACATATATGATCATTTTATGATAACTCCCTTATGATATTCATTATGACCAACTACATTAATTTTATTGATATCTCATATTTTTAACACTTATTGGTAATTTTAGATAACTTGTTTCTTATTTTTTCCATTCCTCATAAAAAGAAGAAGAATATTACATATGATATGTCTATAAGGGGGTTAATTGTTACGTATTTTATGGAAGATATATATACTATATTTGTAAAATAACATGGTTATATAGATAATATAAAAAGACACTAAACCTTTGGGTTTTGGGATTGTGGTTTATTTAACATATTTAATGTATGATCATGTAAAATTATATAAACTATATATAAGTTATGGTTGGGTTAGATTAGTTGGTATTAGATATGGGTTTAGTTACTTTTGGGGATTGATTTATAAAAAATCTGAGGATAAAATATAATGAAACCTGCATCGAAAAATAATTTTATTTATTTGAATCAAATGTGACATTGGATAATACATATTTGGATTTATTTATCATATTCTTATAATTTTTTTACTCTAATTTTACTAATATATTATTTATTATTACTCATGTTGACCATTTTTGGTGTTATTAAATACCCATAACTAAGAGTAACTGAGTACACAATGAATATGATGAATAATTCAATGATTGTATCAAAAAATAGACAAATTTAATAAGAGATAGTGGGTAAAATTTCAAATCAATGCATATGTGGGTATCAAAAGTAAAGAACAAAAAGTTGAACCACATCAAACTCCAAAATTCTACAAATAAGGAACAACTTGTTATTTTCTCCTTCATAAAACAATAACCACCATCCTTTAGTGGGTTTTTTGATCGACAAATTATTGAGTAATGGATAAGAATAGTAGAAAATAAATTTTCTATTTTTTAATATTCCAAGAATTAAATGTTTTTTTAGTTTTTTATTTTTTTTAAGGTCAAGTGGATTAATGATTTACTCTCATAAATAATACAAGGAAAATGAATAAATTGAATCTATATAATAGTAGGATCTGAAGAAAATGTTTTTAAATAAATATTTATCTCAAATCTCATAGCCTCAAAATGGAAAGATATTTCCTTGAGCTGAAATAAAAGGAGGAAGAATCTATTGGTTCATTTGAAGGTAACTTCATGTGACTATCAATGTTCACCTATGTATTTATCCTTTAACCTAAAATTAAAATCAATATATTCATTAGTTCCTTAAAACCAAGCCTCTTAAAATAATTAGTTATAAGGGACATTGGTTGCTATAATGAAACTTTTTTATGTGTTATTATGGTGGTCATAGAAATTAGAGACTACCATTACACTCATGGATTTGGTTATAGGAATATTGAAATGGAGGTTCATGGAAACTATAATGATAAATATCATAGAAATAAGATATAAATTCCTACATGAAATAAATGTGGGAATACAATTCTTGGAAATTTCTTAAAAGGAACCAAAAAATGTTATATGTATTAAAAAGGAGGCCATCAATTTCATGAATGTGGAAGATATGTGAAGAGGTCAATAAATATAATATATGAGAATATATTTCAACATAATCCACCACCCACACTTTAATTTTTATATTGTAAGAAGTTTAGGCATTATAAAAACAATTTCATCTATATAAGGGACAATGAGGATAGTTTATGTTAGAAACATTAAAAACTAAGGGATTAATTAAAATATTATACAATCACTACCATTGAATTGGATCATGAATATAAATTTTTAAAATGTACACTCATTATCCACTCTATAAATATATATTCCTTATTTTTTTTCATTTTATACACTCCTTCATATCATTCAAGTTTACTAAAATTATTGATTCACCACCATAAATATTAGTTATTGAATTATTATTGTAAAAACCTAGTGCTATGATGATTTTATTCCAAGTGTATAACTCTTAAAATATCAATGTTTTGGGGATATACATCTTTTAGATATAGTTATTCTCTATTAATTGGAATTTTATGTGATATTAGGGATAGATTATCTCTCTCTATATAGATCCCGTATCAGTTTTTTAAGATAGGAAAATCATATTTCATACCCCAAATCACCTCATTACCATATTTCAATACAATTATGATTATGAACTACCTATTGAAATTTCTTCCTATATATAGGTCTTAATACCCTATAATGAGGGATACTTGACTAAAAGTTTTGGTTAAAAAAATCAACATTGAAGATATTCCAGGTTGATTCATTTTCTAAAATGGAATATCATTCAAATCCTTAGTTTGATAAATCAAAATACACTCTATATTTTGATTAATTTAACTTGAAGTATTATTTATTTATATATATATATATATATATTATCTTATTATTATACATCTTATGACCTTACTAATTTTGAACAATCTATTTCTAAACATTCACATTATAAATCATGATGTATTAATCTGAAAACATGTACAAATTGAAGTTTTCAAAGCTTCATATTTTTTTAGAAGTGGTAGTTGTATCCAAGGAACTAAGATATTCAATTAAATAAATTTCAATATCATAGTATTTTTATTTCAATATCATAGTATTTTTATTTACTTGTCATTTTTTCTAGACGATAGGTGCATTATTTTACCCAATAATTTTCTCAAATGGGATGATGTTAGTAGGATACCAAAGCTAGTCATTTTTATGACATTAGTGATTCTTCACCACTGACCACTATGATAGTGAATATCATCTCAATTCCCACCCCCCTAAAAATCAATAACATGATAATGGAAATGAAGGAAATGGGGACAATTTTCCACTAGAAGATTAGAAGAGGCAAGGTGACATCCCTATAGGTTCCACTACCTATCATTAGGTATAGGCCACGTGCATTTATATCTTTCATGACATACCAATCCAAAAAATCCATTGAATCTTCGGCAAATGAAAGGGTACAATTAGGCATTCTTGTATTCCAAAAGAAACCAGTAAAACATATATGGATCTATATGTCATTGATTTTCTCTAGGAATTTTAGGGTTATCAATATCATAGTGTGGATAACCTCTAAGGTTAATTTCATGGTTGAGGTGATCTCTAATATGATCACATTTCATCACTTGTGGAGCTTCACAAACTAAAATCCACCCATATATTCAAAAAGGTTTAGGGAAGGGTAATCTATTAACTCAAGACAAATCCTTGTAGTTTTTATGGATCTCCCTCCAGTGGACTTGTATAATTTTAAAACTCAAGACCATAGTTACTCCACTTTTTAGTTAAACCAAAAAAAGGGGTCATATGCATAGGGAATTATCCCAAAATGAGTTTATTAAGGCCCTTTCCACTCACATGGAGACAATGGATATATAGAAGTCTTTAGTATAACTTTAGAGGAATCCATATCTACAGTGGTTAAACCATGTTCCTCTACTTATATATCTCAAAAACCTATTATTTGTATCCTACAATGGCATAGGTTACCCAGAGCACCACCTCATACAATTTTCCCCTCAGTATTCCCTAATGTTGGGAACATGAGAGTAGTAGTAGGTGGCCAATATATACAACATTTTATAGAAATTAGAGGGATCTACCTTTTCCAGGTACAGAAATCTGGTACAAATATCTATTTTTAATTGGGAAGACCTTTTCATCAATTAAACTACCAATTCATCTCCAATTTTCACCACTTAGTCTCTCTATAAAAGGGACTAACATAATCCCTCAACATTCAACTCCTATAAGAGTAGTTATATAGGATGTGTGTAGAGACAAGTCTGGATGAGTTGGTCCTAAAATCTAATTTTCCTAAAATACCCAGGAAAATTCCAAGATCTTTTCAAGATGAAATGACACCTTATGGTGGCTATATTATAGACCAAGTAAGAATATCATCATTAAATCCCTTCATCAATATTAAATTATGGAATTCTATATATGGATTTTATTATATATAATCTGGCCCCTTAATTGATTCAGTTATAGGTGGACCTGTAGAACAAACCCTTGAATGTATAGGCTTGTGGAAAGAGTGATGCATAGGAATCCCATTAGGTATAAATGGAAAGACCCTTTAAAGATTGAAAGAGTATGTTATTCTTCTTCAAGGATGAGTAATTCCCATTCTTCTTCATGTGTTCCCTGAATAATAACTTTCTCATGATTCCAATCCATATAAAGTTTCACGAATATAAGTTAAAGAACCACCCCAAATATTTACTTATAATAGGTTCTTTAGAAACACTATCCCTGACTGCTTCATCTTTAATGAGAAGATCTAGAACATGGTAGACCATGGTATGTTGGACTTAAGATATCCTCAGTAACTTTTTGCATGTATTTCCACCACCCTTGATGATGATCAAGTTCATATGAATTAGAATCAGTTCTCAAGTTAAGGTTCACTAGTGTTTGATGATTGGATATCCAAAAAGTTGACTACTCAAGCCTGTGAGATACTTCTCGTTTGGTTGAATCAATCTACACCTTCCCCATATATTTTATACTCTCTTGTGACACCATTAGCTTCATGAATCACTAGATCTCAAAGGATCCAATGTTGACATCATGTGGTAACAAGAAACCCTATCCATTGACAATGTCAATCCACACCCTGATGAATTTCATACCCCCAGTATTATGATGAAATTTAATGGTCTTGTGAGAATTAGAGGGATCATCCATTGAGGAAGAGTACAATGCCTCTATCAATGTCATTAGATTAATAAAATAATTTTTTGATCCTAGGGTTAAATAATGCATTCCAACTATTAAATCCTCTAACTAAAATTCTCAATAAAATGAAAGGAACTATTCTTACAGGATCAATGACTGAATAAAAATGCATGGAAATTATCCATAATTTTTTAAGATAAGAAGGTAAACATTTCTCTGATCTCATAAAGAGTATACATATGCTCCATCATCCTCCAACTCAATTATATGTCCCATATATTTGGTTAACCATATGGTAAAGTCTCAAACATCCATCTATAGACAATATTTTTCTAGTTATAACCAAGAACCTTCACCCTATCTAACCAGACCTTACACACTTTTAGTCAATGAATGGATCCCTTAGAGTATAAATATTTCCATGGAATGTGTTCCATCATCTCACCAGTATCCTATCTTGAATCTCAATCTTTGATTCACTTAATATATCAATGTTAGTTCATGAGTTAGTCATCAAGACCCTGAAGATCCCTCTAGAATTTAAGACAAAATTGGAAACTATTGGAGCCTACAGTGAAGAATAAGATAAGTATGAAGAGTTTCAAATCATTATCTCATTTTTTTAGAAGATGGGGTTACAATAAAATAGATCCACATACTATCCCTTTTAAATTTTATCATAGTATTCCTTATTATATAATGTTAACTAAGAGGTATGAGTCCTCAATAGATTATGTTAAAATACATAGTATAAGTCCCCATTTACTTATGTCATATTGAATGGTATGATTCCACACCTCACAACATTTTACTGTATGGTATATATCCTCACATAAAAACCTTAATATTTAAGGCCAATATCCTCATTATATGATATTAAACCACATGGAACTGTCTCCTTCACATAAATTTAAAATATGAGATTATTATTTTCAATCTATATGAACTTAAACTATATAACCTTAAGGATCACACAAGTCCCTTAAATACGTGATTTAATCCCACATTCATGTCCATAATTGGTTTAGTATCCACATTTGGCCAAAAGTCTCATTGGGTTTCATTCCCCTAACCTATACCAACATTCCCCCATCAATGTTCCCAATATATGGTGGTGTAACCCAAGATTGATCAAAATATTCCTAAGAATATTCCTTTCCTTAACCTTCACACTTTATATCATATGATTTTTAATCATCATACCAATATTTAATTTCAAAATATATTCACCTAGGTCTATAGTTATGGAATGGGTCCCCAGTCTTGGCCTACCTACCATCCAAGGCACACATCTCAGAGGAAACATCCTTGGTGACAACATGGTGGATCCTACATTTCAGATAGTTACCTAATAGTTAGTCTCAACTCGTATATCCCCATTTCTAATAGAAATAATATGGAAACTCACTCTTTAGAGATTTTTTTGGTAGTCATATTTATCCATTCTATCATATCACTTTGTTATTAAAACTCTCTAAGACACAATTTTCATTTCCTCTACCAATTTGTTCAAGTACAGTTTTAACACACTTGGTATTACCCCTCATGTATCTCTACGCCTCAAAAGTGAAATTTATCTTACCAAAACATAGTCAACCAGTTCCCCCCAATTTCATGTGATCTCTTGTAGTGGTGAATACAATATTTTTATACAAACTCATTTAGACCCACTATGCTCTCCCATGATATAAGATTAATATTCCATTTATACTTTTTTCTCACACTAATTGTGACTCACATGGTCTAAGAGGTTTTGGTTGGTTGTTTCATTAGCATGATTGAAACGTATAATATCCAAAAGTAGGAATCCCCCCATTAGTTCTAACTACATGACATTAAGATATGTATAATATTTTCCCATCAGTATGATGTTAAACATCATATGCACCATTATTCTTAGGATATTGAATTTAAAATTTATAACATAACATTCTTTTCATATGATGTTAAACTTTATAGAAAATTTCCATTTTTCAATATTTTAAAAAACATGGTCATCATCCTTCATATATGAATTTAAATTTAATAGAAACATCCTCATCACATGACAATAAATTAGATAATGATTTTATCATTTCTTGAGAGAACAAACCCTTTTTGTTGGTGTTAGTATCCTACCAAACCCTCATTTGGTTTCAGTCCCTTAACACACCACCCTCAATAACTACATATTCCTTAATTACCATTCCATTAGATATATAATTGTTCCTATATTAATTTTAAATGGCCAAGTTATAGGTTCTAATTTAGTTTTCTCATCGGGTTCTTGTCATTTATTCAACTAATGTCACGCCCCCTTCCACTTCCCAGAACTCATACATTTCCCCTATACATTTTCTAAATGTATAAGATAGATTATTATGAATACTTCCACCCCATAACTATGTATTTCTTGATTCATATTACATAGGATAGTAATGATGCTTGGATTCCATATATTTTTCCTTGTTGTAAGTTCCAATTCCAACTTATCCTAGTTTTTGGGTCAATTGTCAACTTATATCGATCCCACATCCACTTCCAGGTACTCAGATGATACCCTAATACCTTTTCCTATATAAAAATATATTTTAGCACAGAGTCTTAATCCCAATAACTATATATATATTAATTTTCATTCCATTGGATATGTAGTGAAGCTCTAATTGTTTATCCCAAACTCAGCCATTGACTCTAACTTTATCCCCCATTCTAACCTCAGTGATGATACTTTCAAAATTTTAAATCAAGTTTTGATATTCCCTTTCTCACCTGGTCACCTATATGTTTTCCCTTCTTTAATACACATCATTCATATTTGTGAGGAATATTTTTTTGGAACTATATATGGATAAATTCCAATTCCATGGGATATATAGTGATATATGTATCTTCTATCCTAGGACCAGCCCTAAATATACCATCTCCCTCATGTCATCTTGGTGTCAAGTACCCTTTTAACTAGTTCATTTTAGCCAAATAGAATCTAGATGGAGCTAAACTATATGGATATAGTTTGATTTTTATGGGCATAAACTATTATCCCCTGTTTAGTTGAATTTGTGTGACCATAAACTATATCTCCATTGGTCCAATCATCATGAAATTAAAATATGTGCACAGTACCTAGAGTTTGCCTATATTTTCATTGTTCTCCCAATTCATGTTAGTTTTACCTCTCCCCTATTTCTATATACACTGTCTCAATACCCCTCCCCCCACTTTGGTTCAAGTTATATAGCCTTAAACTAGGAAAAATCCTTGTGGTCTAAGAAATATGACCTTATATTCAAGAACCCATATGTTCCATGATGTATGACATTAAAATCCATCACACATATAGTCTCAGTTTTATGACCTTAAACTCAAACACTAATATAGTTCAAGTTGTATAAACTTAAATTCTAGGACCTCTATGGTCCAACTAGATGACCCTAAATTCCACACACACACAGTCCTAGTTGCGTGAACTTCAACTCCAACCCCATGGTCCATGTTATATGACCAAAAAATAACAACCTTAGGGATCACATCAGTCTCCACACTAGAGCATGATTAAACCCCATTCTTATTTCTCTCATAGGGTTGGAACTTATGCCAATCCCAAAATCATAATATCCCACATTTCCTTCATCTATTTGGTATACCTTATTGATATAACCAATGAATTACAACATTAACCTTGATTACTTGGAGTTTTATTGAGTATTTCACCCTTGAAAAACATGTTTTGTGTCCCAAAAATTAAATCACCAATAATATATTATTTCCAAATAGACTTCGCTTACTGTACTGTTATGGAAAAACTTCCATAATATTGTCCTTCCTATCATCCTGGGAACATTCCCTGGAGGAAACATCCTCTATGATAATGAGATGGATCCCTCATAATAGAAAATATATTAGTAGTGAGACTCAAATTATTTTCCATCAATTTTTGGTAGTATAAAAAAGGAACCCTTCTTTTGATATATCTCCTAGAATTCACACTCAACCAACATTCCCCCTCTATCCTTTAAGTTAAAACCTTAGATTCACTGCTCAATTTTCTATCACCTCCCTTTACTCAAGTGGAATTACAATACCCTTAATACCACACCCCTTGTTTGTTTCTACATTGTAAGGGTGAATAAATATTTTGGAATCACATCCAATCGGCTAACACTTCATTATAGGCTCTCTCGTAGAGGTTAATTTAACATTACAACCTTAACCCATCCACCTATATTTATAACTCTTGATTAATATGAACAATCTTATATTGACTATTTTTTCACATCAGTCATGAATCATGTGGAATTAGTTTTTTTAGTTGTTTTTTTAATTTATGTGATTGATATGCAGTAAAGTTTGACATAGGGAGTTCAAATAAGAGGTAATGTTATTACATGGGAGAAAATAAGTATGTCCATCAAATATTAAATCCACTTATTTAGTATAATATAAATTATGAAACCACTATATCCATTAACTAATCATGCTCTTCCAAACACTATCAATAGGATTTGGTAGCCTACCATAGCTTGGTTATCTATTCAATTTAATTGTCTACTTTCGGTTTGCCTGGTACCCCTTCATCTGGAGTTTTTCTTATTGATCCCAATACTCATTTGTGTGAGATATTCTTGATCCATCTTAACTTCAACCATTATTTGATGATTCCTTATGTAGAGAACAACATCATCCTTTATCAGTTTAAGGGCATTTAGCACTTGTCCTCTCTCTTCTAAATGATCTCTTATTAAATCACTTATAGGGACTTCATATCATAGGCTATAGACATGGCCCTGATAGAGTTAAAGATTCATGTATAAATTTTCTCCAACTAATGAAAATTGATAAGGGTAAATGGATGCGTGGAATGACAATAGACCCCACCATCCCTATAAATTCACCATCTAATAAAAAAGTGTTCACATATAGATTCCCATCTAACCCATTGATGTGCAGGTGTTGAGGCCACAGTTGTTCATCCACACCATTTTTCAAATCAGATGGTTTTATTTATCCATGTATGAACATGATCCAACTTAAAATTTTAGGGAATACATGTACTCAAGGAATTATTTGAGTACTGTATATATATTTTTGACTACATTATCAATCTAGTTAGTATCTGATTTTTAAGGGGAACTCAGCTCATTGTTTTCCACCTCCATAGGTAGGAGATCAATATATGGGATTATAACAGGCTCTTCATGAGTCATTTATTCCTCTAGGATCTATTTCTCCATTAATGCACTAACAATATCACTAGTACGAGAAGTAGGTGCTTTAGGTGACTAATCTGACTTAGAATCCATTGGTTCAGTGATGGATTCCTCCCAACACAGCAACACCCCAATATCTTACTATCCCAATGGTATAAACACTTCTATAAGAATTTAAACATTATCTCAGGATATTTAAGTAATAAAAAAATTGGGAGTTTTCAAATTAATACTCACCTATCGATAAAATAATTTTATGTTCACATTCTTTATATACTATAAAGATAGGATCCATAGGGATTTGGTACAGCTAAACTATTACATCATCTAATAGATTGACGTGTGAGGAACAGGAGGGAAACTCCACTACTAATGACTCATCAGCATCAAATGAAAACCAATATTCCCTCATATGAGTATCCATAACCATATATATTGAGCGTACACTGATAAAATAAACTAGGTGAGTACCTAGTTCCCAAAAATATTCATAAATGAGAGCATTTGTGTTTGCCTCTAAAGCCCTATAGTTGGAGGATAGTCTGAACCCCTGTGTGATGCATCTTTTCACTAACCAATAGAACGCCTAAATAATGGGGAGGCAGAACTCTCTAAACCACTTATATGGATAGAAAATTAAGGGTTACCCCTCTGTCATCCCGGATACTTGGAATTTTATCACCTATCCTGTTCAATGTATGATCCAAGGGATACTCTAGAGCCTCCCCTCTCACTGAATCCTTTTCAAGTTGGAAAAAAATCATTGCTTCTTAGAATGAGATAACAGCACCATTAAAGTTGTATGATTTAGGAGTTACCAAGTACAAAAAGTTGTCTCTAAACTCGTCAATGGTTCAAACCTTCTCAACCTATTCTAGAGTCTTCACTCGATCTATATCACTTTCCCAAGAGTCTTCATCACCAGAACCCATATATTATGACTTCCTAAGTGTTATATAATCTCATGATTCTTCATAAGAGTGACCTTTTATCACTTCCATCATGCAGTAAGTGAAGTCATCATCCTAGACATGGGAGTACGAAAAATCCTTAAGATTATTAATGTCAAGAATCATCTCTATCTAGGGTAATTTGAAAATGGGTCTGGGAAGCACAAAATTTGGAAGGAGTATCCTATTTTTCTTAAGCTACTCTGAAAACTATCTCTATGTAAAATATAGTAATATTACAACTGGGTTTTATTGGATTCAGGAAATACCATGTCTTTGGGTATCTCTCTAATTTTTCATTGTCACTTTCCCAAATCCATTTTAGGACTGACATCATAGGTCCTAAAATATTTACCATACTCCCAAACTCACATCACTACAAGCCCTTCATCTATGGATATGACCAACCCTAAGGCCTTTCCTTGATTTCCTACAACAACTAGTACCGTATAAAAATACCTCCTATTTTTCTGATGATATTTCCTAGAAAATAATTTTCCTCTACTATTACACCCTCACTCATTCACTGATGCATCTATCTAAGGAACCTTCTACCTCATAATCATCATTTGATACACTTTTTTCTAACATTGGGTGTACTCTTGGAGTAGTAAATTTTATATGTCAACTATTGATGATATGGTCCTGGAACCAATGTCCTCATAGAACAACATCCATCAAATTTTTTGGATAATAATTGGATGATGATCAAGATAAACACTGATTTATACCCAGAGCATGAGCTTCTAGGGGAAGTGGAATTAACTTGTGAACCCTTATAGGGTTTAGGTATCACATGTGATATTTTCATTGATGCATAAAACCAACACTCTACCTTTGAAGGCCACCAAATATGATCTCTCCTCAATAGTGTTGTTATCATCATCTATGATCACCTTAGTAGGGGTACTAAAGGGGAAGAATTTGAATCCCTAAAAGGATCCTATCATGGAAACCATCTTAATCCTATAAACTTCAATAAGATACACCCAAATTATATTCAGTAGTGATAGCCTAAATTCAATTTTTGGGAGTTGTTGGGATTCAAAAAATCATACCCATTAATGTTTATAGTAACCCATTAATAATGGATTTGGAATTGGTCATAGGTGCAAAAGGCAATATCCCTCAAACTGATATACCCTAGCATATTAATGTTGTTTTCCATCACTAGGATAACAAGGTTGATCTGGAATCTATGTTTCAGTTTCTTCGCCATGAAAAACATTCCATTGCTCTCCCCATATTGAAATCCTTAATTATAAGTAATAATCCACTAAGGAAATCCACCAAGAATATTTCCAATATAAAATCTAAATTAACCTAATGTTTTACATGGAATACCCACTCCTTGTACTAGTCTTGTTTTGAGAGGAATCAATATCGAGATTGCCTTATTCTTGAAGTCCCAAGATAAATATCAATTTCCCCACCATTCACCACTCAGGAATTTCCAAGAATATCTAAAACCACATATTGAAGAAGAAATCTTGATGAAAGTAGGGATCTTTCTACTAAATGTACCTTATTTCATAAATAATAACATTATCTAGTAATGGTTTCTTCTATGTATCCAATAAATAATTATTTTCTATTAAAAATTATATATACATTTAACCAAATTTAGGGATCCCCCCTATCATGAATATATCATGTAGTTTGATCAGGACCATACACTAAAATGTCCACATCACATCATACCATAAAATCCTAAAAAATAGACCTATAAACTCATCAAATATGTATAATACCCAATATAATCTTTCCTACTCATCCATGAAGTTTCATTTTGGGAACAGTTCCCACTTCATGGTCTATATCTATCAATTTCATGTTATAATAGATTGATAAATTATAGCATACTGAAGAGAAGAAGTCTAAATAGTAAGAACTCAATTTTTAATCATTTGGATAAGGTTCTATAATGGAAAAGATCAATGAAAGTTTATGGTCTCTAAAATGTAGCTAGTGGTAGGCATATTAAACCAAATGATTTTTTTCAAGCTCATGAACTAGTGGCTAGGGGAGTTGAGGCTTGATTCTAGAATTATGAAATCATTCTAAAATATAACCCATATAGAAAAAAAACTATGGGATAGTGGGTACTCTCTTTGGTATATGATGTGAAGGCTATACATTATCTGATATAGTGGTTGAATATGTTAGTTTGATTCAATATTGAGGTTCTACACCATCACTTACCTTTATTTAGTTTCATTATGAGTGGATAGAATATCAATGATGATGGATTGTGACTCTATAGAAGGTTTTCTTATTATTGAAAAGGGGTCTATCACATACATTTCTACTCAATAAAATTCTTTTCCCTTTGGAATTATTGAATTAAAATTCATACAATGAGTTTTCGTAGAACATTTGTCCATGTAAATCAATGTAACACAAAATATAAAAATGTTGTTTGTAAGATCCCAACCTTTTTTGCAATGTATCGAGATTTTTTATAGGTAATCCTTTACCCTTGTTTTAGTGTATCTTTTTGGGTTTTAATTTTTAGAGTTTTGGTATGAAATTGAATAATTTTGGAAAAAATATCACCAGTTCATGGTTGGAGCATGGTTTTCCAAAAATGTGCACCCAGGAAATCAAACCGTGTGAATACAAAAAAGGAGATTCACACAGTTGGTGTAGGTTTTTTCAAACTGTGAATCATCCTAGTAGTAATTGTGTGACCCTTTGGTATGAGGAACATGGTTAGGTGCATGGTTAGAGAAAACTATTGGGGTCGTATATAAAATTGTTCATGCAGAGAAATAACCCCCCCCCCCCACAAAATCATTAAAAATTTCCCAAAACCCCATATTTTATCTCAAAAACCCCAAATAAACCGTAAATCATTTCTCTCATTTTTTGAGGCTCTCAGATGGATTAAAATTCTATAAAACTCCATTCTTGATTAATCAAATACCATATTGAAGAATTTGTACCTCTCCTCATAATAGATTCTTGTCCCAATTGATTTACTCCCTCTCTCCAATATTTATCTCATCATTTTGAAGGGATATTTTACTCCATTTGTAATGGATATAAATCTAGTTTTTCATGGATCTGATACTCTTAGTTTTGGATCTTGGTTTTGGATCTAGATATCATTATTTGTTGTGAAATTGAGCATTCCACTTCAATTCAGGGATTTTGTTGCTAAGCATCCTTCATCTATATTGAATAGGTGGTCTAAATTGAAAATACCTTAGTTCTGATTTAAATTACATGTATGTAATTTTTCAATTGAAATATCCATGATTGTTCAATTGCATCTAGAATTTAATTTGATTAAATTGAATTTAGATGTGATAATTTAATGGGTTGAATTTGGGGTAATTGTAATTAGTTTATTTGGATTACTTAATTGGTTAATTAATTAATGGAATAATGTGATTACATAATTGATAGGATTTTGGGATTTTTGATTTGATAAATTAAATGGGATTGTGTAATTGGTTAATTTTTGAGATATGGATTTAATTGATAATGTAAATAAAGGTCTGATTGGCCTAACCTTTAAGTTTTAGTGGGTTATTTGATTGAATTTTGACAAAGGGCTTAGTGATGAATTGTTCATATTATTCTATGAGATTAAAATAAAGCATTATAATTATTGTGATAAACTGAAATGGTACACTTTAATGACAATCATTGGTAATAATGTTAATTATTCATGGCCTTTATGGATATGGAATTGTGATTTGTGAGAAATTATCATATTTGTGATATATGTGTTATTGGGTGTGGGATAGGGACTGAGGCTCCAAATACCCATATGTGTTATTGAGTGTTGGATAGGGACTAAGGATCCAAATAACCTTATGTGTGAGTGAGTGTAGTACATGGACTATGAATCCAAATACCCATATGTGATATAAAGTGTGGGATCATGATAGAGGCTCCAAATACCCATGTGACATTGAGGTTTGGTATAAGGAATGAGGCTCCAAATACCCATGGGGAGTTACATATGAGGTTCTATGTCCTTGAGATTGGAATTAGTCTATGGTTCCAAATGTCTATGATATGAATTTAATTGAAATGACAAATTATAACAATGGTATTGTGATATGTGATATCACTTGGGGATTAATCAGTCTCTGGCATGGCCTGAAGTAGGTATTGATGGGTTGGGTGTCATTATGGACCTGGGGAATTTATGTGGTCAATTAAAGAATAATGAAATGTGATAACTAATTAATTTATTTATTGTAATTTATTCTTTATACTACTGAATGCACTGTTATTGACAAGATATTGTTTTAGATATTGGTGGTGGTGGCCTACATAGTTGTACTCGTGCCCAATATGGGATTCATGATTAGTACCAGAATAGACTTCATGTTTGAAGGACAAGATATCAAAAGTTCCCTGTGTTGGATGGATGAGTTGGGGTGGAGAATGGATAATGGAACTAGAGTTGGTGTTGGGACCCACTTGAGGGAGTTATCAGTGTCTTAATTTTGAGTTTTCATTTTGACCCATGACACGTTATATGGAATAACATATTTACTGCTTTAGTTTGGATGTTTTTTCTTATTTTTTTCATCATTGATACTATTCTATTATTGATTATTGAATGATTCTGGTTATTGGTTATTATCTATTGGTTATTTCTTGGTTATTTGTATTATTATGATTGTTTGATAAAGAGATTATAGTCTCCCTGTGTTGATATATTAGACCCTTGTTGCTATTCTATCGCCTATGGAGTTTTGCGAAATCATTATTGAGGTCATGTAACTAACAAGATTGTGGCACCAGTGTCTGGTAGCTAGGTCGGGATGTTAAATTTTTATAAAAAATCATAAAAGAACAGACTTCTATGAAAATGGAGGATCCTATCAATTTCAATGAAATATATTTGGTCCCCTATTATTTCCTCACCTATCATAATAGATAAAGGTGTGACCCTATAACTCTTAATGTTATGTGAAAATGGAGGAACAATTTTTGAAGGCATAGTAAGTTCCATGGAATTTGATCCTTCTCACCATCCTCAAACCTAATTATGAGTGGGCCATTTTTTGAAACTCAAATAAATTTTTTCAATATAGATCAAGGAAGAATAATATCTCAAAGAATAAAAATTAGATGAAATTTCTATAATCTAATGTAACCCAAGTTTCACGAGTCAATAACATAATTTACCATGAAATTTTTAGTTGCACATATGTGAAACACTTCTTTGAGATACCCATTTCTATGATCCATGGGCCTTTAAATACCCCTCATATCACCACTTGAAGGCATTCTATGTTTTCATAGGAATTAAAAGTTTCTCATCCAATGTAAATTCAATTTTTATGCCTCTTGCATGATTAAACAAAGGAATTTTTATGGAATCCTATAGGAGATAAATTTAATATGAATGAACTCAAGTTATCCATTTAATGTAATGTAAAATTAATGATACTATTTCTCACAAATCCCTTCCATGAAAACATCATTTTCATAAGGGGTTAAATCTGCATGGAATATAATGTTTTTATAACATATATCTTACAAGATACCTTTATCAAACTATCCCATTTGATGATTATTTAAATAAGAAAACTTGTATGAGGATTTATGTCACATAAGTCCCATATATTCCTGATATAGATTCATTTAAGAAAACATGATACACATATCTAAAATTGTATTATTTAACCTTTGATCCTTTTGTATCAGTTAAGGTTCATATAGCATATGTGTTAGCCCCACATGTATAATTGATGATTCCAAGTAATATCCAAGCATACCAGTGTTTAAGACCCACTTAATGCTTTATTATCTACCCTTTAATGACACATTTATCCTTATCACATTATGTATAAATACATTGGATAGTCTTGTCACATGACCTTAAATAGTGTAACTTGAGCTACATGGGTTTTTATTCTTGTTCTAGATGGATATGTATAACTCCTCCCTAAGGTTCAATCCCAACTATCTTACAATCTAAGCATCTCATAAAATTAACCAATTTCATGGAGAGAACCAAACACCCCAGAGAATCCTCACTTGACATTAAATTGTGAGCATCCTCAATGGACATTAAATCATGAGTTCCTTCCCTCAAATCATTAAATATACAAACCGAACTTCTTAAATGACAAGAATAAAAAACCAAATATCTTATATGATGAGCATAAAAGATTCATTATTCCTTATTTTATGAGTATAATTTTTTTTATGAGATGATCATAGGATGAGCCAACTTCATTGTGTGATGAGAATAAGTTTCCTTATGTGATGAGTGTGGGATGAACCGTACTTATGTGATCAGCATAAGATGTCCTATATGGAAATAATAAGATGAATTATACTTATATAATGATTTTAAGATACCCAATGTGATGATAATAAGATGACACAAATTCTTACTTATGATATGGGTTTAAAATTCTCTCATGATATGACATGGGAAAGATATGAATCATCCTCCCTTATATGATGAGAATAATATTTCCCCAAGGTTTGGAATGATCAAGATATATTCCATAATACCATATGTGATGAGTATAATATTCAATTATTCCCTAGTGTAAGAAATATATAGTAGTGTCCTCATAGATACCCAACATGCTCATCCTCTCAAACTATAAGGTCTTCACCCTTTAAAGGAAGAAAGTGAAGTAATTAATTGACATATACAAATATGGATTTAGAAAGAGATTCATGATCATGTATTAAATCTATAACGGAGTCTCAAAAAATAAAACAACATCTTTAAAGGAAATATTTGACCACCCATATTTCTATTGTGATAAAAAATTTCATTATCATAACCTCAAGGGTGATAGGATCTTTTCAATTAATCGGTGTCTCTATGTCCTACACTACTATTGATGTGTTGGAAGACTCGCCATCATGAGTAGTGGGTTATTCAAGTTCTGACTCTACCTTAGTGTTCATTAGATTGGTGATGGACTCCAAATGACCTATCAATGACCCAAAATTATGCTCCTAAGTGGGGATGAACACTTCCATAATAAGTCATAAATTATCTTAGGCTATAGTAATAAAAACATGGACTTTTGTAATGAATATTTACCTACCCTAAAAATACTTGTGTTGTCATCCTCTACCTCTTTTAGAATGAGGGGATACCAAGGGGCCTATTCAAACTCATATGTGACATCATATAATAGATTGATCCCTAAGTAACTATATAAAGACTCTACTTTTACAAACCCCTTGGTATTAGTGGGTAACCCAATGGTCATCACTGGATGATGATAGAACTTTCATGCAGAATATGCAATGATAAAATCAAGAAGGAAAGTAAAAAAAATAACTAAAAATATTTAGAGAGGAAAGGATTTGAGTTTACCACCCAATCCCTAAAGCAGGTCGATAGTTACCGACCTTGAGTACTATTCCTTTTCAGTGATGAACAGAACCCCAAAATATTTAGGAGGAAATAATCCATAAACCACTTGGAAGGCCAAAACATTATTGGATAATTCTCTCGCTTTCTATCCACCAAGAAGATACTCACTACCCCTCTTTCGTGCATACTCTAAGGGATAGTATAGAGTCTCCCTAATCACTTACCTATATGAAATTAATAAAATAAAGACAACAATACATGTGGTATAAAAATGATTCCATGGAAGTTACAGGATTTGGGAGTTAACTTTTTCAATAAGATTTCTCCAAAAACCTTGTCTAACACAACCTCCCCAACTTCCTCTATATCCTATATTGAATATATGTTAGTTCAATAAGATTATTTTTCATGAGACTCCCTCTATTCCGCCAATATGAGTGGACCAACATCTCTAGAGCCTTCATTAAAGTGAATATCTAAAATAACCATCACCTATCAAATGAATTCACCATCCCAGAAATGGGTGTACACCATCTCTTATAGGTCATTAATTTAAGCCATGATCCATGCCCTAGGAATTGAAAACTTTCCCCAAAAATACTGATGTTAGGAACTAGTATCTCGGTTGTTTGAAGCTACACCCATAGTTCTCTACATGTGAAATACAATCACAACTCATCATAGGTTTTCATGTATTTAGGAAATCCTTAATCATTAGGTATATATTTTATTTTTAATGGATGTTTCCCTCAATCCATTTTATGAGTGGCCTTATTGGTCTCTAAGGATTCACTATGTTCCAGACATTCTTCCCTAACCACCCTTCATCTATGGCTACACCCTCCCTCAAGGTCATTCCTTGATGTCCCATAGTATCCATTGCCTAAAAATAATCCCTCCACATTAGATAATGAGATTCCCTCATGGTGGATTATACTTAACTCTTCTAACCCCATACTTATATTGGGGAATCTATCCAAGGCACTGTTTTCCACAATATTTCCTAAGGATATGTTGTTTTCCAACTATGAGCATAGTTATCGAGTAGTTTGGTTAGGGATCCAACCATGATCAATGTGATCCCAGCATTGGTTCCATCATGATATAGAATCCACAAAATCTACCAAATAATCATTGGATGATTATCATAGTGAAATAGGTATACACCCCTAATGGGATTTTCAAGAGATGGTGGAATTGATGATGAACAGATATGTGGTGTAAGGATTATAAATGACATTTCCACCGAGTAATACAACAAAAACCCCACTTATGAAGGACAAAAAGTTTGAACTATCCTAGATTATACTATTATCATAATCCATGAACATTCCATCCAGGGTATAGAAACCTCTAGAGACCGCACCCTGAATATGTTTAGCAGTATTGGCCTGAAATTTGTATTTGAGGAGATAATGGGATTTGGAAACCAATACCACCTAGAGTGTATGTAAAACCATCCATAATGGAATTGAAATGGTCTGTAGATACATAAATGAATTACCATATGACTTATGTAACCTAGAATGTCAAAGATCTTTTTCAACACTAAGATGGTGAGGTTAACCCAGTATTTATGTGTCAGCTACATAACCATAAAAAATGTTCCAAACATCACCACCGAGTTGGCATAAATAATTGTAATTAAACTCCTAATAAGAAATGATGACATTAATCCATAAATCTCTATCGCTAGAGTTTATCTCTAGTTTATATGAAGACCCCATAGTATATCTTATAAGTATTTCAAGGTAAAACATCACATCCCATTCTTGCATCATGGTTTTTTTCTCAATACTACTTTGTTTTTCCTATATTAACCCCTTAGAAATGTCTATGGATATCCTGAACCACATCTTAAAGGGGGTTTCTTGATGTAAATGGGGAACTTTTCACTTCTTGTCACTTTGTTTCTATAGAAACACCATTTCCAATAATATTGCATACTCTATATCTTCCCAATCATTCACCTCAAAAAAATTATTCATACAATTCATTAAGAATGGGGATCCCTTCAATCTTGTGGAGATCTCATGGAATGATCCCAACCTTACCATGATGAAATTATAATTTATTGGTGTCTTGAGACCACATGTTTGAAAACATTGGAATAAATTTCAAGTGGAAGTATGTATAGAATTATTTTTTCCATACTGCCTCATATAGATCAATACCATGTTGAATATCTTCAAACTCTTCACATGTGTATCAGACATGGTAAGCCCACACCCACTCATTTGTGAATTTTACACCTAATAATAGGTCTCACTCCTTGTTCTTACACTACTAGATATATGATATTATATATTGATGAATTTTATAATATTATGGAGGAGGAGTCTCAGTATAAATTACATTGTCATTAAATGTATATATGGGGTTCCACAACATAAAATCTAGTGTAAGGTTTTCATCCCTTGTAACATGGTCACTGGTAGAGATATTTACTTATATGAGTTATATCTATATCTTAAACCATTTATTGGAGGATTAATAACTAGATCCTAAAATTGTGACACCATCCCACAAGCCAAACCCATACAATGATAGCCATTGGGATAATGGGTGCTCTATTTGGTTGGGACTAAGTAGTTTATCCAATATTTAGTGAAGTGGTTAAACTCAATCATTTGATTTAACTCCAAAGTTCTACACCATTTATTCATACTATGAATTTGCATTCTAAAGAACTATAATATCTATGAAGATGGTTTTTTGACACTTTAGAGGTCTTCCTAAATCCAATTTTCTCAAAGCGGTCAGGCTCATGAAAGTATGGATCATGAAAGTGTGTTCTATTTAGAATGAGTGAATCCTTATTTTTGCAACTATATACAATGTAATAATACTTATTATATATAAATGTCGTGAATAAAATAAGTAATTTATTATAGGACTCTCGCATGGGAACTTTTTTTAAATAGAGGATCAACTAAATTTCTATATATGATCAGTGCTCCCCTCTAAGGTCCCCATCCCTTTTTATAAGAAAATTATTAACCCTAAAACTCCTTGAGTTGTAAAATAATGGAGAATAAAAATTTACAAGCAATGATATCTTCTTTAGAATTTGATCCACCTCACCCTCATCAGACCCGATTCTGAGGGGGTGTCACGAACCAAGATGGGTAACCATCCGACCTGGCACCCGACCTAGTCTAAGGCAAGTCCTAAAGGGCGTTCCTGATCCCCATGGGCTAGAACAAGTGCCTATGTATCAAATAGGACAAGAGGGAAAATTTTCTCAAAATAATAAACATAAAACTACCAACTACTTTAATAGAAAGATACTGAATTTATACAACCAAACAGGTCCTTAACAACTTTCAAATATAAACTTTTTCAACAAGAACAAAAAAACCCAAAAGAAATGACAACACAGTAAGAACTAAAACTCCAACTCAAACCTCCAAAAAACAAGATATGTTATATCCCCAATCCATTAACACCAACCAGCATGAGAATATCATCAACAACATGAACCACCATCACTAATCAAGATTCATCAACCTAGAATACACAAAGAACAAGGTTTACATACACCCAAAGGTCTATATAGGGTGAGATCCAAGAGCCCAGTATGATACCACCTAATAAAAATATTCCATGCCATAATATCAAGAGATAATTTAATATGGTTATTCAAAATCATACTTTTAAAATGATTTTATAGGAACATTTTTACAAGATAAAAGTTAAAAAGGGAAACTTGAAGAAAAACCACTTCACAAACACTATTTCTAAGTGGAAAGAATTTATAAAGAACACACACGAACCCAAGTGTTCTTCTGTATGACGATGGAGGGCACCACATCATGAATAGTAGAGCACTGTGGGTAAATCCTCTAAGGTAGCTAGCACACGTGGGATGCTAGAGACATCGTACCTTAGTGTAAACATGGAATAGAAACCACAACGATTTACGTTCTCATGCACAAACCACTAGTAGGGAAACACATCCATATCCTAGTGATCTCCAATAATTACAAAATTTTAGTTACTGTTGTAATTTCAATACTTTTAGATGGGACCAGGATGCATCACATACGTATCATCTAGCGTACTAGTCCTAATATGTCCACCTAGGTACCTGGGGTTCCCTTTTTGTGATTAATCTAGTCCCACATTCACATAATACATTAGTTTTAAATTTCACACGTCAAACAAGGAATTACACACACAAAATCTACCACTTGTGTACCCAATTCTCTTTTTGAAATCAAATGCATACCAAACAACCTTTAAAAAATACATTTGTGATTATTTAATCATTTTAAAAATCCCCATTTGGTAGCCCTCAAAGAATAACATAATCAATTTACTCCAAACTCTTGGGAAAATCCCCATTTAATTATACACATAAAATAATTTTGTTTCTAAGTATTGTTTCTCAATATTTAAACCATTTGAAATACATACCAAAAGTGAACAATAAGGAAATCACACGAAAACAATTCAAAACAAGTCCCATACTACTTGGGAAATTTAATAAATCATTTTCACAACTTAGAAAACGTTATTAAATAACATAACAAGGGATCGAACCATAAGTACACCCTATTCTATTTAGGAAATCTATTTGCAAACCACTTTCTTAATAAATTATTCTTAAAACTAGTTTCACACCACTTTCACAATTAAATAAATATGTTCCACAATTTAAAAAAACACTTCCTACACTCACAAAAATGTTTTACACTTGGAAACCACCAAATTATTTTAGGAAACAACATTTTTATACCATACATACATCAAATTCTTTTCATAAAGGATTCCAAAACTTATATACATTTTATAAACCACTTTCAAGGAATGAAACAAAAGGACACAAGTGCAGCACATGTGGGACAGAGCCTATGTTCCTTAGAAATTCATTTTTTCAAACCAAATCCCTTTGGACATTTTCAAAAACCCAATTCTCACCTTCTAAACAAATCATAAAAATATTTTAAAAAGGAAACACAATATAATACACTAAAGAATATAATCATTTTCTTTAATAAATGTTATTCCAACCACATGGGAATACTAAAAATTTCAAAAACACAATTCGCACAACTCAAACATTGAATAGAACATGTTAAAATACATTTAACAAACAAATTAAATTATCAATAAATGTTAAGTCATGGAATCACCTACCTAGACATCAAAAACCCCAAAATTGGTGTGAAATCTTCAATCGCATACCAATTGCACCGCAAGTGAACCATATTGGACCCCAAATAAGAGATAAAACCCAAAACGATCTAGGATGAAACCCTAAAAACACAACTAAACCTATTTGAAAACCAAACCTCAAATAAACAAGGAACAAACCCCCAAAGATGAAGAAGAAGGGTCTACTAAAGGGATGTTGCGCCTGCGGGGGAAAGCAGGGCACTAGTGGGGGGAGTCGAAGCGGTACCAACTAGCATGGGTGAATGTGCCAGTAGACTAGGTCACGTGTGAGAGGGGGGAGACGCTAGACACAGGTCATTTGATGGAGGTAGGGCACTAGTGGGGGGGGGGGGGTCGTCAGATAGAGGTCGACCAAGGGGAGAGGAGTAGGGCACAATGGTGGCTGACCAAGGGGGGAGCAGGTGTGCGACGTTGGCTTACCAAGGGGGGAGCAGGGGTGTGATAAGGGGGGCCAAAGGGGGAGAGTATAGGCATGATGTGGGGGAAAAGGGGAGAAGAAACCCTACCCAAAAAATAAAAAGGAATAATAAAAAAATAAAACATTAACAATAATAATAATGATAATAATAATAACTTAAAAAATTGTATATTTAATGCTAATTATAATGAAAATGTCGTTAAGAAAAATATTAACAATTCTAATGATAATAATTAATTATGGTAATAATAATAATTTATGGTGACAAAAATAATGACATTAATGACATTAATAATTTTATAATAACAATAATAATAAAAGTGATAATAAATTAATAAAATATTAACAATAATAATACTATTAATATTAACAAAAACTTAATAAAATTTACATTCTTAACACTATTAATAATAATGAAAATATTCTCAAACAATATTATTAATATTATCATTCAAATAATTCTTTAAATTTATATTACACTTCTTATTTTTTCATTTTATTATTCATTCTATTTTACTTTATCGTTATTTCATTATTCCTTTATGTTTTAATTTATTTTGAAAATAGAGAAGGCTATAGAGTCTCCAAACCATGCCCTTCTCATGTACCAGGTGCTGCTAAACCCAAAACACTTGTTTTTCTCAACAAAACTCAAAACAAATTAGACATGGTCTCACCCAAAACCTGAAAAAAATTACCAAGTTAGAAAATAATAAAATAAATTAAATTGATAAGGTAAGGTTGTGAAAATTATCTCCACCACAGCACTTTCTGTCCCTAGAAATCCACAACTAATTTTGAACCCCAAAGTAGAAAATGGCACCCCCTTAAGGTTCAAAGAGGATCCCTATGAAAAACAAGTGAAAAGAGGAAACACATTGTGCTTAGAGAAAGTGACTTAAATAAAAACCTCAAGAAACCCATAAAAAGACTTTCTACTAAGTGTCACCCAACCCAAATAGCTATAACACCTCCAATTAACTGATCAAGGGTTGAAAATTTCACACCCACATAATTCAATCCTTCAAATTGAAACACGTCAAGGACTGCTAATCGGAAACTTCACCACTCATTCAAGGTAAACAAGTATAACTAACCCATTTATAGGAAAAAAACAAACGATTGACATGGAGAGGCCTGAACGGACTCCCCACCATTAAAAACCAACTAACTCCCAAGATAAGAACCAACTAAATGACACGGGGAGGCTTGAACGAACTCCCTACCATTATGAAAAAGGCCAACATTGATTAATTCCATAAACATTTGAGAGAGACCCACCATGGGTCTCCCCACCATTATAACTAACAAAAGATACACAAACATCAAAATTTCCCAGCAGTGACCAAACATACCATCGCAAGGGGGGGAGCCCCAACTACTAGGGCCATCAAAACCACAGCCAAAGACAAACCAACATCTTCGCATCCCTGGATGAGAACTAATCATAATTGAGACCAATTTACCCAAGCATACCCCATAAGGACCACTAAATGAAATTACATCTGGTAGGGAAAAACCACCAAGACTTTAAGATAATGAGATGAACACAGCTCCTCATAGCCACAGGAAACCTCACGCACACAAATGGGTCATTCGGAATGGAACAGCTACAGGAAATAGTTTAAACTTCCTTCACCTTCAATACCGATGATAGAAATAAGGTCGGGTCCCATACACTCTCGGGGTTCCTGAACACGAGCCAACTTCAGTACGAGGCCTATGGATAGAGACTTGATGTTAGAAGAATCTCCTGTCTTGTAGTAAGGAATTGAAGACTTATGAATGGATCTCCTTCTTTCCTGGTTCCGTAAGAAACCATATTGAAACCAACAAAACCCCATCAAACACAACACACCCTGTCATCCACTTACAAAACATTTACCAACTCAAGAGCTAAACTAGTGCATGTGTATCACCCCTTGTGGCACTGAATGAGGACACGACACCACAAATAATCATCGAACATGAACATTGTTGTTGAGAGAAACATTACATAGAGAGAGACTTAAAACTGAGTCTTAAACAACACATGATTCCTATAAATGACCATAGCTTCCTAATGTTACTAGGTCTACCATCATAGTGGCCTAAAATTAACCCTTTCTTAAATGAAACTAATTAAGTACCAAAGGTCATTTAGAACAAAAACCAACACTGAAAACTCCAGGCTACTTCCACCTTTCACCACTGGAATCTCCTCCATCACTTCTAAAAAGGACTTTCAAACGAAACAGGTAAAACATTACCCTTAACTGTCAAATGACTCAAGGAAACCAAAATTTTATTCAAACCCTCTTGTATCCACCCTTTTCACATGAGAGGATCTGCTTGATTGAAAAAAGGATAGGTGGATTCAATTCCAGAATTCAAGAAAAGATTATATACTTTGATCACATAGAGGGTTGTCCAATGGTGGACTGTCTCTGGCCACATGTCAATTTGACATTAACTCAGTATGGGGGAATACACTAGACAAGAAATAAGAACAAAGAACTAATCAAACTACTCCCTCAGCCAACACACTTCATAGATGAACACCAAACGTGCAAGGAAAACCAACACAATTTTCCACAAAATACTTCTCAAAGAAACCACTAACCACCACTTCAAACTGACTCATCTATGAAATAAAAACTTGGAACTAATTCCAAAAAAGATATATTTTCAAGACTCAAAACGCCCCACTACAAGATTCTCAAACTCACCTCAGAATCACCCAAGTTTTTCAAAACCATCAAGTTTATAAATCCAAAAATTTTAATCATAAAAATAAAATCTCATTCCACACAAAAAATATTTCAAAAAAAATCCATATTTCTAAGACCTCACTGAAAGAAGTACTAAAATACCATGTTCTACTGCTTTGAAAACCAACTCATTTCCACTTAAAATATGGTTTTTCATAAATTTTTCAACAGAATTTTTCAAAATGATTTCCAAAACCCAAAGGGACACAAGTCAATGAAAGGGGAAATTAGTGTCATCAGGTGACTTGGACATATTGTTGTCATCCATACACTAATCACTCCACCATCACGGAGAGTGTACTAGAGAGATTTTCCCATATCCACATGCCTTTCCAGGCCCTACGAGCTCGATGATACCATTGACCCTACTCCCTTTTCATTTCCCCCAAACAACTGCAAGTACCAAATACTCAAAAAAAACCTCACATTTCCCTTGTAACTCGAGCCCCACTACGAGGTGTGATGTCTAGGCACCCTACTCATATCCAGGAAATCGATTCTTAACAATCCTAGCTTCGATATTTCATGAATCATTACTAAGAAACAAGACCCAAAAGATAATAACCTACTATGATACTATTTTTTCATGAACCATGCTAGGTCACCATAAAACTTGGTTCCTAACCCGGTCCATAGAAAGGCCCGAAGGGAATTCCTGATCCCCACGGGCTGGCACAAGTGCTTGGGTATCAAATAAAACAAAAGGGAATGATTTACCTGACACAAATAAACATAAAAATACCAACTACTTTAACGGAATGAAACTAGATTTATACAAAAAACAAGTCCTTAACACATTTCCAATTTAAAGTTGAATAACTTGAACCAACAACCCAAAATAAAAAACAACAAATTAAGAAATAAAACTTCAACTCAAACCTCCAAGAAACAAGAGACGCCACATCCCCAAGCTATCAACACCAACCTGCACAAGAAGACCATCAAAAACCTAAACCACAATCACTAAGCTCGATGCCTCAACACGGTATATACAAAGAATAAGGTCTATATACACCCAAAGTTGTATGTAGTGTGTGATCCAAGAGACCAGTAAGACACCACCCAATAAAAAATTCCATGCCACAACATCAAGACATAATTTAATATTCTTATTCAAAATTATAATTTTAAAATTATTATAAGGGAAACATTTACAAGCTAAAAGTTAAAAGGGAACACTTGAATAAAACCCATTTCCCAAACACTATTTTAAAGTGGAAGGGGAAAAATTCATAAAGAACACACACGCACCCAAGTAGTCCTCTGTATGCTGACGGAGGGCACCATATCATGAATAGTAGAGCATTTCGGGTAAATCCACTAAGGTATCTAGCATGAATGGGAGGCTAGAGACATCATACCTCAGTGTAAACATGGTATAGGTACCACAACGATCTATGTTCTAGTGCACGATTCACTAGTATAGAAACACATCCATAACCTAGTGGTCTCCAATCATCACAAAAGTTTAGTTAGTGTTGTAATTTCAATCCTGTTATATGGAACTGAGATGAGCCACTTACGTATCATCTAGCATACTAGTCCTAATCCACCCACCTAGGTACCCAGTGTTCCCTTTTTGTGCTCAGTCATGTTTCACATTCACATAATACATCACTTTTACATTTCACAAGTCAAAAAATCATTACACACACAAAAGATACCACTTGAATACCCATGTCTCCTTTGGAAATCAAACTCATACCAAATCACCTTTAAAAAAATACATTTTCAATTACTTAATCATTTAAAAAATCCCCATTTGGAAACACTCAAAGAATAACATAATAAATTTAATCCAAACTCTTTGGCTAAGACCCTTTTAATTCCACACATAGAACAATTTTTTTTTCAAGGCATAATTTCTAATATTTATACCATTTGCAATACATCCCAAAAATGCACAACAAAAACACACAAAAACAATTCAAAAAAGTTCATTACCACTTATTAAATTAATAAATCATTTTTACAACTTATAAAACATTATTAAATAACACAACAAGGGTCGGAACCATAATTATACCCAATTCCTTGTAGGAAATCCATTTTCAAACCAATTTATTAATAAATTATTCGTAAAACTATTTTCACACCACTTTCACAATTAAATAAATATGTTTCAAAATTTACAAAAAAAACACTTCCAACACTCACAAGAATGTTTTACACTTGAAAACCACCAAATTATTTTAGGAAACCACCTTTTTATACCATACATACATCTAATTCTTTTCAAAAAGGGTTCCTCTCCTTCTATACATTTTATCAAACACTTTCAAGGCATGAAACAAAAGGAAACAAGTGAAACACATGTGGGACATATCTTGTGTTCCTTAGAAATTAATTTTTTTAAACCAAATCCCTTTGGACCTTTTCAAAAACCCAATTTGAACCTTCTAAAAAATCATAAAACTCTTTTAACAAGGAAACACAATAAAATACACTCAAGAATATAAACATTTCCTTTAATAAATTTTATTCCAACCACATGGGCATACTAACAATTTCAAACATATAATTCTCACTATAAAAAAAATCAAAGAACGTGTTAAAATAATTTTAACAACCAAATTAAATTATCAATAAATGCTAAGGCATGGAATCACCTACCTCGACATAAAAAACCGCAAAATTGGTGTGAAATATTAAATCTAATACCAATTACACCTCAAGAGAACCAAATTGGACCCTAAATAAGAGATAAAACCCAAAAAAAATATAGGATTAAACCCTAAAAACACAACTCAACCTGCTAGAAAACCAAACCCCAAATAAACAAGGACCAAAACCCCATTGATGAGGAAGAATGTTCTACTGAAGAGATGATGCATGATTGGGTGGAAAGTGGGGTGCCAGTGGGGGAGCCAAAGCGGTGCCAACCAGTAAGGGGGAAGGTGTCAGTGGAATAGCCCAAGAACAAGAGGAGGGAGATGCCAGACATGGGACATGTGATGGAGGATGGGCACTAGGGGGTTCATCGAACAAAACTCGACCAAGGAGAGAGCGATAGGGCGTAACAGTGGCTGGACAAGGGGGGATTCGGGGCACCATAAGGGATGACCAAGGGGGGATAAGGGGCGCGATGAGGGGGGGAAGGGGGAGAGCATGGGTACGATGAGGGTGGATAAGGGGGGAAGAAACCCTACCCAAAAAAGAAAAGGAAATAATAAAAAAAATAAAACATTAACATTAATAATAATAATAATAATAGCTTAATAAAAATTATAACCTTAACACTAATTATAATGACAATATCATTAATTAAAATATTAACAATTTTAATGATAATAATTAATTATGCTAATAATAATAATTTATGGTGATAATAATAATAACATTAATGACATTGATACTTTTATAATAACAATAATAATAAAACTGATAATAACTTAATAAAATATTAACAATAATATTATTATTATTATTAAAAACAACTTAATAAAAATTAAATTCTTAAAATTATTAATAATAATGATAATATTCACAAACAATATTATTAATATTATCATTAAAATAATTCCTTAAATTTTTATTTCACTTCTTATTTTTTCCATTTTATTATTCGTCCTATTTTACTTTATAACTATTTCATTATTCCTTTATGTTTTAATTTATTTTAGAAACTGGGTAGTCTGTAAGGTCTCTGAACCATTCCTTATCCATGCTTCCAATACCGCTAAACCAAAAATGCACATTTTTCTCAACCAAACTCAAATTTTTTTAAACATCGGCTCACCCAAAACATGATGAAAATTTACCAGGTCAAAAAATAATTAAATTAATTAATTTGAAAACGTTAGGGTGTGACAGGGGGTATTTATTGATACTCAACAACACATCCTACATGTCTTAAGGAAGAATAACATCCAAAATAAGTGAAGTAAGAGGATATAGAAAGATACTCATGAAACCCAAGTTGAATGAGTTTGTTGCTTGAGCCTTCATGTCATCTTAATTTTTGTGTACATGAAACTCTTTCATGAGATACAAACTTTTGTGAGTCAATAATTAAATTGAAGGGATTTTAGATTTTTGAATAATGTTAAAGCCTCTTAGATCGTGTAACCTCAATTTATGCACCTAACACAATCTTGAATGAATGAATTTAAATATATTATTATGCATGAGAAGTTTTATATTAATTACATCATGTAATCCCTCTAATGTATTAAAACAAACTTGAGACTATTTCAAACAACTCACTTCCATGAATAATAGGCTTCTAATAAGGTATCAAAGACTTGTTCAAGCCATAGTTTTTCTAAACATTTATTTTTTTCAAGAGATCTATCAAACTAAATCATTTGATACCTCCTTAAAATAGAAAATTTCCTTGAGAGTTAATGCCACATAGGGCCCACATATTCCACATAGGGCCCAAATATGCCCCTTATGTGATGATAATAAGATAACCTCGTTTTTTATCATGTGGTATGTATAGTAGCGACTCTTTATATACCCAAACCACTAATCCACTCTAACTAAAAGGTATTTTCCCTGCTAAGGAAGTAAGTGAGGAAATTAAACAAAATCCACAAATATGGTGTTAAGAATGGATTCATGAGTATGTCTTAAATCTATGAGATAGTCCCTGATTATGAAACAAGTTATTTAGTGGGATTAGATGACCTCCCATCCTCTTATTCAGATTAAAGGTTCCATCATCATTTCCCTATGGGTGATAGGACACCCACCATTAGAAATAGGGAATATATATACCAGATCAAGACCATTTTATGCATTCTAGTAACATATCAATTAAAATAAAAGGAAAAATCACAAAAATTGTGGAAAATTCCATATTCCACTCTTAAATATTAACCTTTAATGGTTCTTCTATGATAAATTAATTAATTTATAGAATGAGGATGATGATTCTCCTACTATAAAACACTTTCTAGTAATAAAAATTATATTCAATACTCTGGAAAAACTTTTAATCTACCAAAAAGTTATTGAAATTCAAGTTCTAATTCCCACATTCCTTTTTTCCATAACATCTCTACTTAAGCTAACACATTAGATAAAAATTTCATTTCTCCAAATAACCCTTTAGATACTTCATGTAAATCTCCACAAAATATTCAATATGGAAAAATGTTTTAATATATACCATCTCAATATATAAACCTTCCATGGATACTATTTAAAGTACTCTATAAATCATTAGGTGATTAACAACTTGAGAAAACATTTTGAAAATAACTACTTGTTCTTCTTATTAAAAACACTTCATGGTTAGCCTTTCCTTGTACCACTTTATCTAATATACTTCTTCCTTAATATACTAAAACCACTTGTTCTAAATAAATCTCTTCCCAATAAGTCATTCTATTTACTATTATGTCTCGAAAATATGTAAGGAATCCATTTCAACCCTTATAGATAACTCCCACAATCATGAGTAACTTATACGTTCATAATATTTAAGAATGTCATGTTCTATATTATCTATGATAGTTAAGTAGTATAAATCACTTTTCTTATCTCTGTACTTAGTTCTCAACTCTATAAGGCCTCTACAATAGAATTTTTTGTTCAATATCCTTCTAGAACCACTACTTCTAGAATACCCCCTTTAGGATCTCTCCTCTAAGATCCCACAATAGTAGGTTTCTATAATACTTATGGTATTGGAAACCCATCATAATATGTCTTTTATTTGAAACTTATTTTAGATTTTTTAATGTTTTTGGAACTTTCATACTCCCTTAAATTTCCAAAACTTTTTTATTTTATTTCAATAAAACCTCTTCTTATGATTATTATTTGATATCATCAATAATTTCCACTTAGTTTTAATACTTATACATGATATATGCATTAAATATAAAATTTTGTATTATAATAACCTTATGTAATTAATTATATCATATTAAAAATCCAATTTCCTCATCACTATACCCTATAAAGAATCATGGTCAAGACCTAGCCTCTTAATTTTCCCTTTTATAAGCATTAATTTGGATGTGAGTGAGTGAAATGAAAACTTTGAGATGAAAAATATTTACTTTATTTTCAAAAAAATATGATTTTGGAAGTTTCATCCCCAATAGAAAATGATTTTTATTATGGCATTATAATTAATATCATATAATAGAAAATCCTTGAGAAAACCAGTTTGTAACCCCATGCTTCTTTTCTTTTACACAAAAGTTTGATTCATTCTCTCAATGGATCTATTTTATTCCACAATTCCCAATATTTTCTTCTCAAACCATATGTCTTTTCTCTGATAGAACCTATGGAACTCTATTCTTACATACTCACCACCATTTTTAGAACTTAAAAATTTCAATTTAATTTCGGTATCCTTTTCCACCATAGATCTCCATCGAATAATGTTTTTAAAATTTTGGAATTTTTTAAGAAGGAACAGATGCACCTTATGTGTTGCATCATTAATGAAGGTAACATGGTAAAATGAACCTTGGTGATAATGTATTTAAGTAAGACCCCATATTTTCATATGAACAAGTTCAAACATCATATCCTTATGGATTTTCTTTCTATCTAAAAAAGAAAACTTCTACTATTTCTAAAGAATACACTCTTCACACACTCTATACTTTGTGATTATGAGTTTCAATATGCCTTTAGAATCATGTACATCTATCCTTTTATCACATAAAATACTAATTCATTCATGTCATAACTTTATAGATTTGAATGTTTTTTTTGGCATTAATTTATCCTTTGGATACTCCGTCAAGGTATAATTTTCCATCTTTTACTCATTTAGACACCACCATGGAATTACATGTAGCTTTCTACACTCCACCTATAAATGTTATAATAAATTCACATCATCCATATATCCTACCAATATCAAATTCTTCTTTAAAATAATTATATTTAACAAAATAATTTCAACAATACACTATTTTGAGTTTGAATAATAAAACAACCAATACCAATTATCTTGAGGGTTACACCATACTCATGATTTTCCTTGATGAACCTTGTATAATTATAATTCATTGTAATTATTCACTTATATATAGAGTGAATCAACCTAGGATGACCTAATAGGGGATGAATATGGGTTTTATCTAATTTAAAAAAATTCCTCTAGGATCTTGTTCCCATGTTAGCAGAAACAATTTTTGACCTATTGAAAAATTAATTTCAACAAAATATCATTGAATCTAAATTTTGAATGTAGAAATGTAAAGCATTTATAGAACATAGGAATTTTACTTTATTCACAAATAAAGACGAATCCAAGGATAATATGATAACAAGGTATCAAAGTACTAGGATATAATACTACTCACTGTAGTTATTACAAATGGTTAGTAAAGGCGATCATCTTATCCAAGGTTCACTAACTTTTCATACCTTTGTGTACTACTTCTATGAATTCTTGGATAGTTTATATAATTATAGGTCCTCTTAAAATGTTTGTTGACGTGATGATCTTTTCATGGTCAGTATAGGTTTTTGATACACCATGCACCATCATCTCTACTTACATGAACTATAAATATCCCTACACATTGCACACCTTTTCTTAAATCTGTATAGGATCAACACTTTGTACATTGTTTAGTCTAGTATTTTCTTCTTTAATAATCCATATTAGTGAATCATAATTCTATTAGGCTTACTCTTTGCCGTACATGGATCACTACAGTGTCACTTCTTCTAGATGAAGATAAGTTGAAAAAAGGAATTATCATTTTCCACTCTCCTTCTTAAATAGCTAGGTATAACAATAATATTCATTCTCCATGTTATTTCAAGTCTTCACTTTTATTAAATCTAATATGATAATGAATTCATCTATGTGGATCTTTTTCCTTATTTTTGAATCTCTAAAATTTCAATATGATCTAACTCCTCTCTTGTCTTCTTTTTCTATATCGAATATGTCAATATTTCTCTCTTTTATTCATAAATTATATGGTTAGGTCTTTATAAAACCAACCCATTAATCCAAGGGTTGGGATAAAACAATATTATCATAATTATTTATAACCATTATTGATGTATCACATTCAAATTCCAATTGAAAATTAATTTTTTATATTAAAAAAACTATATGGATTTAACTTCTAAAATATATAGAACAATGGTTATCTTCATAATTAGTTTCTCAATAGATTCACCTGAATCCATCCCCCATTAATTTCATGTATTCAACTCTCAATAACATCCCAAATTTCTCAGTGGATCTATCCTTATGATCTTTCTTAAAGTTTTCAGTGTGTTACTCCAAAATCTATAATATACAAACTATAAAGTATTTATTTAATTTTCATTTAATATCACTCAATCAAGAATAAATCCATTTAAAAAACCTTTATCTACACTCAGTTACCATTTTTTATTCTACCTTGAAAACCCAATACGCTTTACGGATCCCTTACATCGTGGTTTGGTGAATTTTAAGTCTCCATTTTGATAACTCTTACTTGAGATCATCTACTTCTATATAAATTCCTTCACACCCTGCACAATTTTCATATTATGTAAACCCATTTTAAATATGTGATTTGTGATCTAAAAAAGATAACATTGAAATTTTTGTTTTCATTAATTCAAAGTTTAATATTAAACTTCATCCACCAAGGTCTTTAAAAACTGAATTAAATGGTTTTCATGCCAATTCACAACTCCAATTCAATTTCAATAATCACTATGATTATTCCACTAAAATGCCAACTACCACAATGTGGTGTCCATAAATTTTCCACTTTATATTCACTATGACTTCCACCAGATTTTGGTCTCTATTGCTGGCCTATTTTTTAATCTCTATCCATAACATCCTTGGACCCGTACTCTCTGATCTAGTGTTAAAAACATAATATTTACATTTCTAATATTTATACTAATAAAAGTGACAAAATTTAAACCATATAAAATATGAAACATAGAAATGAAATATTAGATCACTTATATACACAAGGACCATTTAGGTTTAGATTTTAATAGAATTAATAAAAACTCTTACGCAAAAAATTGGATACATAAACAACTAGTTTATAAAAATAAACATATTAACTAACTAAGTTCTTCAAATATAGTTGGCTTATAAGGAATAACATACTTAGAATCTTTATTCATATCCTAGGAAAAAAAGAAACATAATAAGTGTGAGTTTAAATTCTTAGTAATGGAAAACATAAGAATTTACAATTAGATATCATCAGTGAATGTAAGGTCATCATAAGAATACGATGAAATAATCAAAGTGCATGATCATAACATAATAGAATTTGTACCCATATAAACCTAGATTATAAAACATATGACATGGAATAAATATTCTATAGATTCAAGAGTCATAAGATTCAATAATCATGATCCATGTGATGTCAATATTTATCATAGAAAACATTAAAGATTCATAAAAAACATAGAGAAAATGTGTTGGTATCTTAGAACATTACATTCATAGAACCCTCATAGATTGTATGACCATACCTGGATAATACCCATAATATATTAGGAGTAACATGTTAACTAGTTAACTCTATTGTTTACTTCAATTCATTCAACTCTTTCTCCATTACCCAATGAATTGGAGAGAAATATTGGGCTGAGCCTTCATCATGAGATATATCAGGATCACCCATTATTCATAAACACTTTCTAAGAACCATAACATAATAATAATAGATAGATTATTTCATTTTTTTAATATATAAATAAACATAGATTTATTTACACATGGAAAAGAAATGGGTTCCATGAAAATCACTTCAAAAAAATAATAATCCATTCATAGAAATAATAATTATGGTATAATTAAAAAATATCCCCACTAAAGAATAAGTAAAATCAATTTTCTTATAATTGATGATTATAAAAACCCTGAAAAAATCATCAAATATTTTCTTTATAAAAATAACCTTCCCCATTTTAAATAAATTTTAAAAGCTAATTATTTATAGTATCTTACTAAATAATTATTTGAAAAAAATTATGGAAAATTTTATAAGAATATTTAAATCATTTAGTGGTCATGATATCTAGAAATTGTTTTCAATCCATGACTTTTAAATTAAATATTTTGTTCACACCTTCAGTAAAAACTATATTGTTCAATAAATGAAAAGAATATTCTTTTTAAAACATTTTTTAAAACATAAATCATGGGGGAAATGAAATTAAAAAATAATTTTAGAATAGTAAAAAAAAATTCTTGAAAACATTTTAGAAAACATGGATATATTATAAAAAGGCTTTCAGATTAAAGAAGAGAAATAAGCATGGGATTTCATAAAAACATTTTCTGATCAATTTTGAGTACCAAATAGATAAAAATGGTACTTAAACATCAAAATAAGAGAAATATATATTGGTGAAGAAAATTGAAATGGTTTTATTAAATAAGAATCATATAATTCCCCAATGTAAATTATTTCATAAATAATCCTAATTAAAATGGTATTGAAACAAAAACCCATTACCACTTTGGAAACTTTTGAATCGTAATCCCATGAAAGAATAATTTAAAATAAAACATAAAATTTAATTAAATTAAGTATAATAATGATATAAAATTTAAAAGGGATAGTATATGCACCTAATAAAAGAATATAGGTTGATAACATAAATTTATGTTCCACAAAAATGATATTAATAACTCTTAAAAATATCATATAGTTGAATTGAGAATTAATATATGGAGTAATTATGTGTTAGAAATATAAATACAAAAAAATAGATATACTACATAAATAAAAAAATTCCATTTCATACATAATCTTGAAATAATATAAACAATGAATAATTGATATAACCCAATGAAATTAACTTGATTTAAAAAATCTCTTACCACTTTGTAATTTTCAAGTTAAATCCCCTTTGACGAAATAATTTTGAATTGTAACATAAAATACCATGAAGTGTGACTAATTCATCATATAATGTAAGAAAATGTTATTTTATACACTATGTAAAACAAATTAGGTTTATTACATTAAAACATGCCTAAATTAAGTGAAATTTAGATTAAATCCCTTATATTATTATTACATCTTAGTATATTTCTCCTTAAGGATCACCCTAGAATTCTTCAATAGCTTCTATTCTTCAATAATAATTTTCTATGATTCTATTATGTCCCTATAAAATAAATTTTGGAATATAATAGATGATTACTAATGTAGAGGGTGTGATTTTATATTTATATCCAATTCTAACAAAATATTTGGATTTTAATATTAGGTTAATCTTATGCATTTTGGGTTTGTTACCACATCTTAAAGATCTGGCTATATCTTCATAAAATATGATGTATTTTAATAATTGTAAGATATTTTATTATAATATAATAAATTTCATTTTTAGGTATTCACATATACTTATTGAATAAATAATTTGATAATTTTTTATCATATTTATGTGGTTTTTATCTAACTAAGCATATTATATTACTCTATTATAATCCATAATACCCCACAAATATATTAAACAATTTATTTATTCATTCTCTCAGATTATTCTAAAAACTGATTATTTTATGTGTGTGTGTGTGTGTCTACAATTAATTAATAACATTTTCTATACTCCAATAATCCACTGTTGAGACAAAAACTCCATGAGTTTAATATATGTATATATATATAGTCATTTAGGTAGTCAAAATAGGTGGATAAGATGACAACTAAAAATTATTTCCCTTTGTTATCCTTTCATACCAAGTCCATTGTCAATGAAATATTATTTCAAAAGGTATATATAAATATTTATTTGTCTTTACATGTATATATATAACTCAAATTAAAAACTATCATTGTGAATCAGGAAAAAGAATGTGAAACTGATCAAACCATTTTTTATAGTGATTACTTTTATGTGATATAGTGATTACTTTTATGTGATAATGGTATTTACCTTGATGTTGATCTTTAAAATATAGTTTAACCCTTACTCCAACATAAAATATCATTATGTAGTATTTATTTTTCCTCTATGTGAGCTCTGCCACTTTGGTTTTACCCTTAGGTGAGGTCCTAATTACCTTTATTCTAGTTTTAGATAAACTTTCAGGGGATTTGGTTTAGTGTTTCAACCCTTATATGATCCAGGATTTACCCTTATGCAATCTAGGGTTACCCTTATGCCAAAGTTGTGTACCCTTAAACTATAACTATGTACCCTTATGTAACTTTCAATTTTACCACACCACCTTTATGTAAAGTCCAAAATCACACTTATAAAAATTCAAATTTACCCTTACATATCACAATAATATATCACTTACCCTTAAGAGAACATTAAACCTTTATATCTACACTTACATGATCTTCACATGACCTTAACAAAACCATCATCCTACCCTTACATGAGTAGTATTTTATCTTTACATATCCTGAAACCACTTCCTAACCCTTACATGAGCTATAAAATCCCTCATTGTCTCTTACACAACTCAGGTGTACCCTTACATGAGCTACTTCTTATCCTTACACAAATTCATCTTGACCATTACACAGCTACCAGCTCTCCATATTACATTTACATAGTATTAATTTTTATAAAAAAGTATATTTTAATAATTAAATTTTATAATTCTATAATTATATTTTTAAAACATATATATTAAAATAATTTCATAAAATAATAATATATTCCAAATCTCATAATTCCTATTTTATTATATTAAATTTAAATAATTTATTTACCAAGATAAATATTATAAATGTTTTATTTATCAATAAGTATAAGTTAGTGCTTAATTTTATTAGAATATTACCCATATAAGTTATAAATAATTTATGATTTAATTATAAATTTAATCATGACTGTGTTTCAATAAACTTATATGTTAATATAATTTCTTGTATAATAATAATATATTCAAAATTAGTAGTATTTAAAACATAAAGTTTTTCATTTTAATAAAAACTTAAAATTTCACACCAAAATAAAAGTACCATTATGTGATTAATAATTAATTGCACTTAAAATTCAATTTTATAAATAATGACTTGTAATTTATGAAATAACTTAAAAAGATATTACATTTATAAATAATGATATAGAGTTAATGTAATGGATCATATATTTTAAAATATTTAGTTAATATTACAATATATTTTCATCATGTTATCTTAAAATATATGTCATCTTGTTTTAATTATATTAATATTGTTTAATTATAAAATTTATTTAATGGACATAAATATATTAAAATTTTAGGATGTTACATTCTCCCCCCTGTCTATAATAAATTGAAACCTCAAAATTTGAACTTAAACATAGTTATAAAGGGTTTGAAGTTTTAAAATACCTTTCTTGAAAACTCACATCATAAAAAGGGTTAATAAAACATCCTCTTAAAAATAGGTAAATATAAATAAGAAGGTATTCTGGAATAAAACATAACTAGGTTTCCGAATACAAGAATATTATTGGGAATTGAAAAATATAAGTAGGAAGGGAAAAGTTAATGTCCAAATAATGATGAAGAGTGATAGGGAACATTGATCATAAGAAATTGAATGATCATATAGAAGTTAACGACTATAAAATCATAAATTAATGAGGTGTGAAAAATACCATAGATTCATAAAAAATTAAGGTAATAGGATAACATTTTCGTTTCAAGATCCTTTTTGTTGTGTTGAGTAATTACTTTACCATCTAAACTATGTACATAAAGAAATATAATTACTTGAAAAGTATAATTTAATACTTTAGTAAATTTTCACCTCAATATCATTTTTTAATCCTAAAATTGAGTATTAAAGATGAATTTTTCATTTTTGAATCACTAAAATCAAATTTTAATAGATCACATGATTCATATAAAGATAAAAAACTATTCCTCCTATATTTATACATTAAACCTTCATATGAATAATTAATATCTAAAATTAAAAAATAAAACTAAAGCATCAAAATAGATAATTCCATAAATAACTATCCTTAAAAAATTTAAAAATATTCCTAAATAATTATAAAACAAAAAAAAATTAAAATATTAGATTATATAATCTTTAAAAATAAACTTAGCACGTATATCTAAATAAAATTAGTTACTCATAAATTCATATACCAAAAATTTATATTCCCTTATCATATAATCTCTAAAATACCCTAATATCTTCTATAAATAACCAAAATTACCATAAAATCATATATATTTCCAAAAGGTAGTTCAAATTTTATTCCTTAAGTAAAAAACCCATATTAACAAAAATTATATACATTTACCTTAATCATTAAATTTTCCAAAAAAAGAAAAATTCTTAAATAATTTCATTAATCAATTAGTCGCAAAATAATATTTTTATCCCATGGTTATCTATATGATAAATCATATGTTCCTAAAATTTAATGAACTTTTTATCCCAAATTATATCAATTACCTAAAAATTAATGAAATTTTTAAACTGAATGGTTATATAATACCCTTCATATAACAACCCTAAAAATTTAATTTCATCCTTTCCAAATAATCCTTCAGGACAAAACACATGGGACACCAAAGTTTTACATATACCTCATTGTAATAACCCATCTATTAAAATATCATTAATGACCTAAAAATCCCATCACTTAAAACCTCAAAAGTGGTGTCCAAGCGTTTGAACTTATTGTCAACCTTAAACATATAAACCCATGATGGTATCCATAACTCTTAACCTCACATGAATACATACTAATCTTAAAATTTATCTAAACTTTACTTTGTTTCCAACTATAATAGATTCAGACCTACAGTCCTAGATCTAGTGCTAAAAACCTAATATTTTCATTTTTGGATTTGATACCAATAAATGTGACCCAATTTCAACCATCCAAAAATTATAATATTGAAATGAAATATTATATCACTTACATACCCACCCACTTTTTGTGCTTAAATGTTTAGATAATTTGAACAAACTCTTATATAAGAACGTAGATACATAAACAAATTGTTCATAAAAATATACATCATCTTCAACTATGTTCTTCATATGTAGTAATATTCTTAGGCATAACATACTTAATACTTATCTTCAAAATTGGGGGAAATGGTAACATGAGAATATTGAGATAAAATTATCTGTAACCATAAACATAAGCACTAAAAATTAGATTTCATCAGTGAGAATAAGATGATCATAAAAGTATAATGACCTGATCAAAGTGCATGAGCTTAACATCAGAGAATTCATAGCCATAAAAACCTAGATTAGAAAACATGTGACATGGAATACAACTTTATTAAAGGAAAGAGTCATAACAATTAATAATCATGATCCATGTAAGGGAAATCTTGATCATAGGAACCATTAAAAACTCATATCAAGCATACATAAAACATTTTGGTATCTTAGAATAATGTATTAATAGAACCCTTACCATTAATATTATAAATGTGATAATCATACCATTTTACTACCCATAATCTCTTAGGAATAACCTATTAATGAGTTAAAACTATCATCTCTTTGGAGTTACATATATTAAATCAACTTTCACATCATTACCCAATACATTGGAGAGCAATATATGGCTAATTCATCATCATAATCTATATCGGGATCACCTTTTATTCATAAAAAACTTCCAAGAACCATAACATAATCATAACACAAAAATGATTTCATTTTTTAATATAACAAAAATTGTTTATTGATTTACACATGGAAAATAAACAATATCCAAGAAAATACTTTTTAAATCATTGTAATACATCCAAAGAAATAATATTTATTGTATCATTAAAACATATCCCTAGTTAAGAAAAATTAAAATTAAGAGTTTTTTTCCTTGATGAATAGAAATACCATTAAAATATCATTAAAACATTCATGATTAAAATACCCTTTCCACTTTGAAAATAAATTTTTCAAACTAATTATTTTAAGAATATTAGTACATAAATTTTCTTTAAAAATAACCATGTAAACTTTTAAAGTAAGATTTAAATCATTGAGCGGTCATGAAGTCATGAAATTTCATTCATGCTATAATTTTCAAAACAAATGATTTGTTTATACCTTCGTTAAAAATATCCATATTTGTAAAATGAGAAGAAATTATTTTAAAATTTCAAAAATGGGTAAAATTAAATTTAAACAATAATTTATTAACATTAAAAACCATTCCTGAAAACAATTTAGAAAACATGGATAATAGAGAAAAGGGTTTTTTGGTCAAAGAGGAGAAATAAGGTCAACATTTCTTAAAAAAAAGTTTGAACCATTTTGAGTACCAAAGAGATAAAAATGGTAATTAAACATAAAATTTCCAGAAATATACAAAGGGAAAGAAAAATTAAATGGTTTAATCAAATAATGATCATATAAAATCATAAAAAATATTTATTAAAATGGTATTGAAATATAAATCCCTTACTACTTTGGTAACTTTTGAATCATAATCCCCCTGAAAGAATAACTTAAAATGAAACTTTAAATATTGTGAACATAAGAAGATTGATGATATAAAATTTGATTGGGGTAGTATATAAATCTCATAAAAGAAGATAGGTTCATAACATAAACTTATGTCTAAAAGAAAGAAAATTTGAGATAAATAACCTTTATAAAGATCATATCGATGAATTGAGATTTAATAAATGGGTAGATTATGTATAAAAAATATAAATACACAAAAAAACATGTTTAAATACAATATAAAAAAAATTCCATTTAATGTATAATATTTACATAATATAATCAATGAGGAAGTGATATAACCCAATAAAAGGAAAAATAGTTAGAAAATATCCTACCACTTAGTAACATTCATGTCAAATCCCCTTGGATGAAATAATTTGAATTGAAACATAAAATACTGTGAAGTATTAAAGATTCATGATATAACATATAAAAAGGTAGTATATACACCATATAAAATAAATTAAGTAAATAAAATTAAAACATGCCTCAATGAAGTGAAATTTAGATGAAATCTCTCACCTTAATATTACAAATTAGTGGATTTCTCCCTAAGAATCACCCTATAATTATGCTACAACTTTCGTTCATCAATTATAATTGACTATGACTTTATTCTCTCACTATAATATGGTTTTTTTCCAACTGGGTATGTTATATTACTCTATTCTTATCCATTATATCCTGCCAAAATATTAAAAAAATTCTTTATTCATTCTCTTAGATATTATTTTTAAAACCAATTAATATATATATATTAATATATATATAAGTCTAAAATTCATTTAAAAAATTTACTATAATACAAGAAACTACCATTGAAACAACTAATCTATGAGTTATATATATATATAACCATTTATATAGCCAAACCATGGGAGAAAACAACACCTACACTATTTCCCTTTTTCTATCCTTTCATACCAAGTCCTCTATGAAGTATATAATGTTTCAAAAGGCTTTTATTTATTTATTTATTTATTTCAGTTTGTATATATATATATATATATATAACTCAAATGATAACCCATTACAGTGAATCAAGAAGCATAAGGTGACACTAATCAAACCAATTTTTATGGTTCCTAAAGAATCATTCGGCCATGAATCAATCAAAACCATGGTCATTTTTCATTATTTTTATGTATACATAATAATATATATAATCAGTTTCAAGAAAATGATGAAAAATATTAGAAAACTATAGGTTTTATGCATGAGGAAGAAGACAATGATGTAGCTAGTTTAAATCTAAGAGTATGTGATTTCTTTTACCAGAGACGGAGATTACATTTATGTGAGAATGATATAAACCTTTATGTGGATCTTTAAGACATGGTTTAACCCTTACACCCACACAAATTACCCTTACATAGTGTTGATTTCACCCTTGCTTGAGCAATGCCTCTTCGGTTTTACCCTTATGTGAGGCCCTCGTTACCTTTAAGTGAGTTGTTGATACCTATACATGGGATTTGGTTTATCGGTTCTACCCTTACACGAGCCATGGTTTACCCTTAAACAAGCCAGGGTTACCCTTATGTTGCAGTTGTGTACCCTTGCACCCCAGTTGTGTACCCTTACATAACATTCAATTTCACCACACTACCTTTAAGATAAGTCTAAAATCACCCTTGTGCAACTTCAAAGTTACCCTTATGCAGTTTATGAATAGCTCACATACCCTTACAAAATCTTTAAATATGCATTGTTACCCTTATGTGATCACCATATAACCTTTATGTGAGAATCATTCTACCCTTATATGAGTATAATATAACCTTTATATATCCCCAAACCACTGCATTCCCATTATATGAGTTATTAAATCCCTCAATGACTCTTATGAAACTCAGATATACTCTTACTCGAGCTGCTTCTAACCCTTATACAAGTACATGCTAGGCTTTACACAACTGCCAATTCTCTTTATTACCTTTATATAGAATTAATTTTTATAAAAAATAATATTTTAATAATTAAATTTTATAATTCTATAAGAATAATTCTAAATCACATATAATCCATTAATTTCATAACATACTAATATATTCCATCTCTCATAATTCTTATTTTCTTATATTCATTTAAAATAATTTTTTTACGAAGATAAATGTTATAAAATTATATTTATCAATAATGATATATAACTTCTATGTTTTATTATAATATTACGCACATAAGTTATAAACATTATTTTTATTAAATTATAAATTCCATAATGACTATGTTTTAATAATCATCTATGTACATATTATTTCTTTAATAATTAAAATATATTCATAAGTAATAATATTAAAAACATAGGGTTTTTTATTTTAATAAAAACTATAAATTTCACACCAAAATAAAATTACCTTTATGTGATTAATAACTGAATTTAAAATGCACTTTTATTGGGAATGACTTATAATTTTTGAAATAACATCAAAAGATATTACATTTATTAAAAATGATGTATAATCAGAATAATGAATCATGTCTTTTAAAATATTGATTTAATATCTAAATATATTAAAATTTTGGGTTGTTACACTAAGTTTTAAGTAATTCATGCTTTTGTTATTTTTTTCAATTCATTAGACCATGAATTCTGTTAGAGTGAGGTCTCATCATTTTAAACCTAGTTATATAATTTAAAATACCATATTAATTTTTCATTGTACTGGTATCAAATTTATCAACCATTATATGATATCCAACTTTCATTGATCTCCTATGGTACTACCCCACACTATAGCCACTTCTATAATGCCTACCCATGTTGTTTCTCTCTTTATTTCTCTCTGTTGACCCGTGTTGGGCCCTCTTCTCCTTTTACATCAATCTGAATCATGTAGACAATGAGATCATCCTATACTTTTACTAGTTTGGTAATCTAGTGGTTCAATCTTGGGCTCCAATATTATTTTTAAACATTATAACCAAAACCATTATTTGGTAACTATATGTTGCCTCAAAAATATAATTCATCCATATTTTATCAACCTAATTTAATCTCCATCCTTAATTAACTAAATTCACACCATTTCCAAATCCATTAAATACACCAAGTATTCAATGTATAATTCTTCTTCTATGTTGGACAATTAAACCCTTGCCAACTTTGGTTCCGATAATGAATAAAGTGATTGAAAACAAATCCATCACCAAACATGATTTGGTTCCAACTTTATCCCCCTTTGGATTTTGTTTTCATTATTATCATATATACATCCTCTATTAAATACACCAAAATACCTCCAAGTCTATGGATTTATGATCTCTTTATTTTTTCCCTATGACATAAAAATGCAAAGGGCCTACCAAGTTGATTTCTTCCCCCTATGGAATAAGAAATTAAAAGGACCTTCCAAAATTTTCACTCCCAATTATAAAATAATAATGAAAAGTGTCTTCTTATCAATATTTAGCTCATAAATTATCTACCCATATATTTATAAACTATATGGGGGTAAACCTATCACCTTATTCTTCTCCATGGTTATTAAACACTTTGAATTAAATTTTCAATTATATATACGAAGGTCGTGTTGGGAAAAGATAACTTTCTACATATTCTAAAATCAAGATAAGGAGATATTATTATCTCTCATTTAAATTCTCTTCTTAGCCCATTTGTAACCATAATTTTAGATCTAAAAACATCATGTTTATGTCAACATTTTGAGATATATCTAAAATCCCATCACCTTAAAACTATGACCTTTTTCATTTTAAAATTTTTACACTATCCTAAAAAAATTTATTAAGTGAATTGACCACTTGAATTTTGATTCATCAACAATTAATTTAAACCTAGTGAGTCAAAAATCGATATAGGAAACGAGGGTCTATGTTAACAATCTCAAATATCTCAATGTCACTCAATTACTTTATAAAAATATGAGAAAATTTACTTTTTATATTTTCAATAAATCTTCCTATGACCTAAAAAATACTTTCACCAAAATATCAGTAAATAATAAATAAATCTTAAATTTCATGACACATACTGCATATTGTATAAATTTCTACCACTATTTCGAGGAAAACATATGATACCACTTGATGTTCACATATATTCCAATATTTACAAGGATAATTATTTTTTAGATAAGGATAAGAGGCCTTTGAGATATTATAACCAACTCACCATGAATACCTTTATATATTTATATCCAATTATTGAATAATTTTTCTATATTGGTAAGCACTTATTGGTAATTTTTTTCTTTTATTTGATTCTCAGTATCCTGAAATTAGTTAGTTGATACCACAATGTTAATGAAATACCAAATAAACATATAATACATAAATTTTACTACTTCACACCAACCAGTATCCTACTTATTAGTTGTATGATTCCAAAGAATACATATCCTTGTATTACTTTATGAGCATAAAGTATTTCAAGATACTAGTGGATATTTCAAATTAGTCTTTTAGAATGTGTTTTATTCTAGATCAGGTTATTCTTAATGAAATTATATATTTGGTGAGAAAAAACATCTTAATATTAAAATTAAAAAATTAGATTTATAATTAAATATGTTCAATTAACACCACTTGTGGAGTTAGGTTAATCCTTCATACCATTTAGAATTCACATTTATGACTCATGCCAATTGTGAATAACAATTCATCTGAATCCTCTTGTTGTATGTATATCATTTCAACATAATAACCTTATCACTATTTATTTGTCTCCTTTGAATACAAAACCCCCTTGTATCATATCTCACACTTAATCTTTTACCAATTTCAATAGATATTAGAAACGTTTAATTACATTATAATATGGGTACCTCCAATATTCTCAAGTTGATGAATATAGTTAGTCATAGTGAACCAAACCTTTAGTTCTCACATCCTTACAAGAATTCTTAGTAGTTATTATTAAAATTCCACTTATAAAGATATAATTTTGGATACTCTTTCATGACTTTTTTTTAATTAGACTATTTTCCATCATTATTGTAAGGAAAATCTCACTTTTTAATGATTATTCCTTCAATTAAACACTAGTGCATATTTATTTAGGAATTCTTCACTATTGGAGATATATTCCAAAAATTTTATGTTCTTTTTTTGTAAAAGAATATATGAAACCAATTAAGCATGAATCTTTCTTGTATTACTTGATTTCCATAAGAGTAACTTCTTCATTATTATTTTCCCTACATAATTGATTATTCTCCTTACATGATAGTAGTTGTGAATGAAATAGCAATAATTCTTAAATAATTCTCTTTTTTTCTACTCCCTTCATGAAAATAAAATACCATGAATCTAATTTTAAATATAACAAACTTTTCTTTCATATATCTATTTATTCTTATAGTCAAATGAGTATTTTATCTCATATTAGCATCTCCATTACAAATAATGTTATAATACCTCTATATATATTCATGATCATCACAAATATAAAACATACTAATGAAATCATACCTCATATAGTTTTCTCTCGATTGAGATGTGGTTTCAACAAATTTTCCTCCAGTATTGAACTTTCTTGATTCCATACGCACACTCATAGTATGTCCTAATCTTTTAAAGAAGTATCATTTTGATGTTACATTTCATTGAGAATGACTTTGATCAATTTTGGAAGGGTTTTTATAATTTTATTTGAATCTTGATTAGTGTTCTTTTTTATTCCTATTAAATTCCATATGTGAGAATCCACAATATTTTACTTCTTATTCATAGCATGAAGTTATCCCTTAAGATTCTCAATCATTAAATTGTTCTTCATCAATATTCCATCAAAATTATAAAAAATAGAATTTTTTTCATTATGTATAACCTTTACATGTTATTTACACTATTCTATTAGATTTGACATTTATGTTTCATGAATCTTGTATTTTTTAATGCACAACCTCAATTCATGAACCAATTTTTCAATTATGTCACATTTTCAATTTTTTTTCTTATTCACTTTTGTAATGATATCCTTTGAATACAAAGCATAACCCATAAATGTTCTGTAATATTCTTCCAATTATGATTTATAAGTTGATTTATTTTCACCTTCATAGTTCAATAATTTTACTTTACTTTTTAACTCTTGAAGAATCTATTGTTTGTTTCACAAGATATCTCTGGATTTACTATATGATGTGTTTCCTCTTTTCAAGCATCATCCTTTAACCATTCATGTGATTTATAATATGCATCCAATTTCATGGTATCCTTATTACTTTTCTTTTTCCTTTTTCTTATGGATAGTTCAATTTCTTCTTAAATGGAATATAAATTTATATATTTGGTTAAGTAATATCATATACTAGTAAAAGAAACCTAGTTCCCTTCTTTCAAATCAAATTATTAACCATAGAACCCTTCCAAATTTAACCATATTTCCTTTTATGTCCTGAAGTGAGATATATTCTTAAATACACCTTTTTTCAAAGATTCCTTTAAATCTTCCTTGGAATATGAATAAATCTCTAATTTTATGTGATTTGTTTTATAAAAAATTTAATAATAACTATTAAAAAAATACAACAAACAATATATTATAACTGATTCAAACATGTAAAACTAGATAATACATAAACTCCTTTTTTCAATAAGAAAAATGATTTGAATCAAATAAATGAATGTTAAATGTATGATCTATATCCCACTATGTATTTAATTCTTCACAATATATAAATTTCAGGTTGAATCCATGACATAACTTATTATTCCTAATACTACTTACAGAAACCCAATACATCCAAAGAGGGGTGTGAATTAGGGTGTCATCCAATTTCAACTTTTTATTCAAGAATCATATTTACATGTTATAAAGAGTATATTTTATCTATTGATCGATTTTTTTTCACACAACCTCACTAAATCTCAATATTTAATGCATAGATATAAATCATACAATATTTTTTGGACTATTTATTTGTTTCGAGATAAGGGATAATATAAGGATCATGGTCTAATAGGGTTTCAATGTACCAATATGTAATCATACACACTATAGTTATTATAGAGGTTTAGTAAAGGCATAATGTTGATCCAAGGGTCACTCCTTCCCTAAATTAACTAATTTATTGAAGATTTGGAAAATTTATATAATTTAATGTATTATTTAATAATTTGTATAAATGAGGGTCTATTCAAGGTCACCATAGGTTTCTGATACACCATGAATCCTTATATTTAGGTACATGCACTATGAAGCTCCTTGTTCTCTACACTCCTCTTCTTTGAGATGGATGGTATCAACTCTTTATAGAGAGATGAGTATAGTATTTTCATATTTCAAAATAAGATTAGAGAATATTATTTCTATAAATATTACTCTTTGTATCCCACATGTCATAGTAGAGAAACTTCTTCCATATGAAGATAATTCCAAAAATAGAATTCTTCTTTTTCACTCTCTTTCTTCTAGATATAGGTATAGAATTGATATTTTTTCTTATTCTTCACTTGATCCTTTTCTTTCATTGAATAAAATGTATTAATGAATTCATTTGTGCCTATACCTTTTCCTTCTTTATTTAATTTAAACTATTTCAATATAAACCAAATCCTCTAGCCTCATATTTTTCTATATTGAATATATCAGTATTGATATTTTTATTTGGAACTAATATAGATAGTTATACAGGTATTAATTAAACAAACCCCTTGATTCAAGGGTTTGGATTGATCCATATTATTATAATAATATATTATCATTCTAGATGTATCCCTATAAAATCCCAAATAAAACTACCTTTTTAAAATTTAAAACCCATGTGAATTTAACTTCTAAAATATATGGAATCATGATTTTCCTATTTATTAACATCTCAATTGATTCACCTAAATCCTTCCCTGATGATCTGTTCATATTCAATTTTAAAAAACTTTCTAAATTTCTTAGTGGATTTCTCCCCATGATCTTCGTTAAAGATTGTATAATTTTTCTATAAATGTTGTAATAGACCAACAATGACATGTTGTTTTAATTTCTATGGTACAGAACTCTTCTAGGAAAAACACCATGCAATACATATATCTCTTCACACATATACTATTTCATATTATGTCTTTCAAACTAGATACTTTCCATGAGTTACTCTATGAAGTGGTAAATTTTATGTCCTATTTTTGAAAAATCTTAATTGATATTAGTTACTTCATCATGATTTCCTATAAAACTTTTGAAATGTCCATATTATTTATCCTCTTTTAAAATAGGAATTTTTAATCCCATAATTCTAACATATATGGTGTTCTCTTCATCACTTCAACATTTTAAATTAAAATTCTTCCACCATAGTTTTTAAAATCCAAAGTGAAATGGTTTTCATTTCATTTCCAAAATTCTAGGTCTATCTTGGTAATGGCTTCTATAATTATACAAAAATTTAAACTACTATGGTGTGGTGTTCCTCACTTCCTTGTTTTATGTCCACAATGATGCCCACTATGGTTTGGTATTCCATTATTTCTTGTTTTAACATCTTCTAGTTTCAATTAATTCATGCATTATCTATTTTAGGAAAACAACTTAGACCCTAACTTACACTGTAGTGAAGCTATATAATTTTTAACATGACTTTATACTCTATAATCTCTCATAAAATTTTTTATTTGTGTTCATATCCACTTTATTAATCATTATGTGATAGAATATATCTATTTCTCTTCTTTGGGCCATCATGCACTAAGACCACTTCTATGGTGTCCCCCATATTTCCTCTCTCTTTTTCACTCCATGCTGACCCACATTAAGCTCTCTAATCCCTATAGTTTCATCCCATTCATGCCATCATTAACATCGGTTTTTTCTTCAACTAGTTGTCTACATTGTCTGTTCTAGCTCAGGATCTCATATATTTTTTCAAATTCTGACCACAAACATGGTTTGGTGTTTTTCTATTCCCAGAAGAATTTAACTTAGCCTTATTATATCAACTTCATTACATCTTCTTCTATATGTAAATCAATTAACTCTATTTCCAAATTCATGATTTATAATAATTCTTAAATGTTGAATACTTCCCTAATAATAGACAAAAAATACAACAACATATAAGTCCCTGGCCTTAAACATTACATAATCATGATTTTTGTTCAAGAATTTATTTTCTTTCACTATGAGGATCTTTTTATGTTTAGATTTTTAGAGAATTAAGCCATAACTCATATTTAATAAAAACATAAAATACAAAGTGGATACTTCCGATCAATTTCTATTTTCCTATAATATTAAACTTTTCAAAAAATCATGATTTCTATTCATGGAAATTCTCCATGACATTCAACTTGAATTCTTCCTTTCCCTTACCCATCCCTAAACCCTATGAAAAAATTTTAAAAACAAAGGATTAGAACAAAAGATTAAGGAGGAACATAAAAATAAAGGAAATATTTAGTTTAGTAAAAACATGAAAACATATATAATGTTTACCTTTATCTTCATGGATCTTTGATAATATTATATAAAACATTTTCACATGAAAAAAACAAACATTTTTCTCAAATAAGTTTATTAAAACCCATAGAAATAAATTAAAACTCCTTTAGGTGAATTAAAACATAATATTCATAAAACCCATTCAAAACTCTTCTAATTGGAATAACAATATGGCTGACTTCCAATATTATAATTACCCAATTCATTATAGAGCTATAATGGGATCACCTAATTCTATCTATTCCACCTGGTGAAAATATTTAAGGGGCATTCACAATTCCATCTATTCCAACACATGTTAATCTGTAATGGGATTTCTGAGTACTATCTAGGACACACCATGTTAATATATAACGGGATTTCATGGTGCTATCTGGGCCACCCCATGTTAAGATGTAACGGGCTTTCTGAGCACTATCTAGGTCTGCACATAATTAAATTCACAATTAAAACTTAATAAATAAAACACTTACTTCATAAAACCTTTTTAGAAACTCTTTTAAACTCATATAAAAAGTTTTGTATAAAAATACCTTTTTCTTCTAAAAACCCATTTTCAAAAGAAAATAACCTTTTTCTTTGAAACACATTTTCAAAAAAAATACCCAAAAAATAAAGTGGGTTTTTAATTTAATTAAACATGAAATATTTAAAAGGAATCAAAAAATAAAATAATGTCCATGGTGGTGAAAAATTCATGGTCTCCATGTACATTAAATATATAACATTCTTTTTTTTGTCAAAACGCTCCATATAAAACACGTAAAAAAAATAATTTGAAAAACATTGAATTAAATTTAAAATATATATATAATTTCCTTTATAATAATTTTATATAAATAAAAATATAAAATAATATCAAGAATATAGATATATAGGAAAATATTTTGAAATTAAATCTTTAAATATGTAAAAATAGATTTTTAAATCAAAGTGTCTCATACCACTTTGAAATACTTGAATAAAAATACTCATGATAGAATAAAATTTGACAAAACATTAAATAAAATGAGAATAAATAAATTCATGATATAATTTTTTAAATGGTTTATATATACACCTCATAAAATAATGGGGGTGTATAACCTCAAAATATATATCAATGAAAGGAGAATGAGATGAAATATCTTAAATTGAGTATGAATTGTCATGTGTGTCTTTATCTTAATGAATAATAAACTTATGTTAATTATTTACCTGATTAATAACCATTTTCTAGTTTATTATTAATTTTATTTTACTTATTTCAATGTTTTATACAACTACTTAAACATTTAATTTTGCGTTGGGTGTTTTGACCATATTTGGTTTATGTGTCAAAAAAAACCTTGGTAGGTAAAATATGGTCAAAGAGGTCATTGTTGAAAAAATATTCAAAATAATAATCATTATATAAATATATTATTTATATATCAATTGTAATTTTAAAACCAATCATGAAATATGGTTATGAAAAATGAACCAATGTTACAATTATGGACACGGTAGGCCATACGTACGCATGTGTAACGTTCCCATTTTTCAATGAACATTATAGAAATAAGGTAAATAAAATTTATATTCCCATAATTATAATTATATAATAAATATAACATTATTAATCATATATACTTATATATAGAATTATTTTCTTGTAAAGTAATCACATCGCTTTGAGGAGGCGGTAGTACACACATCCATGAACAATGTTATAACTTTTTCAGTGTGTGAAAAGTGTAACAAATAAAAAAATATATTATATTTTCAGAAAGGTAATTATTTCATGAATATAATATATATTTAATTTATATCAAATATTTTTATTAAACCCATAATTAAAACATTCTTTGTAAAGTTTTAACGTATCTCATCGCATTAAGGAGGCAGTAGTCCACACGTCCGCAAACGATGTTATAGTATTCCCATAAAATAGAAATCATGATGGTATATGTTATATACCAATTAAAAACGAATAAATAAGTCATTAATATAATATATATAATATAAAAATAGTAATTCCATCATTATTCCCAACCTTGATAGGTGGTAATGGAAGAGTGAACATCATTGTTTCGTGAGGCGGTAGTCCGTCATACAAATGAACGATGATTGTGTGTCCTATTTGACAGAAGTGTGTAAAGATTTATATTTTAACCTTAAAATAAAAACATATCATTATATTTAGGATATTGAGGTTATTATATAATAATTATATAAAAAATGAATTGGTTTGATAAAGGAATAAAACAAAAGTTCTCATTGAAGAACATTACCTCTTCTTCGGGTAACTTCTTTTGGTTTGCACCAAAGGACTTACTTTATTTCCTTTATAACCAATTTTAGGCTTCTATGATTATATTAATTATGTTGATATATTATTTGGGTAGGTTTTTTATGATAAAATGGGTTTTATATATGTTAATAAATGGTGATAGTGAGTGTCTTTTATAGTGGAGGGGAGTGGCATTCTTATAAATACAAAAAGGTAAACACTATTGGGAGGTATACCTTACATTAGTTGCCTAAAATAATGAACCAAATCAGATAAAATTCGGTATATGGTCTAAATATATCCATTCAATGGTTTTTGGATAAGTTTCTAGGTTATTTTTTCCCATAAGATTAAATTTTAACCACTAAGTAAACTCATTTTTACCTTAATCATTATAATTAACTTTAATTTCTTTCATTAATATTTTTTGTTCAAAAATAAGATGATAATATTATAAATTATTATTATTATTATTCCAAATATTTAAACCATTTTTCCGAATTCTAATCACATAATTTTTATAATTTAATTTAAAACTAATCTTGCATGCGGGACAACAAAGCAAGTTTTTTAAGTAAAAGTGTTCAAAAGTTTTCTTAGTTTTTATATCTAAAATAAATATAAAATGATTAAAATTCACAAAATTGGATTAAATTATATATAATTGATCTAATTATACCTTTAAAATAATTACAAACATAATTTAACACTATAAATTATTCAGACGAAAAAGTTGTTTTCAATTAAAATCAGGTACTTTTCACTATTTATCAAAACATGAAAATTCAAAGAAAAATACGAAAAATTCACAAAAGGTAAATTTTGATATTACACATTAAAAAATTAATTTTATTTTTTCAAAAAAAAATTATAAAATTTTCAATTTTAAGTTTTAAAATAATTCTTCCTTTAAGAGGTGGTAAAATAACCTTTTAAAAATATACATCTTTTTATGACTAAAATTGGATTTACTCTTATCTTAAGCCTATAAAACATATTGGATATATTTGAAAAGTTTTTATTAATTATATAACATATAAATTTAACTAATATAATTCACTAACAGTGATTAATTTAATTTTTTAAGATAAATTTTTATTCTAGTTATAAAAATAGTTTTTTATAAAAACACAACCTTCAATTTCAATTAGTATTTATTTTCTTTGACAATTAATTAGTTACCAATGAATTAATTTTTTAGACGTTTTAAACTATAATTTAATAATTTAGAAAATCTCATTCATTCCCTTAATTCCAATGGCTTGGTGATAACTATCATAATAATATTAACAGTATATTATTATCTGGTAAGACTTGGGCATATGTGTAACATAATTCATGAAAGGAACTTGATATTGCATGAAATAAAAGATAAACTTAGTGTTGAATGTGATTCATGATAAACTACATATTTCATGTAATTAAATATATTGAATAATTTAAAATTAATTTAAAATATTATATTTTATAAAATCTCAGGATGTAACATACTACCCCCTTAAAATAAATTTTACCCTCGAAATTCATCATGGTCATCAATTTATTAAAATTTATAGAATTCATTTATTGAAACCCACATAGAATAAAGGGCTTATAAGACATCCTTTTAAAAATGTAAATTGGTAAACATGAAGGTCACTAGAAGTTACACATAACTGAAATTTCATATAGGGAGAACATTGGGGGGAAATTAAAAGATACATTTAAAAGGAAAAACTAAATATAGTTGACTAATATAGATTGATAGAGAAAATGGTCAATAGAAAGTCAATGATGATAAAAAACCAAGAAAAATTGGTGTCGAATTTGTCATTTATATAATAAAAAAATATGGTAATATGATAATATTTTATTTCAAGATCATTTTACTTGAGTTTAAGGATTACTTCACCATATTTACTAATAGAATAAGGAAATATACTTACTTGATGAGTAGAGAATCATACTTTAATAAAATTCCACCACATACTCATCTCTTTCTTCAAAAAATGTGTATCCAAGATGGATTTTCATAACTAAATCACTATAATCAACTTCTAATAGATTATATAATCCTCAAAATGATTACATGTTATTACTCATATCATTAGATATTAACCAAAACCAAAATGGTTATCACATAGTAAGATAATTCAAACATTAATTTTATGAGATAATAAATTAATCTATAATGTTCAATAGTAATACACAATGTTAAAACTAAACCATTCTATAAATATATAACCCTAATGGTCACTAATACCATTAAAATTACATCCAAAAAATTAGTGTTATTCTTCATCAAATAACTTTTAAACATATAACTCATACATCTATGGAAACTCCATAAATGTCTCCTGAGGTATTTTCATTATTTAGAACATTAAAATAGAGGTTCCTACGACATTGGGTTTATGATGAACCTTTCAAAAATACTGAGCTCCCTAGAGCTATCACCACTTCACTATATGGCGCAACATAAACTGTAGAAGTATTAAATGATTTTTTCACCCATTTTTTCTTCTTATGATGATGATTTTATCCTGGAGTAAGTTTCTTTGGACACAAGTTAACATCATGTCCCAACTAATTGTAGATAAAGAATCTTACGAATAAATGGATATCTACTATCTCACTGTTGGATTGTTTAGGACTCTTTTCATTACAGTTACAGAACAATTGATCAAACTTACCACATTGGTAACACTTATCAGATCCTAATATATATACTCCAAAATGTATTCTACCACACTTAGAATAGGTTTTAGGCTTACCTCTATAATTCGTAGTTTATTTCTTCTCCATTTACTACCACATTGACCATTTCTTACTCTTTTCAACTCATAGACCATAAGTTTTGGTAAACTACATTTAAACTTTCATAGCATATCATTTTCTCATAACTTTTAAATTATCATGTGTACAATGCTATTCATAAGCTTGGTTTTAATTTTGAGTGAAATATATTAATTTTACAATCAATTTCTAGAATAATGTATGGAACATGCCTGGAAAATATTATGAAGTTTTCCTCATATTCTGCTACAAAATCTTCATATTCTTTCCACAATTCTATGAATTGTTTCTCTATCCTAATACCAGCAACCTTAGGGAAATATTTCTCAAGGAAAAAAATACTTGAATTTTTTCCATTATATGGCATCAAGATCATATTTCTCTCTAGTATTATTGACCAAATACCACCATCAATCAGATTCACCTTCAAAATGGTAAACATAAAGGGTTAACTTTTGAAATTATGAATATATCATGACATCAAATATCTTTTCTAGAGCATTGATCCATCCTTCAGCTACCACCGGGTCTGATGATCCATTGAATGATGGGGGAATTTTCCTCATGAAATGATCTAAAAAATACATGTTCCTTCATGTTATATCTTGTTCCTATATATAATGGATATCATAATAATTTATTGCATGATTCAACTGAGCCATCATAGCAACAAACTACTTAGTTCCAATTCCAACAATCTTAGGATGTTGATTTGGAAGGATATTTCCTTCTGTGTGCCTTCCTACTACATCTTAATTGTTTCCTATATAAAAAATCATTCTGAACAAACATACTTTAGATTAATCAACATGGTAATATTAAAATTCTATATCATTTAAACTTAACCATAATATAAAATCATCTAAGGGCGTGCTATTAAGACTATTTTAACCTCTAAATTTTTCTAAATTTTTCCTTGATACCAACTATAATTCCTTGCCCTTAAACATTACATAATATTTAGTTTTAGTTAATAATTTACTTTTTTCTCTATAAGGATATTTCTTGGTTAGAGTTTTAGAGAATTTTTCCATAACTCATACAAAACAAGAACATAAAATAAAAATTGTATACTTTATATCGGTATATGTTTTTTCCACAATATAGAAATTTTAAAATAAATCATGAATTATTTTCCTAGAAATTCTCCATGAATTTAAACTTGACTTCTTTATTTACCTTACCCACCATTAAAACCTAAGAAAAAAAAATGTAAATACTTGGGATGAGCACAAATCTCAGTAAGGTATTTAAAAAATGAAAGCTTTGGTTTAGTAAAAACACGAAAACACATATAATGTTTACCTTTAACTTTAAGGATATTTGAGAATATGAAATAAATCATTATCACATGAAAAAAACACACATTTTTCTTAACTAAATTCATTAGAACCCATAGAAATAAATTAAAACTATTTTAGGTGACTTAGAGATTCATATTCATAAAACCCTTTTAAAACCATTTCAATTATAATACCCATATATCCAACTCCCAATATTATCATTACACAATGCATATGAGAGATATAAAGGGATCACTCGGTGCTATCTAGGACACCCCATGATAAAATGTAATGAAATTTCCTAGAACTTTCTTGGCCACCCCTTGTTAAGCTATAATGGGATTTCCCAATTCTCTCTAGGCCACCCCAAGTTAAGCAATAATTGACTTTCCTAGCATAATCTAGGGCACACCATGTTAAGATGTAATAGGCTTTCTTGGTGCTATTTGGGACACTAAATAATGTTATTATCAAGTACCACTTCATGAATAAAAATCATTCCTCATAAAAACCTTTTAAAAACACTTTAAAACTGATATAAAAACAATTTCATATTAAACTACCATTTTTATTTTTAAAACCCATTTTCAAAAGAGAGTATCCTTTTTAATTGAAAACCATTTTAAATACCAAAATGCCCAAAATGATAAATATGGTTTTTTCTTTAAGGAAACATGAAATATTTAAAAGGAATAAAAAAATAAAATAATGATCATGTAGGTAAAATAAATTCATTTTCTCCATGTGCGTTAACAATAGAACATTCCTTTTATAGTTTGTCAAAATGTTCCATATAAAACACATAAAAATATTATTTTCTAAAAACCTTTGAATAAAATTAAAAATTGAAATAATATTTCATATATAATATTTTTTTATAAATAAAAGTATAAAATAATATCAATAATATGAATATATAGGAAAATATTCTGAAATTAAATCATTAAACATAGAAAAAAAAAGCGATTTTTAAATAGAAGTGTCTCATGCTGCTTAAAAATATTTAAATAAAAATCACTATGAAAGAATAAAATTTAAAAAGCATTAAATAACATGATAATAAATAAATTTTTGATATAATATGTCAACGGGGCTATATATACACCTTATAAAATTTTGTGGTTGTATAACATCAAAATATTCCACTATAAAAGGCGATTGAGATGAAATTTCCTACCATGAGCCAAACTTGTCACGTGTATATTTATATTCCTAAATAATAAAATTATATTAATTATTTATGTTATTTAAAACCTTTTTCATGTTTATTATAATTTTATTTTATTATTTAAATTATTTATACAACTAATTAAAAAATTAAGTTTATGTTGGGTGTTTTGACCATATTCAGTTTATGTGTCAAAAACAACTTTGGTATGTAAAATATGGTCAAAGGAGTAATTATTTAAAAAATATAATAAATAATAATCATGAAATAATTATAATAATTACACATTAATTATACTTTTAAAACTAATAATTAATGATGGTTATGAAAAATGAACCAACGTTACAATCTTGGACACGGTAGGTCATACGTACGCATGAGTAACTTTCCAATTTTTCAATGATCAATATGGAAATAAGTTAAGTAACATTTAACTTTACATAATGATAATTACATCATAAATACCATATTATTTAATCATATATACTTATTTATATAATTCTTGTGATGTAAAATGAATAACATCGCTTTGAGGAGGCGATAGTCCACACGTCCATGAAAGACATTCTCACTTTGTCAATGTGTGATAAGAGTAATAAATAAAAATATATAATATATTTAAATAAAGATAATTATTTCATGAATATAATTTATATTTAATTTATATCAAATAATTTTATTAAAATCATCCTTAAAACATTCCATGTAAAGTGTGAATGTATGACATCTCTTTGAGGAGGTGGAAGTACATATGTCTACAAAAAATGTTATCATATTCCTACAAAATGGAAAGCATGAAGCTATGTGAAATATAGAAATTAAAGAATCATAAATACATCAAAAATAAAATATATGTCATATAAAAATATTAATTTTATCTTCATTACAAATCTTTAAATGTAGTAATGGAAGAACGAACGACATCGGTTCATGAGGTGGTAGTCCTCTGTACATACAAACGATGATCGTGTATCGCATTTGAAGGAAGTGTGTGAAGATATAGGTATTAAAATTAACATAAAAAATATCAATATATTTAGGAAACCTAGGTCATTATATAATCATGATATAAAAATAAATTAAGGGGTTTGAGAAAGGAAGAATATAAAATTGCTCGTTGAATAATGTTATCTCTTCTTCGAGTAACTCATTTTGATTTTCACCAAATAAATTACTTGGTTTTCTTTATGAAAAATTTGAGTATGCTAGGATTAGGGTAAGTCTATTGGGATATTATTTTTTCAGGTTTTGGAAGATACAATTATCTCAAGATGTGTGAAGAAGTGGTGAGAGTGAGTGCCTTTTTATAATAGAGGGTAGTGGCATTCTTGTAAATACAAAAAGGTAAACACTATTAGGAGGTCTCCCTTACATAATGTGCCTAAAATAATGAACCTAATTATATTAAAGTTTTGTTATGTTAAAATATTTAAATACAATGGGTTTTGGAAAATTTTAAAGGTCATTGGGCCCCTTAAGATTAAAGTTTAACAACTAAGTAAACTCATTTTTACCTTAATCACTCTAATTAACTTTAATTTCTTTCACTAATATTTTTGGTCAAAAAATAAGTTCAACTTATTATATATTATAAATTATTATTATTAAAAATATGTAATCCAATTTTATAAATTCCAATCAAAAAATGGGTATAATTTAATCTAAAATTAATCCTGTAGTAGGACGGAAAATGGATTTTTAAAGTGAAAATGTTTGAAATTTTGCTATGTTTTATATCTAAAATAACTATTAAAATGATTCAAATTAACTAAATTGGATTAAATGATATAAATATCATCTAATTATACCTTAAAAACAATTAAAAAATAATTTGTCACTATAAATTATTTAGATGAAAAAATAGTTTTCAAATAAAAACATGCATTTCTCACCATTCATCAAAACATAAAACTTCTCAGAAAAAATACCAAAAAATCACAAAAAGTAAATTTTGATATTAAAAATTCAAAAAATATGTTTATTTTTTCAAATAAAATTATAAAAGTGTCAAAATTTATTTTTAATAAATTCTTCCATTAAAAGGTGGTAAAACTGTATTTTTAAAATATATAGATTTTATATTTAAAATTATATTTATTCTTATCTTAATCCTATAAAACTTATTGGATGAATTTGAAAAAAAATTATTAAATATATAACATATAAATTTCATTAATATCTTTCACTAGTACTGATTAATTTAATTATCTAAGATAAAACACCTTTCTGGTCATAAAAAAAAATTCATCAAAACACACCCATTATATTCAATTGATCTTTATTTTCATTTAAAATTAATTGGAAAAAATGAATTCATTTTATAAATATTTGTACACTATAATTTCATAAATCAATTAATATCATTTGTACCCTATATTACAATGGCTAAGTGATAACTATCATAATAATATTAATAGTATCTTATTGTCTAGTGAGACTAAGGATTGTGTGTAACATAAGTCATCAAAGAAACTTGATGTTGCATGAAATAAAAAATAATCTTATTATTGAATGTGATGTAAGATAAAATATGTATTTTTTTAATTTAATATATTAAGTAAATTAAATTAATTTAAAGCTTATATTTCATAAAATCTTGAGATGTTACACCACACCTTTGGTTCAAACAATATATTTAGTGATTGATAATAAATACAACACCAAACATACTTTGGTTCAAACATTGAGTGTAAATTATCCCCACAGTATATGATACATTAGAAAAGTGGACTCTAAACACTCAATAAAATACCACTTGTATCCTATGAAATTGGATTTTTATATTCACTTATAGAAGCACATATTTCATAATTAACTCTATACTCACTAAAATATTTCTTCATATATATCCTATTTTAATAATTATAGCATACAATATTTCCATCAACTGAACTACTTTGGATAATTTTTCTCCTTAATTTCTCATTCTTATGAATTTTCTATGAAATAAAATTCCCCTTCCTTCTACACTATATAAATTTCTGATAAAATCATCAATCTCCTTCCTCCAGATATCCTCATTTGGAATTATATCCTGAATATCCACAAATACCAAGTCACTCCAACCACTAGAGACTCAAATCATGGAAACCATAGAATCATATTATTCTAGGGGTGATAAATGAAAAATAAATGGGAATATATATCGAAAAACATAACTTATATAGATTCTAGATGACTCTGAATCATGTTTAAGTCATGGAAATGATCATCCACTAAATTTACCTTCAAAATTATCATATAAAATATCCTAAAAAATAGAAATACTTTATTATAGTTGGATTTGTATGCATATCAGTAAGAGTCTTCATAAGATATAAATTCATCTTAACTTCAATGATTTTATAAGACACATTCTAGGATAGTGACATTCAAATTAATCTGGGTTAATTCTTATTCATCCACTGTCATTCATCCTTTTCATAACTTCTGATTTGACACCTTTTAATGGAATATCTCGATCTATATATAGTAGACATTTCACTATCTACATTTTCCAAAATATGAAATAAATCCTATAAAACTTCTCAATCCGATTCTTACCCTTATATAAGGTTATCCTTCAAAAATCAATGATATATCACCTAATTTGAAAATTTTATTGGGATCAAGAACTAATAACCATAATTCTCCTGAAAGGTCAAGTGTACAATGATGTTATTGAACCAGGATCTGAAACACCTTTCCACTGTCTGTGTGAACTGAACTCTGCAACTGAATACAAATACCACTTTTGGAGTCAAGAATCCTGTAACATCTCGTTACTATTTCAAGTATTCCTAAACCTTCTCATGTTAAATTATTATTAGGTTAATTGAAAAAAATGGTTTATCAGTAAAAAAAATTATTTTTGTTAAACACGCCGCAGAATGGTAAAACGCCCAATTAATGCTTTGGTATATTCAATTAAATATTTTCTAAGTTAACAACTGTGTAAGTATGAGTTTTTTATGTCTGCAATGTCTTGAAGAGGAAGGAATAAAAATATTAAATATATTATTTTAAGCATGATAAATTTATTCAAAATAATTGAATAACTCCAAAATGGTATGTCGTATGAGAAATTTGATGCCAAGCCTATGTCCGAAATATGGTGTTAACCCTAATAGGGTTATAATATTCGAAGGCACCAGACATTTAGATGTATTACTCATGAGATAAAGTTATTACATAATATTTAATATATTATTTATTAAAAGAATTAAATATCTCTAAAAAGGTGTGTCTTATTGGAAATCTAAGACCACTGATGGGTCCATAACGTGGTGTTTACCCTAGAGAAGATATAACATTTGTTCGCATCGGGTTTTTGGATGTCTCACTCACAAGAATAACCATTTTTATTTTAATTAATTAATTATTCCAATCTTCAATTAATAACTCTTTAATATCTCTCAAACAGTGCGTCATGTAAGAAATCTGAGACCACCATTGGGACCAGAATGAGGTGTTTACCCTAGTTAGGGTATAAATTTAATAGGCAATGGATGTTTGGTGTCATTTAATTTCTATGTTAAATAATTTATATATTTATTTAAAAAATTAATTAAAACTTTTTCACTGTTCATCACCCCTTCTACGACGCTGTACCTCCATTGATGACACAACGAAGCTTTAAAAACTTTGATTTTTATCCATTTTTGACCCAATTAAACTGCCACATAATTAATGGGATGGTTTAAAACAATTCGTAGGACATTAATTACATTTGAAATAGATGATAATAAATCCGAGAAAAATCGAATGTGGTATGGTTCTTTGAAATAGCCGAACTTATTACACCTTAGGTGTAGGTCAATTCAATCAGGTTTTAATAACTTAGATCTTCTTCATGTTTTTTTGATTGGCGGTCACTGCTCTCCTCCTCCCCTAACTGTTGCACAATAGATCGTGTCGAGAGACTTCCATGGTGGGGTGATGTTGTGCATGAGGTTGAAGAAGGAAGGTTCTTTTTTTAATTATTTATTTTATTCTTTTTTGTATTCTAACTTCTAAAATCAATATCTTATATGTTATTGATCAGAATTACACATTTTCTGTTTCATTGGTTTCGTACCGACGAGCAGGATCTAAATCATATTTTTAATTTGAAAGAACTAATGTATTGTTCAATCTGATTTTTCACATTTTAAATGGTTTATTTTAAATAAATTATCATAGGATGATTTTTCCTATTATCAAAATATAATTATTAAAATAATTTTAATATGATAATCACATGGAATGATTATCCAAATTATCTCAGGATAATTTTGAAGAACTAGAGAATGATTAATTCATATAATTATCAAAATGTAATTGCACAAATTTATCAAAATATAATTTTTGTTTTATGAAATGGTAATCACATGGTATTATCAAGGTATTATTAAATGAAATTGGAAAATGAAAATTTTAATTATTTATCGAAGGATATTTTTTAAAAAATTATAAAAAGATATATGCATGAAATTTTATGGGGATAATTGCACAAGATTATTGGAAGGTGATTATAAAAAAAATTACCAATTGATAATTTCATCAAATTATCGAAACATAATTATAAATAATTATCTAAGGATAATTTCATGAATTTATCAAGATAATTTAAGTCAATTTGTTTTAAGGAAAATTAATAGATAATTATCATGTGACATGTTTATCAAAATTGTCATGGGATAATCACGTGTTTTTCCAATTGGTGCTTATTATAATTATAAAATGATAATTCGGAAATTATCCCAGAGAGATAAAACATTATCGCATGTAATATATTAATTGATAATTTGTAATTATCCATGAGAGATAAGATATTATCGCATGTAATATTTTTAATCAATAATTTGAAAATTGTTGAGAGAGAAACTATTATCACATGTGATATTTTATTTCCTTTTGAAATAAAATATATGGTTTTGGTTCTAGGAAACTGTGACGAATGTCGAGCATAGGTGTGTCAACGCTTACGATAATAGGGTCATGAGGAGGTGTACTGAACCACACATAGTGGTTTATCATTTTCACTGACATTGAAGACCTTGAGGTAGGTAGTTCCATTCTGATTAGACAAATTGATTATCCTTGTATTTCTTGATTTATTTCAAATCCTGATTTAAATTCAATTACTTAACTTGCTTTCAATTGATGTAATAAAATCCAATTCTTTTGAATTAGGATATTTTAATTGGTTTTGGCATGAGAATTTGGAAAACCCCCAATTCCATTGAATTTGGGAGTGTGTTTATGAAAATTGAATGATTTAAATTGTTAAATTTAAACTATGGATTTTATAAAATTGATTTTAATTAAATTGTTGAATTTATTTGTGGAAATGAATTATGAAATAATGGAATTGGTTTTTAATATAGTTAAAACTATGAAAAATGGCTTAAAATGATTTAATAGAAACTCAGTGGTTTTATCTTGTGAAAAAGGAGTGTTTGTGAATAAAATATATTTGGTTTTAAATGGAAAGAAATTGGCACATTTGAAATGGAAGAATGGGATTGATCGTATTTTAAGTAGTCTTAAAATATTTCACCTATAATGTAAGTGTGCATTGAAGCCTTATATAGTTAGTGAGTTATTTGGATACACTCTATGCTACAACAACGTTCTAAAACATACTTGCGGTGGGTGACATCCCCGACGGGTTGGTTTTGAGTATCCTTTGGCTAGTTTCATTGATAAGTGCATATAAATTTTTTTTTGAGTTCACATAGAGAGTGAGGAATCCTATGGTTGTTTAATACTATCGTACCTTTTGGCAGATGAACATGTTGCTTGCTAGTTTATTTATATTTGAGATACAAATGTATGCCAATAATTTTGAACTGCTTTACATAGATTCTAAATTTATATAAACTATTTTATATAAATTTTTTATATTATCCATTGTTTTATAAATATTCCATAATTTGTAAAATCATTGCTTAAAATATTTATTTCCATCATTTTAAAATGTATAGAATGTTTTTTTAAATATGATTTTGAATTTGCAAACGTGTTTACTTTAAAATTGAAAGATTTTCATTGGATAATATATATTTGGAATCCGTTATGGAATCTTTGGTGGTATCCTACAGGGATTAGGCTCACATCCTACTTTTTCCTTCGGGTGTTTTTAGACTTTCATCTTCCAGGTTCGAGCAAAGGGAAGGGATCTCTTGGAGGTGGATCCAGCTGTTGAGCTTTGGTCTTGGTGAGTTGTGTCCTTAGGGACCATGGTAATTTTTTCCCATTTTAGTACTTGTGTTTTAGTAATTTGGGCTTTTTATGCCTTATTGTATTCTAGTACTTCACTCCAAAGGGAGTTTCTTTTTTCATACATACTATATTGTTTTCTTTTGCTTCAGTATTCTTGCAGAAAAGTCATTTCCACGTGTAAATTGTATAATGCTAGGTTCTAGTCACCGACCCATGGGGATCGGGAATGCCCTTTGTGTTATGTCAAAGTTGGCTTGGTTATCGGGTTACTAGGGTACCCGGGCTGGTTCATGACAAAAAAAATTGGGTACAACCGCGAAAGTGGTACACACGCATCGGAAGCATGGTGGGCCTGTAACCCATAGGTTGTAGGATCATAACATCCCTATATCGTGAATTCTCTTCAGGATATGTCAGGGTCAGCTCAGTTTTCAGGTTACCAGGGTACTCGGGCATGTTCATGACAAAATGGTATCAAAGGGAGGTTAAGCATCGTGCCTTGATGACAGTATGCATTTGATTATTCTTGCTGGGACTTAGGAGGTAGTTGCGATTGAGTGTCTGACCAGATCTCACCTTAATGAACCTTAAGTTACTAGGGATAGTTAGAGAAAGACGTTTTATGGATTAGTTCTAGTCTTTTCCCTATTTTTATTTGGATATAGTGAAATCCAAATCATGTATGTTCTACCGATCGGGAACATGTTTCCCTCATTCTTATATACGAGCATTATCTAATGGCTTATTTATTGTCTGTTTATGTTGTATAACATCATGCATCCGAGAATATGAGAGAATCAGATCCAGTAAGGGGCTACTACTGAACATCAGTGAGTGAATCCTCTTGTGCACCTGAGCCTAGTTGAGGTGATTGTGCACATTGTCCAAGATCTAGGATAGGCACCACCTCTAGTCCCCATTCAGGCTCTAGCTTTGGAACCTAGGGGTGCTCTTCAAATTTTTTATCAAGATTTATTTCACTAGAGACCACCGGTTTTCAAAGGCTCTACTGATCCTCAATATGCTAATGAATAGTTGGGTAGGATAGAACTTCTATTTGAGTTCTTGTAGACACTGGACGAGAACCAGGTGAAGTGTGCCACCTTTGTGTTGGAGGGACCAAGAAGGAGATGGTGGGACACAATAGTGACGACAAAGAAACATAAGGCCTTAGATTGGAAGGACATAAAGGTTATTTTAACCAAATAGTTCTATCCAGAGCCAATGGTATTGGCCAAAGCTGTGGAGTTTTTCAAGCCTGAGTAGGCTAAAGGAACTGTGGATCCTACGGACGTTTGGGGGACTTGCAGAAGTTATGCCACATCTTTCCCACTCCACGCAGCGGCACAAGATCATCAACACCTTAAAAACTATGGGATAATCAAATGATTCACGTACAAAAGGGTTATAGCCATAGGCATCCGGAACGAAGCTTCTTCATGCAGTGGAAGTGTCTCCAGAGGAAGCAGATACTAGTCCAACGACCGTGAGTGGTACTATTACTATAGCTTTGTTGTAGTGACTACTCTTTTGATACGAGTGCATCTCACTCATTTTTTTCAACCTATACTATTAATCTGCTTAATATTCCTATTGATATTTTATCTTGTGAAATAGATATTACTATACCCTTTGGTATAAAGATAGAGCAGGGTCTCTGTAATCCCTCTTGTGTCTTCTCTCTATCAGTTTTCAAACATTCTTGGAGTTTTTTTGGTACTCAACATGAAATATATTAACATTGTATTCGTGATGGATTGGATTGTTACTAATAAATCCCGGATTGATTGTTATCTTCGACGAGTTTACATTATTACGCCCAGTGGTGTGCCTCTTGTCCTTCAAGAATATTGTGACCCAAGGATGAGAAGAGTCAAACCTTCTTATCCGGAGTTGGGGAAAATGATATCAATGTTTACTTTTGATCTATAGAAATATTCAATGAGTGGTGATCTCCCTACAGTCATCGTTGAGTTTCCTAACGTGTTTCCTTCTGACTTATATGGTTTTCTACTGGTAAGAGAGGTTGAGTTTTCTATTGAATTGATGTTTGGTACTCAACCAGTTTCTTTTACCTCTTACCGAATGGCTCCTTTTGAGGCATTGTATGGTCTTCCTTGTAAATCTCATTTATGTTGGTCATAGATTGGTGAAGGTTCCTTGGTAGGAATGAGTTTGGTCTAAGAGACGATAGCTAATATCTAGTTGATTTGTCAGAGAATGTTGACAACACAGAGATGGTATAAGTCTTATATTGATCATCACCGTAGACCTTTGTGGTTCTCAGTTGGTGACCAGGTGTTCTTGAAGGTTTCACCCTTGTTAGGTCATCAACGACTTGGGAGGCAAGGGAAGCTTGCTCCTCATTTTGTGGGACATTTCAAGGTGTTGATCAGGTAGAGAAAGTTGTGTACCATATATCTCTACCACCACAGATGACGTTAATACATAATGTGTTCCATGTATCATAGCTGCGAAAGTATCTCTTTGATCCATCTCATGTCTTGAGATATAGTGATCTTGAGATTGAACCAGATTTATCTATGACTGAACGACCAATCAGGGTTGTTAATTTAGAGGCCAAGGTACTTTGTGGTAGGATGATACCTCTGGTTCATGTACTATGTCAGGATGGTTCTAATTCTCATGAGATGTTAGAAATGGAGGCACAGATGAGAGTGCAGTGACCTCGTCTTTTTGATGCGGAATATTATCTGTAGGCTTTCTGGGGACAGAAATTTTATATGGTGGGGAGGTTGTAACATCCCATTACTGTTTCAGGTATCCCTAAACCTTCTTATGTTAAATTATTCTTAGGTTAATTGGAAAAAAATGGTTTATCAGTAAAAAGTTTCATTTTTGTTAAACACGCCGTAGAATGGTAAAATTCCCAATTAAGGCTCTAGGATATTCAATTAAATATTTTCTAAGTTAAATACTATGTAAGTATGATTTTTTGATGTTTGAAAAGTCTCTAAGAGGATGGAATAACAATATTAAATATATTATTTTAAGCATGAGAAATTTATACAAAATAATTGAATAACTCTAAAATGATATGTCGTATGAGAAATTTGAGACCACGGCTAGGTCCGAAATATGGTGTTTACCCTAATAGGGGTATAACATTCAAAGGAACCGGACATTAAGATGTCTCACTTATGAGATATAGTTATTAAATAATATTTAATATATTATTTGTCACAAACCAACCCAGTTCGACCCTAAACTGGTCACCCGAGCTGGCCCGAGACATGGCCCGAGGGGAGTTCCTGATCCCCACGGGCTGGCAACTAGTGTCGGGAATCAAAACTAAACAAGATGGAATGATTTGTCCCATAAATGAAAGACAAATAAAGTAGCAAAAAAATAGAATAACGCAAGGAAAATAAATGACATAAAAAAGTAAAAACCAACAACATCAAACTAAAATGACCATGACCAAAACACCTCGCGACTCCGAGAGTCTCTCACCAGTCCACAACCAACTCTCTCCCATGATGAGTAAACTCAAGTCAAACTGGCAACAAAACTAAAAACAAAAAAACACTATAAGCGTGAGTATTAAAACTCGTTAGGTGTGCCCAACAAACTATTCCCAATGCACTACCTTTAAATAAAGAAATTTACTAATTCCAAGTTTGAACTAAATTATAAAAAATATGGGTTTCCACACACACTCTTCCATTTATATGAAAAGTAATAGTCCATTGCCCTTTTTAATTTAAAAATAATTTTAATGTTTGAAAGGAATGGGTGCATTGTATTTTAAAACATTCCCACAACCAATTTAGAAATTCAAATTTTTGTTGTTAGCCAAATGGAAAACCACACACAACACACAACACACACTAAGGGAAATAGAAAAGAAGTGGCACACAGGGGCCAACAACCGAACTATACCTCTCCAACGTCCGCCACATAAAAATAAACACTAAATAAAACATGGGTCGAACCTAGGAGCTCATGAACAATACAGAACGTATTATACATCAGACTCATCCTGAAGGCATGCTCTAACTCGATGACGTCATAACTCCCTAACACTCGGTATAGCCCTTCATAGCCTAACCGAGGGTCCCAATCCCCATAGCAGCAATAACTCATTATTCCCCTGCTATGGGGCCACTAGCTAGTGTGTAATCTAAACTAGTACAACAATTGTTCTCAAAAGATTCACTTAATATGCCAGGTTCCCATGTCAAAACGTGTAATAAAAAGAGGGGCGAGTCAACAATGCCAATAAAGCACTACAAACATCACACACAAATCATGCAGTCAACGTACACCAAAAATCACATCTAAGTCACCCCAATAGAGTTTTCCAAAATAATTTATTTTTATTAAAGTGTTAAACGGGCCTTCACCAATTTTATGGAAAAACTGAATTTCTCAAGTGAACCAAAACACTTGTTCGCACTTCAAAATAAATTATTTATCAATAAAACAGAACTATATTTAAAATTATGTGAATTATGTTTAAAGTCCAAACGAGCATTCTTTCACTACTGGGTGTCTGCTCATCAAGAAAATACTTCCAGTGTCATGTATAAAATAAATGTCTCTTTTTACATCGAGTGATCATTTAAAAATTTATCATATAATAGTATTTATTATTTATTAAAATTAATAAAATATCAAGAAATTAATAAATTCTAAATTTAAATGCAAGTGAAGTAGGGGACCTACCTCGGATCACTGTCCAAACACAATAGCATGTCATGCCACACACAGATGCACAAACGCGTGCAAGCTGACGACTGCAATATTGCTGGTTCTCCTTGTTGAAACACTGCAACAACCGCACAACTAAAAATACATAAACACAAACTCAAAACAATTCAAATAAACAAACAACGCAAACACCACCTCGATTTGATTTCAAAACATAACTCACACCATTTTTACTATTTAATAAGATACTTTAAAATTTATAAAACAATTCCTAAGAGAAACTCCCGGCTTTACACACCCAAAACCAACTTCCCACATTGTTCGCACTATTCACACATTTTAAAAAACCATATAAACAATTTATAAAATAAATTCAAGGGGAATAACAAAATAGGTATATATAAAATCCAACCCATCCCCAAAAAAACATTTTTCAACATGCGCACACCTCTGCCTCTTTCAAAAACACATCTCGCGCCTCATATACAACCCACAGCATGTAAAAAAGAAGTAATACAAGCATGAAAAAATTATTAAACAACATCATGGTCAACTATTTAATTAATTAGAAACGCACAAAATTCAAGAAAACAATGTAGTTATAAATTTAAAGGGAAACACAAAGAAATCCAACCTCAACCCCCAGGCGGAATGAAAACACAAACCTAAGACTGGTGTGTGATCTCATTTCCACCTCTTCCACATGCTTCGAATGCTTAAAAAACCCAGAGGAGAGCCGAGGGTCGAGGTGGTATGGTGAGAACCAGAGAGGTAGGAGGTGGACTTACCGGTGGTGCAGAGGGTGGAGGCTAGATCTGGATGTTCCGGGAGTGGCGGTATGCTAGAACGCGGAAGACTGGAGGCCGGTTGGGGTTGGTCAGCAGGCCGGAGGTGCGGGACAAGGGCATGGGTGCTGGAAAGACAGAGAACAAGAGGTCGACGGGGTCTTGGAGGGTGGCTGAAGGCAGAAGGTATAGAGGTCCGTTAGAGGTCATAGCGGAGGGTCATGGCCAGCATTGGAGGTCGATGGAGAAGGGGGTGAGTAGGGGATGTGCTGGAAGTGGTGCGGCTGTAGGAGAGCACGGGAGGTGGGTCGATGCAAGGCGGAAGGAGGCGAGGGGCCTGGAGGGAGGCTGGCGGCCGGATCGCGGCAGGGCGAGGATGGGATCTTGGAGGTGACTGGTCAGGGAAAACCGGGGAGGCAACGTGGTAAAGGGGGAACGGCATGAGGGGCTGGCGGCAAGGGTAGGGCGAGCACGGAGGCGGATTAGGCTGGCGGGCACACTGCATGTCAAGAAGGTGAGGTCATGGAGACGGGTTGCGGGGTAAGGGGAGCGCCACAGCGTAGGGGGTGAAGGGGAATGGGCGGCGGGATTTGGGTACTAGGTTTTTTTTCCTTCATTCAATTTTAATAATAATAATAATAATAATAAAACCAGAAATAATAACACTAATAATAATAACAATAATAATAATAGTAATAAAACCATAAAATTTATAATAATAATAATGATAATAATAAAAATAAGAATAATAACAATAACATCTTATTAACAATATTATTATTAATGCATATTAACATTATTATTATAAATATAATTTAAATGTTTAACTCACTTTATTTAGATAAAAAAATATTTATTTTATTCGATAGGCATTTTTGTGGGCACCTGGGTAGACCATGTGGCTACTGTGTATTGTGCGGTGACCATACATGAGTCTGAAACCCGCTAAAGTTACTAAACATCAAAAATTTAGAGCTGCGCTCAATCCGCACCTCGATGCGATTGACCGAAGCAATGAAATAATAAAATAAAATTTAAAAAAATAAATAAATCAAAATTTGGGGTGTGATAATTTTCCCCACCACAGACATTTTCTGCCCCCAGAAAGTCACGAAGTCGTACATTGATCAAGAATTTAGTTCATTCCCAAATAGAACCAGAAGAACTGAAAAAAAACTAAGAATCTTAGGATAACCTTACTCTACACAGGTCACACCCGACCGATTCAAGAGAAAAATGAAGCCTGGGGTTGAGGAGAGAACATGAAGGGGGTTCTCCCCACCCCAAGAACTCAACTAGGGCAGAAATTTAACACCCAAACACACCACCCCGAGAAGGTGGGAGATGTGGGAACTCCCGACCAATCCAAACTATCTTTTATAGCACGACCGAACACCCCCACTGAACCTTGAAACTCTCGACTTGGACAAAAACTCTGAATGCTGGAGAAAAACCCCTAAGCAGAACTTAACTCATACAGTAAACCCGAGTATAACCACATGCATTGATTCTTCCATAGGCACTTACATCTCCAAAAAAACATAGTTAAACTGAGATCAACATATACAAGGGTCAAACACACTTTTAAGAAAAACACATGATTCAGGAAACCATAATCTGACAAAAAAAACTGTTGGATTAAAACATAACATGCCTATTATAACTCCATGACGAAGCAATGAACATACAACGACGTCAAAACTTTAACAGTAAAAAAATAAAGGATGAAAAGACTTTAAATATTCCACTACCAAAACTGAACACAAAACCCGGACCAAGGCTTCACACCCCTGGTAACTCCTGACTATGCATGAGCTTCACCCCAAGACATGTGTCTAGGGCTCTGATGGCTGAATCATCCCCTGCCTCACAGTCAGGCACTGAAATTTCTCTAGTCACAGTGTCTTCTTCAAGAGACACTTCCTGCAGAACTTCTCCAAGTGACCTAGACATCTGCAACGATGACACGTCTTCGGAGGGATGTGACATGACAGCTTCAGGTGCCCGAACCGGCCACACATGTAGCACACCACTGGATGGTCTGATGAACTAGAAGCTAGAACCACTATAGATGACTCTTTAGAAATAGGTCCCTCTGCCACACACTGCTCTCCAGATGGGGAACCTTCACGAGAAACTGGATATGCTGTATTGCCAAGAACCTGCACTCCAGAGACCAGTTTAGCTAAGAACTCCTCATCCACGAACTTCTCAAAACGACGATCTTTAGAAAGGAGGACCTGCTCCTTGATCTTTGGGAAAAGACCCCCAGTAAAGAGAGAATTCTTAATCAAATCCTATGACGCTACCTCAGGAGAAAAGAACACAAGCTCCATGAAATGGTCAAAATATTCCTTCACCATCTGTTGGCCTTGTTGAATGTACATAAGGTCTTCCCTTTTCTTTATCTTCACGTCTTCAGTTATAAACCATCAGACAAAGACAGATTTGAAGACATCCCACATCATCCCAACTTGCATTGACGGTGGGGCGAGCAACTCCCATATGTCCAGAGATGGACCTTCAAACAGCCCCAAAACAACACACACTCTGACATCTTTGAGAGTTCCCAATACCCTGAAGACACGCTCGACCTCTTCAAACCACATAACTAACTTTAACAGACCTTGATCACCATTTAGTACAGACAATGTCTGAGAAGGACCAAAAACTGGGTGTGAATTATCAGAAACCTTGGGAACTTCTCTGGGAGGCATTTTCTGAACAGCATATAAAACACAAATCCAAAACCAATATCAAACCGAAGCAAAATCAATGAATGAGCTTCCATCCAAAAATATTTAGCTCAAAACCCAAACAAATACAAACACAACCCAAAATTATTTTTTCAAAAACCCCTTTTTATTTTAGATTTCAAAACCTCTTTATTTCAAGGCCATTTTCTAAATACCAAACCCACTTTTTAATCCAATTTCAATTTCCAAAAATTATTTTCCCTTTTTAAAATATCTTTAGAAAAACAAGGTCAAACCTTTAATTCCAAGTGCACACCCCAGTAATCCCATGAACCGTTGCACATGTCTTCATCCGTTTTCACCCATACACACCAACATGCACTTCCCATGCATTCCATTACATGTACAAATGTTCATGAAGAGTACCCGAGGTTGCACCCAAACCATATCTCTACCACTTCCAAGCAACCACTAGATTTTTAGACCAATATCTTTTAGTTTTAAAAATCCCTTTCAAAAATTTAAATCCATTTAAAAGAAATCATTCTCATTTCAGAAACCTTTTTTTCAAAAGTGCACTTACACCAACCAGAACCAAGAAGACACTTAACTTGCATCATATCACCGAAAAGAGGGACTAATAGTCATGTTTAACCTAGCGACATGGTATTGGGACATGCCCCAAGTAATCTTCAATGACTAGTAAGAACTTAAACCATGTACGCAGACTCCACATGGGTCACTACTCCATGTAAAATCACAATGTAATATCGGTTTGCCTCCGTTGTCACCCCACAATCCAAAAAAAATCCGAACAAGACAAGAAATCAATTCTCGGACTGCCCCTAGTGACTTGAGTTTCGAAATGGGTGAGGGTTCATGACGTCCTTCCCGTACCTACCTCTTGAGTCTTGATAATCCTAATCTCCATCTACTAGATACCCAAAATAACAAGGGCCCCTCTGATACCATTTTGTCACGAAGCAACCCGGGTTGACCCTGAACTGGTCACCCGAGCCGGCTCGAGATATGGCCCGAGGGGCATTACTGATCCCCACAGGAAGGGAACTAGTGTCGAGAATAAAAACTAAACAATAGGGAACGATTTGGCCCATAAATGAATGAAAAATAAAGCAGCAAAAAAAATAGAATAACACAAGGCAAATAAATGAGACAAAAAAAAGGAACAACTAACAACATAAAACTAACCTGACCATGACCAAAACTCCTCGTGACTCCAAGAGTCGCTCAACACTCCATAAAAAACTCTCTCCTATGATGAGAAAGCTCAAGTCAAACCTGCAACAAAACTAAAAACAGGAAAACACTATAGGCGTGAGTATTAAAACTCAGTAGGCGTGCCCAACAAACTATTCCCAATGCACTACCTTTAAATAAAGAAATTTACTAATTCCAATTTTGAACTAAATTATACAAAATATGGATTTCCACACACACACTTCCATTTCTATAACTAGTAACAGTCCATTGCCCTTTTTAATTTAAAAACAAGTTTAATGTTTGAAAGGAACGGGTGCATTGTATTTTAAAACATTTCTACAACCAAATTAGAAATTCAAATTTCAGTTGTTATCCAAATGGAAAACCACACACAACACACAACACACACTAAGGGAAATGGAAAAGAAGTGGCACACAGGGGACAACAACCGAACTAGACCTCTCAAATATCTTCCACATAAAAATAAACACTAAAGAAAACATGGTTCAAACCTAGGAGCTCGTGAAAAATCGAGAACGTAATATACATCTCACTCATCCTGAAGGCATTCTCTAACTCGATGACGTCATAACTCCCTAATGCTCGGTACAGCCCTTCATAGCCTAACCGAGGGGCCCAATCCCCATAGCACTAATAACTCAGTATTCCCCTGTAATGAGGCCACTAGCCAGTGCGTAATCTAAACTACTGCAGCAATCATTCTCAAAATATTCACTTACTATGCCAGGTTTCCATGTCAATACATATAATAAATTAAGGGGTGAGTCAACAATGAAAATCAAGCAGTATAAACATCACACACAAATCATGCAGTTAACATACACCAAATATCACATCTGAGTCACCCCAAATAGAGTTTTCCAAAATAATTTATTTTTATTAAATTGCCAAACGGGACTTCACCAATTTCAAGGAAAAACCTCATTTCTCAAGTGAACTAAAACACTTGATCTCACATCAAAATAAATAATTTATCAATAAACCATAACTACATTTAAAATTCAGTGAATTTTGTTTAAAGGTCAAACGAGCATTCTTTCACTACTAGGTGTCCGCTCATCAAGAAAATACTTCAAGTTTCATGTAGAAAATAAATGTCTCTTTTTTACATCGAGTGACCATTTAAAAATTTATCATCTAATAGTATTTATTATTTATTAAAATTAATAAAATATCATTCAATTAATAAATTCTAAATTTAAAAGGCAAGTGTAGTGGGGGACCTACCGTGGCTCATTTTCCAAACACAATGGCACGTCACGCCTTGTACAGATGCACAAACACGCTCAAGCCGATGACTGCAATATCGCGAGTTCTCTTTGCCGACACGCTGCAACAACTACACAACTAAAAATGCATAAACACGGACTCAAAACAATTCAAATAAAAAATAGTGCAAACACTACCTCGATATGATTTCAAAATAAAACTCGCACCATTGGTACTATTTAATAATCCACTTTAAAATTTATAAAACAATTCCAAAGAGAAACTCACTGATTTACACACCCAAAACCAACTTCCCACATTGTTCTCACTATTCACACATTTTATAAAACCACATAAACAATTTATAAAATACATTCAAGGGTAATAACAAAAGTGGTATATATACAATCCAACTCATCTCCAAAAAAACATTTTCCAACATGTGCACACCTCTACCTCTTTCAAAAACACATCTCGCGCCTCATATACAACCCACAACATGTAAACAAGAAGCAATACAAGCATGATAAAATAAGTAAACAACATCATGGTCAACTATTTAATTAATACGAAACGCACAAAATGAAAGAAAACAATGTAGTTCTAAATTTAAAGGGCAACACAAGGAAATCCAACCTCAACCCCTAGGAGGAATGAAAACGCATGCCCGAGACTGGTGCACGATCTCATTTGCACCCCCTTCGCATTCTTCAAAACCTTAAAGAAACCCGGAGGAGAGCTGAGGGTTGAGGTGTCCTTGGGAGAACCGTAGAGGCAGGAGGTGGCCTTGCTGGTGGTGCGGAGGGTGGAGGCCAAAGTTGGACGTTTGGGGTGCGATGACATACTGGAACGCGGAAGGTTAGAGGCCAGTTGGGGCTAGTCGGCAGGTTGGAGGTGCGGGACAAGGGCATGGACATTGGACAGATAGAGAACATAGGGCTGACGGGGTCCTGGAGGGTGGCTGATGGCTGAAGGTACATAGGTCCTCTAGAGGTCATGGCGGAGGGTCGTGGCTAGCATTGGAGGTCGATAGAGAAGGGGGTGATCAGGGGAGGCATTGGAAGCGGTGCAGCTGCAGGAGAGCACGGGAGGTGGGTCGGTGCAAGGCGGAAGGAGGTGAGGGGCCTAGAGGGAGGCTGGCAGCCGGATCGTGGCAGGGTGAGGATGGGATCCTAGAGGCGACTAGGAAGGGAAAATCGGGGAGACAATGCAGCAAAGGGGGAGTGGCGTGAGGGGCTGGCGGCAAGGGCAGGGTGAGTACGGAGTCGGCTCCGGATGGCGGGCACACTGCAAGTCGGGGAGGTGAGAGCATGGAGGCGGGTTGCGGGGTAAGGGGAGCACCGCGTCGCAAGGGGTAAAGGGGAAACGACAATGGGATTTGGGTACTAGGGTATTTTTCCTTCATTCAATAATAATAACAATAATAATAATAATAATAATAATACCAGAAATAATAACACTAATAATAATAACAATAATAATAATGATAGTAATAAAACCATAAAAGTTATAATAATAAAAATGATAATAATAAAAATAAGAATAATAACAATAACATCTTATTAACAGTATTATTATTAATGCATAGTAACATTATTATTATAATTATAATTTAAACGTTTAACTCGCTTTATTTAGATAAAAAAAAATATTTATTTTATATGATAGGAATCTGAGCGGGCACCTGGGCTAACCACACGGCTACCACGCACTGTGCGGTGACCGTACAAAAGTCTGAAACCCGATAAAGTTATTAAACATAAAAAATTTAAACCTGCGCTCAACCCGCACCTCGATGTGGTTGACCGAAGCCATGAAATAATAAAATAAAATTAAAAATAAATAAATCAATCAATCAATCAAAAGTCGGGTGGTGACATTATTTATTAAAAGAATTAAATATATCTCAAAAGGTTTGTCGTATGGGAAATCTAAGACCACCGATGGGTCCAGAACGTGGTGTTTACCCTAGACAAGGTATAATATTTTTTCGCATCGGGTGTTTGGATGCCTCACTCACAAGAATAACCCTTTTTATTTTAATTAATTAATTGTTCTAATTTTTAATTAATAAATCTTTAATATCTCTCAAACGGTGCATCCTGTGAGAAATATGAGACCACCGTTGGGTCCGAAATGAGGGGTTTACCCTTGTCAGGGTATAAATTTAATAGGCAATGGATGTTTTGTGTCATTTAATTTCTTTTTTAAATAATTGATTTATTAATTAAAAAAATTAATTAAAATGTTTTCATTGTTCATCACCCCTTCTATTGCCCCGCACCTCCATTTATGACACTATGAAGCTTTAAAAACATTGATTTTCATTCGTTTCTTACCCAATTAAACTACCACATAATTAATTGGATGGTTTAAAACAATCCGTTGGACATTAATTACATTCGAAACAGATGATAATAAATCCGAGACAAATCTAATGTGGTAAGGTTCTTTGTAATAGCCGAACCTATTACACCTTGGGCGTAGGTTGATTTAATCAAGTTCTAATAACCCAGATCTTCTTCACATTGTAGTGATAGGTGATCACTACTATCATACTCCCCTAAGTGTTTCACAATGGATCGTGATGAGATACTTCCATGGTGGGGTGATGATGTGCGTGAGGTTAAAGAAGGAAGTTTCTTTTTTAAATTATTTATTTTATTCTTTTTTTATTCAAACTTCTAAAATCAATATCTTCTATGTTATTGTTCTAAATTATGCATTGTCTGTTTTGTTGGTTTTGTACCGATGAGAAGGATCTAAATCATATTTTTAATTTGAAAGAAGTAATGTATTGTTCAATCTGATTTTTCGCATTTTAAATGGTTTATTTTAAATAAATTATCATATGATGATTATGCCTATTATCAAAATATAATTATTAAAATAATTTTCATAGGATAATCACATGGCATGATTATAGAAATTATATAAGGATAATTTTAAAAAACTAGCGAATGATTAATTCATATAATTATCAAAATGTAATTGCACAAATTTATCAAAAGATAATTTTTTTTTATGAAATGGTAATCACATGGGATTATCAAGGTATTATTAAATGAAATTATAAAATGACAATTTCAATGATTTATTGAAGGATTTTTTTTTCAAAATTATAAAAATATATATTCATGAAATTTTATGGGGATAATTGCATAAGATTATTGGAAGGTGATTATAAAGAAAATTATCAATTGATAATTTCATCAAATTATAGAAATATAATTATAAATAATTATCTAAGTATAATTTCATGAATTTATCAAGATAATTTAATTCAATATTTTTTAAGGACAATTAAGAGATAATTATCACATGACAAGTTTATCAAAATTATTGTGGGATAGTCATGTGCTTTTTCAAATGGTGCTTATTATAATTATAAAATGATAATTTGTAAATTATCCCAGAGAGATAAAACATTATCGCATGTAATATATTAATCAATAATTTGTAATTATCCATGAGAGATAAGATATTATCGAATGTAATATTTTTAATCAATAATTTTAAAATTATTGAGAGAGAAACTATTATCGCATGTGATATTTTATTTCCTTTTGAAATAAAATATATGGTTTTGGTTCAAGGAAACTGTGATGAATGTCGAGCATAGGTGTGTCGATGCTTATGATAATAGGGTCATGAGGAGGTGTATTGAACCACACAGGGTGGTTTATCATTTCCTCTAACATTGATGACCTTGAGGTAGGTAGTTCCATTCTGATTAGCCAAATTGATTATCCTTGTATTGCTTGATTTATTTCAACTCCTGATTTAAATTCAATTACTTAAATTGCTTTCAATTGATGTAATAAAATACAATTCATTTCAATTGGGATATTTGAATTGGTTTTGGCATTAGAATTTGGAAAACCCCCAATTCTATTGAATTGGGGTGTGTGTTTATGGAAATTGGATGATTTAAATTGTTGAATTTAAATTATGGATTTTATGGAATTGATTTCAATTAAATTGTTGAATTTATTTGTGGAAATGAATTTTGAAATGATGGAATTGGTTTTTAATGGACTTAAAACTATGAAAAATGTCTTAAATGATTTGATAGAAACCTAGTGGTTTTATCTTTTGAAAAAGGTGTGTTTTTGAATAAAACCTATTTGGTTTTAAATGGAAAGAAATTGGCACATTTGAAATGGAAGAATGGGATTGATCGTATTTTATGTAGTCTTAAAATAGTTCACCCATCATTTAAGAGTGCATGAAATCCTTAGATAGTTACTGATTTATTTAGATACACTCTATGCTACAACAATGTTCTAAAACATACTTGTGGGGGGTCATGTTCTCAACGGGTTGGTGACGAGTCTCCTTTGGCTAGTGTCATTGGGATGTGTGTATACACATTTTGCTGAGTTCACATAGAGAGTGTAGAATATTATAGCTGTTTAATTCTATCGTACCTTTTGGCAGATGACCATATTAGTCTCTAGTTTATTTATATTTGAGATATAAATGTATGCCAATACTTTTGAACTACTTTACATATCTACTGAATTTATATAAACTGTTTTATATAAATGTTTTACATAATCCATTTTTTTAGAAATATTCCATTATTTGTAAAATCATTGCTTAAAATATTTATTTCCATTATTTGAAAATGTATAACATGATTTGTTTAAATATGATTTTGAATTTCCAAACTTTTTTACTTTAAAATTGAAAGCCTTTCTTTGGATAATCTATGTTTGGAATCTGTTGTGGAATCTTTGTTGGTATCCTACTAGACTTAGGCTCACACCCTACTTTTCCCTTCACATGTTTGTAGACTTTCTTCTTCCAAGTTCGAGAAAAGGGAAGGGATCTCTTGGAGGTGGATCCAGCTTTTGATCTTTGGTCTTGGTGAGTTGTGTCCTTAGGGACCTTGGGGGTTTTTTTCCATTTTAGTACTTGGGTTGTAGTACTTTGGACTTTTTATTCCTTATTGTATTCTAGTACATCACTCCCAATGGAGTTTCTTTTGTCATCCATACTTTCTTGTTTTCTTTTGCTTTCGCATTCTTGTGGAAAAATCATTCCCATGTGTATGTTGTATGATACCAGGTGTTAGTCATCAACCCATGGAGATCAGGAACACCCATCAAGCTTTGTCAGGGTCGGCTCGGTTATCTGGTTACCAGGGTACCCAGGCTGGTTCATGAAAAATCCCCTAAAATAGAATATCTCTTTTGAAACTTCCACAAGAAAAAACTATGTCTTGAACTGCAAAATCAAAACAAACTCACACAATTATATATCTAAAACTAATAAAAAAACACACCACAGTCATGCACTGTAATGTAACGTACTCTATAAATGAACTTTTTAAATAAAATTATATAATAATCAAAAATTCACCACATAATGAATTTATATAGTTAATAATTATTCCTACTATACAAGGGGGTGTTTAAAAAAATTGTTAAGAGAGTGGAAGGTGATTAAAACAGTAAATAGTCACATACAAAATGATTAGAGCTGATTCATTTATAGTTTAGTTTCATGGTATAAATCTAGTTATCTAGTTTTTACTACCTTTTAATCATGGTAGATATTTTTCTCTCAAGATATAATCTTCATGGGAAACCACTCACTTAATCAAATGACATTTCTAACTTAACTCCTTATATTGGTAAATTGTGCGATCTTTGAATTCTCAACTCTAAATTAATCTTATGTGACTCACCAAATTATATGAATCATCTTTTGAACTTTCTCAGTAATTATTACACAATATTTGTTAACTGATTTCATAGATTTACCTTATTCTAGAATCAAATTTTTATCCTCTTTCAATCATTTCTCTCTACTTCTAGAATTCTGGACTTTGGTACCTATACATTGCCACTTCCCATCAGTTTTTTTTGGGATTCATGAATCGCCCTTTCTTTTAGTTTTATGTCTTAGATATAAAATGTTTCTCACACTATCCAAGAAGAATAATTTTTCATGGTAGAAAATAGTATATGTTACTTTTATAAGGATAAATATTTTATGGAAAGGAACCTCAGAATAACAGTCTTTATGTACTATAATATTAAAATCATGTCTTTCAGATTGAAAACAATCAAGTTTATATGACTTGTATTATACCCAATTTTCATTCCATCAACTTGTTCAGGTATATCAGGATATTTCTACAAAGTATATCAATAAGGTTATTTATATTATTTTGAGTTGAAACCCTTATATATATGGAATAATTTTTTATAAGGAAAAATAATCAAATTACCCATCATTAGAAAAGGTGAGAGATCTATAAATCTTCTAGAATTAGTTTAAACAATTGTATGTGGACTTCTTTTATAGAATATAAAGGTGGATTATCATACTTTGTTACTTTTTAATGACTTTAGTATATATTTATATATCTACATGATGAGGTATCAGTCCTATTCCATTGGTAAATTTAAGTAATAAAAGAATGAATTTGAGAATGGACTTAGTATAAAGATAAAAAATCTCCACTTATATAGAGGAGAAGAATATATTATACATGTTGGGACCACTCTGTGTGTGAAGATTGTATTTGTTTTCAATAGTTGTCAATGCTGGTCAAAATAAAGAAGGAGATAAAGAAGGACTCCAAAGATAATGGAGATTAGCTGAAGTGAGGATGCTTGGAGAATTATTATGAAATCATAGAATTGGATGTCATACTTGAGTAATTCTCTAAGAAGATAAATTCAGACGATTGTTGAACTAATCCTATGTTCAAAGAACTTGTGTCAAAGGTGACACATTGTTTAAAACAATGAATAATGGATAAGTATAATCCATTTGAGGATGATTGGAGCAAAATGGTGAAGTATCATCTATCTAAGGATGGTTAAAGAATAATTGAGGATTTTAAGTGAGGATGAAAGAAGTACTTTGGAATTCATATTCCAAAATGAATGGATAAACCAGACGATGCTTTCCTGATTTGTATTTCACAAATATAATAAGTTTGGAGAACTTGTGATGAAATACTTATGAAGGAAAGGGGGAGAAAAATAAGTGTTTTTGGCAAAGTCATATCACAAATATCATCAGATCAAAAATATGGCAAAGGAAAGAAGTAGGTGCGCAAGTATGCAGTAGGTGTGAAAGTATGCAGTAGGCGCGCAAGTATGAAGAGGTGCACAAGTATACAGTAGGCGCACAAGTATGTAGTAGGTGTGCAAGTGTGTAGAGGCGTGCAAGTCATATTTCAAAATAGCATTATTTCAGAAATATGGCAAAGGAAAGAAAGTGTCGCGCAAGTCAAGAATGGCGCGCATGTATTTGGTGCGCAAGTATTTGGCGCGTAAGTATTGGTGCGCAAGTCATATTTCAAGATCATCCCACCAAAATATGACAAAGGAAATAACATGGCACGCAAGTTAAATATTGGCGCGCAAGTAAAAAAGTGGCGCGCAAGTATAGGTGGCGTGCAAGTGTTGATGTGCAAGTATAAGTGGCGCGCAAGTGGCGGCGTGCAAGTGTCGGAGCGCAAGTGTTTTATAGGTGTGCAGGTCATATTTCAAATTGCATTATTTCAAAAATATAGAAAATGAAAGAAAGTGGCACGCAAGTCGTGGCGCGGAAGTGGTGGTGCGCAAGTGGTGGCACGCAAGTGGTGGCGCACAAGTGGTGGCGCGCAAGTGTTGACATGCAAGTGTAAGTGGCACGCAAGTCCTATTTCAAAGATCATCCAATCAAAATATGACAAAGTAAATAAAGTGGTGCACAAGTTTGAAAGTTTCGCGCAATTCAAGAGTGTCGCGTAGGTCTTGGCGTACAATTGTGGGGCACGCAAGTCACCAAAATGCCTATAAATAGGCAACTACCCTCCTCATTTCTTAAGGCTCAACACTTAAGAGAAAAATTTGAACTCTGAACGCGCAAGTGTAGAAAGAGGTGTGCAAGCTGAAGTGGTGCGCAAGCTAAGGGTTATTTATACGATGCGCAAGTGTTGTCGTGAAAGTCTGTCGTGAAATTGTTGTCGTGTAAGTATGTCGCGCAAGTGTTACCGCGCAAGTCTTCCACGCAAGTGTTTCCGCGCAAGTCTGCCGCGCAAGTCTTTTAGGCAAGTCTTCTCGCGCAAGTTGTGGCACGCAAGTAGAAGCGTACAAGAAGAGGATCACAAGTTGAAGCCGCGAAAGTATAGGGTGTGAAAGTGGAAGTGGGCGCGCAATCTGTTTTGTTCCAGGAGTTCCTGCCATCTTCTGGTGAGGAAAGAAGAAGAAGGAAAAGAGTTCAACTACATTCTATATGCATGATCACATGCATTTATGAACAAGAGGATAACTCACTCTGATGATGCCAAGTAATCTGGTCTTCATTGCCTGATTAATCACATTGGTATATGTGATTCTTGCTAAGAAATATGAAGGAGTCCTAGTGCATTCTGTTATTGCACTAAAGACGAAGAAGAAGTCCTAGTGTAGCTGGTTTTGCACTAGTGAATAGGAAAAGAAGAAGACACAAAGAATTGCTTGCCTACTACTTTGCAAGTAATCAAGTGAAGAGCACTGAAGAAGATCAAGAGCAGAACCTGTCTTACTGAAGAAAGAAGAAGACTGTCTCCATAGGTAGTATAAAGAACCAGCTAGAGGTTGCAAGTTGGACTTGGATTTCACCAGTCCAGGGAAGAGGATTGTTTCCCAGTCTAGCTAGAGGATTGTTTTCCTAGCCACTCCATTGTAAAATCATATCACATTATAATGGAGAATACATGCAGTGGTCATACCCATGCATGGCAAGGACGTAGCTACTCTTATTGAGTGGTGAACCTTGTAAAAATATCATGTGCATATTTTTACTGCTTTATATTATTTCATGCGACAGGGAAAAGAGAATAATAGAATCAAGATCCTAACAGGTCATGAGGTATAGGGATAAAAGTTGGAATTGGTTTAAAAATTCCACAACACTGATTCACCCCCCCCCCCACCCTCTCAGTGTTAGACATATCCCAAACTGGTCCTCTCAATTGGTATGAGAGGGATAGGTTCACATCTTTTGGGTTCTCTACAGTGAAGTTATTCTATTTTGAAAACTTTAGTTCCTTTCCTAAGTCAACAATGAAGAGCAGTGTTTGTAAAGATTCATCTATCTCTAAGCAAAAAGACATATCTACCAAGACTATGATGAACAGGAAAAAGAAAGAGAAGAGAAAATTGAATAAGAATTCCCTCTTATCTAAAGAAGTGGAAGCATCTGGTTCTCCATATCTGGCTGACATTGAAGACACACCAAATTTGGAAAGTAATGAGAAGGTGCCTCAATTACCCACCAAGAAGATGGACAACCTTCCTACCTCAACTGATCAAGAGGTATGTGTTAGTACATTTGGAAATTATCCTCATGATGAAAATGCTAGCATAAGTGGTGATGAACAATATACAACATCTCAAGAAATATCAGTTGATAGATTAAGAATTATACTGCATGGTATTTCTGAAGAGAGTGCATCCCTGGTCTGTGGAGTATTTCAATGCATGCAAGAAAATATCACTCAGCTGGAAGAAGAAACTGATGTTTTGGAGAAAGTCTTGCAAACAAAAATTGTCGAATGTTTAAAGCTCTCTAGACAGGTTGGAGACTTTGAAGCAATAAGGAGGGGTTTTGAAGAAAGTTCTTCAAAGTGGCTGAAAGATGTTAAAGAAAAGGAGGGAGTCAAAAATACTCTAGAAGAGAAGATCCATGCACTAGAAGATGAGCTGAATAGGGGTAATGATGTCAAGAAGTAATATTTGGAAGATAACTCCAAGAAGATCAATGAACTTGACTCTTTGTTACAAAACAAAGTAAAGATGAATGAAGATGAAGTTGAATGATTAAAGAAGGATTGTAAAGAGAAGATGACTATGATTGAAAACCAAGAAGTCATCCTCAATATGAGATTTCTAGAATTGGTAGCTGAACTAACAAATCTTGAGAAGACACATATTGAGTCTCCACAAAAGAAGGGAATAGTTGTTGCAAGTACTCAATGCTCACTGGAGAATTCTACTGCCAAAAGACCTCCAACATGTGATAAGAAGATCATGGATTCACTCATTGATCTATCACAAGCAGCTGAGAAAGTAAAGGTATCATCCATACCAACTTGTATTAATGTTTCTAAAATTTCTCCTACAAAAAGTGCAGGTAGGAAGAAAAATTCTAAACAATTTTGGATGAAGAAAAGTGATATGAAACATATCACCATCTATAGGGTGGATAGGGGAAAGAGCATGGAAGATAGATCCCCATAGAAATCCCAACATACCGAGAAGAATAAGACTTAGCAAACTTATCAATAAGATGACAAGAAGTTAAGGTTTGTTGGTCAATGCTAGTGCTACAACAGGTTTGGGCATTGTGCACTGGTTTGTTGGTACAATCCCTTAAATGTAAAAGCACAGAGAAAGCCCATCTCAAGGGGGAGAAATCCAGAGAAGAAGAAGCAACATCCACAGATCCAGAAACATCTGTATACTACAAATAGATTTGGAATGCTGGAAAACATCGGTGATGTATGCAATGGGAGTGGTCATAAGAATGGTGGATTCCTATCTATGAATGTATACAAAGTTAATAAGAACAGAAGACCACAAAAGCTGGAGAAGAATGATGAATCTATCTTGGAAATTAATCATAAGTATGTTTCAAAAGAAAATGATCCCAAGAATATTAGAATGAGGGAAAGTGATAAGTCATTGGATTCCATGTCTAAGAAGGTGAAGGGTGGTGCATCCAAAAGAACTACTATGAAGGAATTCACTCAAAAGAATCCATGTAGAAGATCTAATCATGATGCCTCAGTCCCTAATGATATTTTGGTGATTTGGACAAAAGATTTGGAAAGAATGAGAAAGATTGAAGATGCACAATCTAAGGCTTTTTCTAAAAACAAAAAGATAATTCTACATGAAGACAAATAAGTTCTATGTGTGAGGTGCAAAAAGGCTGGTCACACTGTTAGAAAGTGCTTTGAACTTATTCAAGCCCAACAATAATTCATGAAGAGGATGAATGTTGCATCGAGAGATTCTAGTGCTTGGAATTCTTCTGAAGAAAGAAGATTCACATACAAAGAGATATAAGATGTATTCAGATCCACACAGTTACATTCAAAATTAAAGATCAAATGTGAAAGTGTGAGGAGTGGAGAAAATGGAGCATCCTGGTTGAGAAAATCATCTCATCCCTCCTGCTCACACTGAAGAAGCATGGAGGATCCACCATATTCCCTTAAATCTTTGTGTATTGTATTTGTACTTTAAATACAAGGAATTTAAGGTGATGCAAGATCTCAGGGGGAGAACCTGAGATTTAGTGATGAGAAGTGTTCTCTATATAGGGATGCACATGAAGAAGCTTCCAGATTCATTATCTCAATAAGTATCAATTTCAGTTGGTACTAAATTCAACTACTCTGAAGATTGTCTGAAGATCATGTCATTGGAAATGGTATGTTATTTCTAAATCATTCATCCTTGGTTACTCAAAATAAAGATCATTCTACAAAGGGGGAGTAACAAAGATAATCAATGACATAAGAAGAGTGAATGTGATCCAAGGCCACTTATCCTGCCAATTGCACATGAATGTTTTTGATCCATTTTTTAAAGTCAGTGCAGGAATTTCAGGTTGATTATTTCTTTCACATTCAATATCTTCAGCTTGGAATGAAAGTGAAAAACCCTTGAAGACGAGTGTATGAGTTCTCATCTCATGAGGTGTCATATTATGTGGGTAATGGACATCTTTGTTGTCTAAATCAAATCCTCTTGTTTTCTACGTCGAGCATTGCTCAAGTAGACTTAGAGTGAAATGATTGATGGCACATTGCTTAAGTATAGAATGATACCCTTTCTACCATGAACTTTTTATTTCTTGTCAATAAGGGGGAGAGAAATGAAATGAATGTCTAGGGGAGAGACATAAGTAAATTAGAGAGATAATATTCTCATTTTGACATTGACACATTCATTTGAGAAGAATTTGTGGTATTGACAACAAAATAAAAAGGGGGAGATTGTTGGGACCACTCTGTGTGTGAAGATTGTATTTGTTTTCAACAGTTGTCAATGCTGGTCAAAATGAAGAAGGAGATAAAGAAGGACTCCAAAGTTAATGGAGATCAGCTGAAGTGAGGATGCTTGGAGAATTATTATGAAATCATAGCATTGGATGTCATACTTGAGTAATTATCTAAGAAGATAAATTCAGATGATTGTTGAACTGATCCTATGTTCAAAGAACTTGTGTCAAAGGTGACACATTGTTTACAATAATGAAGAATGGAGAAGTATCATCCATTTGAGGATGATTGGAGCAGAATGGTGAAGTATCATCTATCTAAGGATGGTTGAATAAGAATTGAGTATTTTAAGTGAGGATGAAAGAAGTACTTTGGAATTCATATTCCAAAATGAATGGATAAACCAGAAGATGCTTTGCTGATTTGTCTTTCACAAATATCATAAGTTTGTAGAACTTGTGATGCAAGCCTTATGAAGGAAAGGGATAGAAAAAGAATTGTTTTTGGCAAAGTCATATCACAAATATCCTCAGATCAAAAATATGGCAAAGGAAAGAAGTAGGCGCGCAAGAATGCAGTAGGCGTGCAAGTATGCAGTAGGCGCGCAAGTATGTAGTAGGCGTGCAAGTATGCAGTAGGCGCGCAAGTATGAAGAGGCACGCAAGTATGAAGAAGGTGTGCAAGTATGCAGTAGGCGCGCAAGTGTGTAGAGGCGCGCAAGTCATGTTTCAAAATAGCATTATTTCAGAAATATAGCAAAGGAAGGAAAGTGGCGTGCAAGTCAAGAATGGCGCGCAAGTATTTGGTGCGCAAGTATTGGCGCGCAAGTATTGGTGCGCAAGTCATATTTCAAGATCATCCCATAAAAATATGCCAAAGGAAATAACATGGCACTCAAGTTAAATATTGGCACGCAAGTCAAAAAGTTGCGCGCAAGTATAGGTGGCGCGCAAGTGTTGACGTGCAAGTATAAGTGGCGCGCAAGTGGTGGCGCGCAAGTGGCGGTGCACAAGTGTCGGCTCACAAGTGTTTTATAGGCGTGCAAGTCATATTTCAAATTGAATTATTTCAAAAATATGGCAAAGGAAATAAATTGGTGCACAAGAGGTGGCGCGCAAGTGGTGGCGTGCAAGTGGTGGCCCGCAAGTGGTGGCGCGCAAGTGTTGGTGCACAAGTGTAAGTGGCGCGCAAGTCCTATTTTAAAGATCATCCAATCAAAATATGATAAAGGAAATAAAGTGGTGTGAATGTTTGAATGTGTCGCGCAAGTATTGGCGCGCAAGTCTTGGAGCGCAAGTGTGGGGTGCGCAAGTCACCAAAATGCCTATAAATAGGTGACTACCCTCCTCATTTCTTAAGGCTGAACACTTAAGGGAAAAATTTGAGCTCTGAACGCGCAATTTTAGAAATCGGCGCACAAGATGAAGTGGCACGCAAGCTGAGGGTTATTTATATGGCGCGTTAGTGTTGTCGCGCAAGTCTGTCGCGCAAGTGTTGTCGTGCAAGTGTTGTCGCGCAAGTCTACCATGCAAGTGTTGTCGCGCAAGTTTTCCACGCAAGTCTTTTGGAAAAGTCTTGTCGTGCAAGTTGTGGTGCGCAAGTAGCAGCATGCAAGAAGAGGCGCACAAGTTGAAGGCGTGCAAGTATAGGGCGCGCAAGTGGAAGTGGGTGCGCAAGCTATTTTGTTCCAGGAGTTCCTTCCATCTTCTAGAGAGGAAAGAAGAAGAAGGAAAATAGTTCAACTACATTCCATATGCATGATCACATGCATTTATGAACAATAGGAGAACTCACTCTGATGATGCTAAGTAAGCTGGTATTCATTGCCTGATTAATCACATTGGTATATGTGATTCTTGCTAAGAAAGAAGAAGGAGTCCTAGTGCATTATGTTATTGCACTAAAGATGAAGAAGAAGTCCTAGTGCAGCTGGTTTTGCACTAGTGAAGAAGAAAAGAAGAAGACACAAAGAATTGCTTGCCTACTGCTTTGCAAGTAATCAAGTGAAGAGCACTGAAGAAGATCAAGAGCAGAACCCATCTTACTGAAGAAGGAAGAAAACTGTCTCCATAGGCAGTATAAAGAACCATCTAGAGGCTGCAAGTTAGACTTGGATTTCACCTGTCCAGGGAAGTGGATTGTTTCCCACCCCCCTCCAAAGTGTAGGGACTCACACGGGCTAGAGTATTGTTTTCCTAGCCACTCCATTGTAAAATCATATCACATTATAATGGAGAATCCATGCAGTGGTCATACCCATGCATGGTAAGGACGTAGCTACTCTTATTTAGTGTTGAACCTTGTAAAAATACCGTGTACATATTTTTACTGCTTTCTATTATTTCATGCGATAGGGGAAAGAGAATAAGAGAATCAAGATCCTAACATGTCACGAGGTACAGGGATAAAAGTTGGAATTGGTTTAAAAAGTCCCCAACACTGATTCACCCCCCTCTCAGTGTTAGACATATCCCAAACTGGTCCTCTCAATACAATATTTTATTTATTATATAAAAGATTTTGGGATATTATCCTAAATCACTCCTCCTTATAAAACAATTTGGAATGGTATCGGTGAATGAAGGAACCAAACCTTATTAGAAATGGTGAGATTGATGGTAAGTCATGAAAATATTCCACTAACCTTTTAGGGATATGCATTAAAATCACCATTATACACACTTGATTGAGTTCCAAATAAATAAGTAAATGGATCCCCATATGTGTATGGCATGAGAAAATATCCATTTTATCACATATATCTGTATGAGGATGCATATTATTTGTTGAGGTTAATTCTATCAATAAACTTGCATCTTGAGGTGGTGTATCTTTATAATATATTCTAAATTATAGAGAGGATATCACCTATAAGATATCAAAGATAGTAAAGTAATCATGGAAATGAATTCTATTTTTATAGAAATGGAGTAAATATATGAAGGAATATGTTTTATAATACCTATTGAAAGAATTTATTCTATAGAAAAAAGTGTTTTGTAGGAAAACTAAAGAGGTTAGAGAAGTATATAGATATATATTTCTTATCACTGAGGAAGGTGACACATTATTAATTGAGAATAATGAACCTTTATATAAAATATAAGGAATTAATATATTATATTTTGTAAAATTTAAAGATTTTATGAATTCTATAATGGATTCTATATACCAAAATCATGTTTGGGTTTTGGTAGATTCTCTAGTTGATATAAAACCCATTGGGTGTAAATGGGTGTCAAAGAAGAATTAGGATATGGATGGTAAAGTTAATATCTATAAGGCTTGATTGATATCTAAATTTTTCAAGTAAAATTAGAGAATTAACTAATTTTTATCATTTTCATCAACTTCTATATTGAAATCTGATATGATCTAACCTAAAAAGACCGCTCTTGGGTTAGAAATATGCCCAGTGTCCCACCCCAAGCTCACTTGCAAAAGGCCTAGCACTAGAAACAAGAACAAAGAAGTCATGTCTATTGTATGAGAGGCCCTACACTAAAATCCAATAATATAAATATATGTACATGATATAATATATAATGAAAACCCATGAATAAATAAATCAATTTCAGTACATCTTTCATGTGACCATGAAAAATATCCCAATAACATAATACATACCAATTTTATAAAAAATAAAAAGAATAAATCTAAATATCCCATGACAAGACCATCCTCAAAAGATAAAATATAAAAACTCCACATCATGTTAATACTAACATAAGAATCTCCATAAATGAACATCATCAATCTATTTTACACACAAGCTCCCCCAACGCCTCCAACTCTATATCCTCTACAACCATTATCATATTGTGCATCATCTATATAGACACACATGTATTGTCTTGAGGGTTGTGCAAGGGTGAGTATAAATATATCCATCCAGACACCTCAAAATAACAAGAAGAAAGTACTACATAATTTCATCTCAATGTAATAAAACCAAATATGCATTTATTATTTACAAGTAACCAAGGTAGATATGGTTGTCATTCATCACAACTCAACACCACTAAAGTCTAACATTGAAAATGGATCCTAAAATAACCAAATTAATAAAGTACCCAATCCAGATAAACTATCTCAAATATAGTACTTACACATAATCCCTTAGTAGAAACATTACAAATGGGGGACCTATGGCTCACTAAAGAGTATGTCAGCTGAGTGGGTTACTAACCGATATTGAGAAATTGTGCACCAATATGTGTAGTGTGAATTATCTGGTAGGGTTATTGAATTAATGATTGTAATACAATTGCCTTATCCCTACAATAAGGTTACCTACTCAACTAGATACATAAAGGGAACATTACCTGGAAGCATATATGCTCCAAGAGGGTTACCAACCCCATTGATACCCTAATCATATTCCCACACATGTTATCATATTTATATATCTATAAAAAATAAATATAAACAAATACCTTGAATATAAACTCTGTATGATAAATATATATACACAATCACATTCTAAATAGAAAATTACTCAAAATAGACTATAAATACATCCAAAACCAACACCCAGATGGTGAGATATGAAGAGTATTATAATCTATCATGTACACAATGTGTCCTGAAATGGTAAATAGCATATATGATCATTATATAAACTTTATTGGTACTATTATTTCATAATAAGTTTGAATCCAGTATACACTATGTGTTTAGTGAGGTATAGGATGTATGGGTCTTATGTAACTATAGTGCATGTACAACTTGTACACACAAATCGGACTTTCCCATGAAACATGACATATTTTGACGTATACATAATTTTTGGGTTTACTATTCCATCCTGGTATGCACATAGATCATATGTTTAGGCACAAAATTCCATGTTACATGGTGTTTGACCTAAATTTTCATGGAACGTGATATTTAAAATCATGTGAAACCCTAACATCATGAAGTCTAATTCACACTACCTTATTTTCAGAATTAAATACTATGTTTAATTAATTAAAACATGGAATTTGAAATTAGTGGCATAAATTATGTGTCTTGTGTGGTTGAAAAATTTTTATAACACTACAAACTATGATTTATCACCATGAATGTAGCTTTAACCTACAACTTCATCCATGCCTCCACTATCAACTAAGTCCACTACCCTTAGAACTATAATCTCACTGGGAGTAATTTTCACTATTCTTCACCATCTAATTCATTTTGATCCATCCATTCAATAATCTATACCTGAAACCCTTTACATTGTCACAATCATGCTCTCAAACCTCAGTTCCACTAGCCAATTTCTATTGTAACATTGCGAAACCATGGTTATATTCTAGTGAGAAGTAAATAAGAGAGATGATGGAATGATTTTTGAAAAGTGGTTACCCAACCAACCAAAAAAATTCATTTGGGTTCATTGAATAATTCAATAATTAGGGATGAATAGTTTTTAATGGTCAACAAAGAAAATTCTCATGAACACAAACATTGAAAGTATTTAATTTATCCAAGATAAATTTTATCACTGATAAATAATAATAAAATTAATATACGACATCATGAATAAACCTCATTAGAAGAAAATAACATACCATGGGAACTTCTTAATAGAAAATTATTGAAAAACACATCGGTTTCATCCCCACATTAATTTTATAATAAAAAATAAATAATAAAATATTGATGACTTCTTGAGAGGGGAGGGAATATAACTAAGATATAAATATTTTTATTCATGTGATTATAAAATAAAAAAAATTAATAACTCATTTTAAAATTCATTCAACCCTTATCATTTGAAAAAACAAGAAATCATCGGATAATCTGAGATATATAATAAGAGAATTTGAAATAATAAATTGTTTTATGTTTCATATGAAAATAATGATAAATAATAATTTATTTAAATATTATACTTTTTTTAATATCTTATTATTATCATATAATTTTTTTGTCCATTTTTTTAATTAACAGGAAATTATAATAAGAAGAGTAATTGGATGATGATGAGTAGTGTGATCAAAATAATAGAATTCATGACTCAATAAAAAAATTTATCACTTAATGATCCCATCATAAACCTTACCCATCATTGTCACAACCACTATAAAGAATGAAAATAATGGCCTATTGAAAAAATGGGTAGAGAGGAATCATCCAAAGAGTTCTTACACTAATGAAAATTAAGAAATGATAGAATAATTCACCTCCCAAATTTCAATGATTTAAATAAAATGAATTTCATATAGAGATTATTCCTCCAAGAAAACTTTCTATTTAAATTTGTTTATCTCAATTTAATTAGCCTGTTATAAATTCCATTATAGATATAATAATAAAAAATCCATCATAAAGGATATGAAATACTAAAATATCCTCCCTGAAATAATTTATTATTACACAAAAAAACCCCAAGGCATGATGATTCCACATCACCGTTACAACCCTGGCTCATGATCATAATATTATTCATTTTGGGTCCCACTGGAACTCATGATTTTTTATCTCAATTTTTTATAGAAAATGACGTTTTATGGGAGAAAAATCTACACACTTTATACATGGGTGTTTTATTCTTATCCTCCTTAGATATGAGATTCACCCACACTGAGATGCCTTAGACCCACACTAACGGATTTGATGATAAAAAATATTCATTGAATAATTTATTTGATAGAAAATGAAGTGAACCAAAATTAAACATCTATGAATAAAATATCAATAAAAAATATTTATCCACTTTTATACCCAATACTTTTTAGGTTTATTGTTTTAGAGAATCAATAAAATAAATTTAAAAGAAAACCCAATATCTTTCCCATCTAATGAGATTTTTTTTCAATAACCCAGGGATTCCTTATTTTAGTATAAGTATTAAATATCCCCTAAAAGTTATCTACACATAACACCCATATAGACATTGATTATGTAATACTCTTTTTCATTACATGGGGAATTGGAAACTTAAGAAGTGGTGAGCTCAAATTCTTAGAAAATGGGTATCATACAACATAAGTTATCATGGAATAAACATAGAATAAATAATATAGAATGAATAAATGAATAAAATAATTACATATAACTAATAATCTGGGAATGAAATTTATACATGGCTAACATGAAAATTAAAATAATCACCTAAAAATAATAACTACTTTTATAGTGATAGAGTGAATAATATCACACATCATAAACATACTTTCAGGGCCTAATGCTAAGACATTATACATAAATGGGTAAGGATTATACGAAATACTAAAGATATTTGGTATCATGATACCTACCTTTCATAGAAGGGTTATATAATTTTGGTACCCACTTATCACATAGTAAGTCCAATGCATCCATCATATGAAGAAAATTGTTAAACAATACATATCATAATCTTCCCTAAAGAAACTTATAAATAATCATGGGTATGCAATAAATTGTTATCCATATAAAAATAGTGGATATAAAAGATATAAATAGTTTTATATTAAATGTAATAATATGGATATATAGGTTAATATCCAACAATAAACCTGAAAACTATATGATATTCATAATATAATGGGTAGTACCCTTATCAAATAAATGATAATGGAGTAATGGTGTAGGAAACTTTCATGGATAAGGATATAAATAAGAAATATTTATTTACTAATATAGATTTTGATGGTAGGAAGCCAAAGAAAGGATAGAAAATACCCTCTAAAATTTAGGAATATGTCTCATGTATATTTTATGACAATTAAGGATACAACATTTCCTTAAGAAAATATTTTCGAGTTGGTATACATTTATGGAAGAGGTGAAATTGTGCTGAAATTATTTTTATTCTTCATGGGAACCAACATAGGATCGATGAGCTATATATATATCAACCTTACATAGAAAAATCCCACCTCTTGAAAATAATACATCCATAATACTAGAAAGACATGGAATACATAATGGTTTGGGTATAAGTGTTTATGACTATGGGAATTTTTAAATATTATAATATATAATCACAGAGATAATAAGAAATAGAACATTAAATTCCATAAATAAAAAGATAATAATGATATAATATGTCAAACATGTTATATATACACTGTATAAAATAAAATAGGTTCATAGTACAAAAATATGTCTTAAATAATGATATTTTATGATGAGAAACCCTTACGAATTTGGTATTGTATGAATCGTAAGAAAAAAAAAGGGAGATCATGATATGAAATTTAAAATATCATGAAATAAAAAAGTTTTATTATATATATGGAGACAATAGGATAGTAATTACACCATATAAAAGAAGACATAGTTCATAATATGAAACATGTCTCAAGGAACTGGCATTGAGATAAAGAACGCTTACCTTAGGTCTCATTTTATTTCATTATATTTTCAAATCCTATATAATAAATTTTTTTATTAAAAAATTAATCTAGAAGTGAATTATATTACTTTTTTCATTCTTGGGTAGTAATAATAAATGGAATTTTTTTATTACTATTTCATTTGAAGACTGAATTTCTTGGAGACATGTATTCTTTTAAACTATTCCATTTTGTTTGAAATTTTTTGTTCTTATTTTTTCCAATTTATATTTTTTAGAAAACATTACATAAGATTATAATAAATTAAAAATAAATCTATATAACATAATATACTCTAACCATCTATATAGGTGTTAATAAGTAAATCATTGATAATGCCCTCATAGGAAGATGAAATTGGTTATTATCAGGATGTTTTAAAGGAGAGGTATAGAGAGTATATATTATATTATAAAGGTATAAAAACATAAATTTATAGGGATATTATAAATAATAAGAGAGAGAAACAATAAAAAAATCAAGGTTAACTCTTCATTGGAGATTTACTCCTTTGATAAATCCTTGAAGGCATCGGTTTATGTAACTCTATAACACCCCTAAGGGTATTATGAATCTTATGAGTTGGGAAATGGGTGGATATTGGTATTTTAGAAGTGAATGAGAAGTTATTTTTTACACAAATATAGAGGGGGTATTTATACTTGATGAAAGGGATATTTTGGGTTAAAATATTGATTTTTTTATGATTTAGGGAAAATAATTTCGAATATTATTGATTATAATGAATTTTATAAGTTTATAATTAAATTAAGGAGGTTTATTTACTTCTATACTACTCCAAAATTGAATGTAGTCTTGGAATTACTTAATTCAATGTAAATAATCAAAAATAGTTTTTTATTAGAATAAAATATAACTTAGGTTCCAAAACTTGAAAAATTAGGTTCTAAATTCAACATATTTCTTATAAATTTATTATTTTAATCATAAAATAAATATTTTTTTAAAAAAAGTGTTCATAATTTTATAATACATTCTTAAATCGTTGTGATTCTTTAAAGGTTGTAATATTCATAAAAATGATATTTTTTATTATTCCATAAAAATCAAAAATTTTAAAAAAATCTCAAAGATTCACCCTGATCTAAATTTTACGTGATAATTAAAAAAAATTCATTCTATCAGATTAAAATTTTAAAATTTATGAGTTTAACATTAAAATGAAAATAATAAATATAATGAATTTTTTTATTAAAAAATAAATTTTAAAATTTTTAAGAGTTCTTGGTATTATTTCATATCAATTAATAATTTAACTGAGTGTAAATATATGAAAAAAAATTATTATTGTAATCATTTAAAAGTTTTTAATTTGATTTATTATGATAAAAATTCATAATGTACAAAAAAATAAAATTATTTTAAAAACAATCATTTTAACACTAATTGATTTTCATCACATTACATTAATTATATATCTTCTAATAATTAAATTTCATAAATTCTTTGATATTATAACACATCAAATTATAAATTAAAATAATAATAATAATAGGTAAGAAATTAAAATAAATCATTTTAGTTACCCTTTTACTGACTTATGTTTTTACTCTTATTGTAATGTTCTTAATGATTATTCACATTTTATTCTTATGATGTATTAAGGTTTATCTTTCATAGTGAAATATATCTTAGTTAATTTTAGTTTTGTGTTGTGTATGATATAAAATATTTAACATAGTATTTATTTAAAGTCAAATAGATGCTAAAATCACAGGGTATTACATTCTACCCCCCATAAATAAATTGTACCATCCAAATTTTAATTCTTGTCATCAATGAAAATATATGAATGTGTTTTTAATGTATTCACAAATCATGATATAATAGTTATTCAAATCCTTAATAATGGCTCATAAGGAGCATGTGAAATATATAAAGTATATCCCTTAGGAGTGTCAAACCAAGTTTGTAGTTTGTCCCTCCTATTATGCACAAAGTGAAGATCAAGTTAATACTCAACCAACCATTTCAGGGTTAGTACCCCTAAGTTCATCATAGTAAGAGTCTACATCCACTTGTAGTATTTAAGTATATTTTCACTAGTAATAAATCACACACAATTTACCAAAATTTTAGGATGTTTTCTTATATTTATATTTAATCTTAGGGTTTACACCAGTGTATCCTCATCTCTATTATTAATAATAATTAAACCTAAATTTATCAAAATATTTATAAATACATTACAAACCAAAAATTAATGGAAAAATATGCTCCTAGAAATTAAATTATCCTTTATACCCAATCAAAATTAATCAAACACAAATCAATATATACCTTAATTAGATATACTTCTAAAAAGATATTAATCTTTTCCCAAAATAACATGAATTTAATTGACATCAAATTATATACCAACCTTAAGGGAAATTTATCCCTTAATCATTAATACTTCCAAAAAAGCCAATAAAAACTCGGAAAATATCATTAATAACATTAAAACCGAGTCACAAAATACCTCAAAAGGGGGTATATATTCCTTTAAACTTATGACAAACCTTAAACTTATTAACCCATGATTGTATCAATAACTCTAAAAATATCCTCATTTAATAAAATTCTAACCTACAAAGTTATATAAAATATGATTTGATAACATCTGAAGTGACCCAAATATAAATGTCTATAATTATAATATTAATAGCCAATATTCATTCACTTACATACCAAAGTCCTTCTATGTTTAGAGTTTTTGAGAATTAGGGAAAACCCTTAACTAAAAAACTCATATCATTCCCCTATTATTGTATTTTTTACCACTAAACCGGTGATTTATTATTTCACCATAAGACCTAAACATCTCCCAAAAATTCTCCACACAGAGTACCCATCTTGAAATTAAAAATGTAATATCCTTCTTTATAAACTAGGAAAATGGAAACATAAGAAGGGGTGAGTTTAAATGTTTAGAAAGGGGAAACATAAAATAAAATCTATCATGTAATAAACAAGTCATGAATAACATGGAATAAATAAACAAATAGAATATATATATATATATAATTAATTACATGATCATGAATTGTATCCATGAATAACATAACAAGGTAAATAATTACATGGGAAATAATAACTAACTCCAAGTGATAGAATGAATAATTTTAGACATCATAAATATACCCTCCAGTAATTATTCCAAGACATCATATAATTTTTTTAATATTTGGGCCCCAAACATCATTTTATTATGAAATCAAATACCTCTTTATATATTGGTTGAGGGAGACCCATTATATATCCCATTATCCCAAGGTTAAGTAGACTATTAACATGGACTAAAGGTCTAGTTCAGTGTCATTACTACATCATCCTACCTGCGTCACCAGATCTACATCATGCCTGCTATGTAAATACACAAAGGGGATTACAAAGATTCAAACCTTAGTATTTTGGATGAAATATTATGGGGTTTACAACTCATGTGCCACCCCAATTTCTCCAAAACATCATACATAAATGGGTAAGTATTACACCAAATATCTAAGCTAGTTTGTCTCATGATACCTACTGATACATCAAGGTTCTATATAATATGTTCCACATTCATCCCAAAATAATTCCAAAATATTAATCATATGTATAAAATGTTTAAACTATACATAACATGATATTCCTTGAGTAATCTCATACATAATCATGGATAAGTAATAAATATCTATCTATATAGAAATAGTGGATATATGAAATATCAATATTTCCTCATTTAATAGAATAATATTTTTATCTAGGTGGATATCCAACAATAAAATTTGAAACTATAGATATTTAAAATATATTGGGAAGTAACCCTATCAAAGGAATGACAATGAAGTAATGGTGTAGGTTACTTTTCTGGTTCAATTATATTAGTATGAAATATTCATTTTTTACAATAGTTTGTGATGGTTGGAGACCAAATAAATGATTACAAATCCCTTATAAAAATTAGTAGCATGTATCACGAATATTTTATGTTCATTAGGCATAGAAAATTTTCTTAAGAAAGTAATTACAGGTCAATATACATTTATGGAAAAGGTTAAATTATGATAAAATCAATTTTAAGTCACTTGGGACCTGATAGAGGCTTCATCAGCTATATATTCCTAATACTTAGAAAATCCAACCTCTTAGAAATAATAAAACCATAATACCACAAATACATGGAATGTGTTGGGATTTGGGTAATGAATTTTATGATTATGGTAATGTTTAAGCATTATAATGGATTATAAAAGAGAGAAAATTACGTGGAACAACTACCATGTATAAAGATATAATCATGATATAATATGTCAAATAGGATATATATACTTCATATAAAATAAAATAGGTCATAACATAAAACATATTCCAATAAAGGAAATTTTGACACAAGAAACCCTTATCATTTTGGGATTGTATGAATCAAAAGAACACAAAATGTAGATAATGATTTGGACCCTAAATTTTTTGAAAATAAACGAGTTTTATTATACATGATAATAATAGGGTATTAATTACACCATATAAAAGAAGACACGGTACACAATATGAAATATATCTCAAGGAATTGAGATAGATACAAAGAATCCTTACCTTAGGTCCTATTTTATTTTGTGATGTTTGAGAATCATGTATAATAAACTTTTGTTTATTAAAACATGAATACATAAGTTAATTAAGTTCTATTTTTTTCATTCACAATCAGTTATAATCATTGTAATTTATATACTACTATTTTGTTTGAAGATAGAATTTCTTAAAGATATGCTATCATTTAAATTATCTAGTTTTGTTTTAATTTCATGATTTTTATTATTTTAAATTTATTATTTTGTAAAATTATTTACATAATCTTATAATATATTAAAATAAATTTATATTACATAATTGACACTAACCATCCATGTAGAAGTGATAAGTAATGCGTTGATAATGTTTTTATAGGTAGATGTAACCAGCAATTATTAGGATGTGTAAAAAGAGAGAGATGCACATGAGCCTCAACCTAGTTGGTGAGGTATATTTAAGTTCATCCACAAGACCCAGGTTCAAAACCAGGAAGAGGCATATTTTTGGTACTATAGAAGTACTGTAGCAGGCACTGTAGTAGTATTGTAGCAGTATTGTACATTGTGTGGTACTGTAGCAGAACTGTACACTATACAGGTACTGTAGCAGACTGTACACTATGCGGGTACTGTAGTAGGTATTGTTTGGTACTGTAGCAGTTGGAACTATTCACCTTGGTCCATCGGTTTGGACTTGGATTCCTTAAGGCTTTCGGGACACCTAGGCCTTCAGGTTAATAGGGCTTTCGGGCCACCTTAAGGCCTTCAGGCCACATGTAGTTGCCCTAGACACACTACAGAAAAAGGAGATGCCCCAGAAGAGGATTCAAAGCAGGTGCACTCACTAGAAAAAAGCCAAATGGATTTTTTAGAATGAGAGGGTATGGATATGCCATCAGGACCAGCTTGTGCTTGCATAAGAAGCCTAGCCAGATGGTCATGCAAAGGTGGAGAGCTACTATCATGATGTAGATGCTGGGGAGGAGCAGTTCCTTGTAGATAGTCTAGTTTAATTCCCTAAGACCTTCAGGTCATGTAATCTCCTAAGCCTACGATCCATGTAATATCTGAGCCTACGGGACTTGTAAGGGTTCCCCTTCATCCCTTGAAAGGTGGGTTATCAAAAAACAGTAAAAATAAAGGTCTTCGGGCCATTCAGGGTGTAAAAATAGAGGGAGATATAATATATAATATAAATAGATTACAATAGGTTTAATAATATAACAATAAAATTTATAATTTATATAATTATATATGAAATATTTTATAAATTTTGAAAAAGGAAATTGATTTGGAGAGAATAAAGGAGAAGATAGAGAAATGGTGAAAAAATAATTTTGGTTACCTCTTTTCTAAAGATTTACTCCTTATCTAAATCCTTAGTTGTCATGAACTAAACCAGGGTGCCATCCAACCTGATATCTGGCCTGATTCATTGAATGTCTTGAAGGTAATTACTGATCCCCAGGGTCTGGAAACTAAATCCTTAATATCAACAATACAATTTGGGAACAATTTCACCAATTTGTATAATAAAAAAAACCCAAAAGCGTTAAACATCACAATAACTGGTAACCACAACTAAACAAGGTGCACAATTTTTTCAGATTCAAAGTTATACAACTTTAACCAAAACCAAAAGTATCAAAATGGAATGAGAAAAATAAGATTATCCCAAAAACCACCATGAAAAAAGAGCAAAATCTCCCTCAAGACGCCACTATCAACACCTAGAAGAAGTGGAGCACATGTAACCAGATCCACCATCACTGCCACAATACATCTTTCCTTTACATGGGTCAAACATAACAAATTCTATATACACCCAAGGTTTTATATAGGGTGTGATCCAAATACCAGTAATATTCCACCAAAAACAAAGATTCCATGCTATAAATTTAGAAGACATATCAACATGAACATTTCCATAAGAATATTTGAATCATTTTTAAAAAAACATATCAAGTTAAACTTTCTCATAGGTAACACTTTTTAAGGAAAAAAATTTCACAAATAATCTTTCATTAAATAAAAAATATATACAAGGTCTGCCATATGTCAACAGCTAGCACCACATGACATGAGCATTATTTCACAAGATAAAACCATGGTAAATCCTTATAGGTAACTAGAACAAGTGGGACCCTATAAATGTCATCCCTTGGTGATCAAAATCCTCTAACTAAACATCAAACAACATTCATGTGCATGATCCACTAGATGGGAACACCTCCCAAGGTTCAGTGGTCTCCAAATCATAATCTAATACCAACAAAATTACCATACATGATCCACTAGATGGGATCTCATCCCAATGGTCTAGTGTTCTCCTATAATATCACAAGTTTAGTTAGTGTTGTGCTTTCAATCCTGCTATAAGAATCTGGGACTCTATCACTTCCTAATCAACTAGCATATTAGTTCTAGTTCACACACCTAGAAACTCAGAATTCCCTTTGTGCTCAAATTAAATTTCACAAATTTCATAAATCATCACTTTCAAATACACACACCAAGAATCATAATTAAACAATTAAATCACCACTTTCATATTTTTACATTGATCCAACTATCAAAATCCACATGGAAACCACCATTTTCCATAAAAAAAACCATTTTCTATTTCACATGTACACCAAAACCATTTGGAAATGAAACAATAAGAACACATATGGAATCTAACCATTTCCATGGGAAAATCCCCTTTTCAAATTCATACTCACATCAAATCCATTTTATAACATGATTCACACCACTTTTATAATTCAAAGGTGCATTTAAGGTGCACAATAAATAAGATGACATGAAAAAAACCCCATTTCTCTTGAAAGATAAACTTTCAAACAATATAACATTTAAATCACTTTAAAAACACATTTCTTGCCTTTCACACAAGAAATAAAACATATTTAAAAAACTTCATAATGAAGCACACATGAAACGTAACCAATTTCCTTTAGAAACCCCATTTTCATCACATGTGCATCTCAAAACCTTTCTAAAATAAGTTTCTCACCACATAAATAATCCATAGAACAAATTTAAATAATCAAGAAAGAAATCAAAACTTATATAATAATGTAAAATCATGGAATCGCCTACATTTTTCTTTTAAACTTCTTGAATCTAGTGTGAAACCACAGCCACCCCACTACAAGACCTTGATGATTCCTTAAAGTTCTAAGTATAAAACCACCCAAATATGGATGATAAAAGGCTCTAAGAAGGCTAATATGAAGCTCCCATGGATTAAAAATCCCATAATGAGTAGATGGGGTAGTTTAGGGTTAAAATTGAATAGGGAATACGAGTAATTTTCCACTATTTAATGTCATGGATAGGTCGCACAGTTAGCCCGCATGGTTTTCAAAACCATATGGAGACCGTGTGTCCCTCACTATCCAATAGGAACAATATTCATGGTTAGACCATGTGTTTTATTAAATTTTTCACCAACCATGTGGTCTACACTATCCAAAATGAACATTTTTACATGGTTTCATAACCGAAGGCACATTGTTTCCCCAAATCGTGCGCCAACCATGTGCCACTTATTGTTCAGACCAAAATCCTTATTTTTCACCAAAAAACACAATATAAAAAACCAAGGATAGATAAAATACCAAAAATAAACAAAATAATACCTCAAATATTAATATATGTGACAATTCTACCAATCATGGGAACTTTACTCTCTTAGAAAGTCAACTCGAACCCTGATCAGAGAACAATAATTGATACTCCTATTCAACCCAAGATGTCTACTACCATGTCTCATGCTCATCACTACCATGATTATAAAGAACTCAGATCAACAAAAAATACTTCCCATGAATCACTTTCTCCTGATAATCCAAAAAAAAATTTACCAGTCGTTCAAACACAGACAAATTAGGATTTAATTCCAACTCTTCCCAATTTAACACCTAAGACATATCTGGATTATACTTTTTTAGCTTAGAGACATGAAACGCATCATGAATTGACATAAAATAAGAGGGAAAATCTAACCTGTATGCAACCTTAACAAATCTCTCAGTAATCTCAAATGGTCTGACATACCACGGTGTTATCTTACCTTGCTTACCCAAATGACGGTGAACCAAGTGAGGTTCCACTTTTAGGAACATCCGATCACCCATAAAAAAACTTTAAAGCATGATTCCTATGATTGAAATAAAACTTATGGAGGCTATGAAATATCAAAAAACACTTCTTGATCAACTTGAATTTATCAGACATTTCCTCCACAAGGCTCAATCCCAACAACAAGGTATTACCCACCATAGCTCAACACAAAGGAGACTGAAATGTCCGACCATAAAGCGCCTAAAAAGAATCCATTTGAATTGAGGATTGGTAACTATTGTTTTATGAAAACCCAACCAATCCCAAATAGAAATCCCAAAAACATCTAAAATCCAAAACACATTCATAGATCTATATTCCAAAATATTTTTTGCCTACTCTATATGACCATCCATTTGAGGGTGGTATGTCATGCTTAACTTGACCAGTGACCCCATCACCTTATTAATGAATTCAAAAAACCATATTGTAAAATGGGGATCCCTATCTGAAACATATATTTATGGAACATAATGACGGCTCAAAACCTCCTGAACATATAACCAACCCAGCTCATCCACATTGGCTAAATCCCTTATTGGAATGAAATGGGATGATTTGGTCAGATTGTCAGTCACTACCCAAATGGAATTTCTTCCTCATAGTGTATGATGTAATTCAACAATAAAATACATGGAAATATCATCCCACTTCTAAGTAATATTTTTCAATGGATGAAATAAATTGGAGGACCTTTGGTGCTCTACTTTAACCTACTAATATGTATAACACCACGACATGAAGTTAGTTATGTCTCACCTCATTCCTGGACACCAAAACTACTGATACACGTCATAAAACATATTAGTGGAACCAGGTTTAATGGAATAATAATACTGGTGTCTATCCTGGATCACCACCATCCTTAATGACAACAGAAACATGAAGAGACCCTTGAAGAAAAAGACTCCATTGGGAAACAACAACCAATCACAAGGCATCTTCCAACCATTTTTAAGATTTATAGAATGATGGAACTTCTCATGTCCCATATTCTCTTGCTGAATCAACTCCATAAGGGAAGGTTTCAGTTGAACACTAGATGAGAACACACATCTAATATGTTCCTTGGTCTCTAAGTGAAAATAAGAAAAAATCCCAATAAAATCCCACTCATCACTGGAATATTTCAATGCCTGTTTGGAACTTTCCTGCTCAAAGCATCTACCACAACATTACCCTTATCTGGGATATAGACTATATCAAAATCAAGCCCTTAAATGTAATCAACCTAAAAAATATTCCTTAAATTCAAATCCTTATGGGATAAAATGTAGGCTAAACTCTTATGATCTGAATAAACCAAAAACATCACCCTAAAAATATAATGGTGTCATATCTTTAGGTCATGAATCATTGTGGAAAACTCCAGGTCTTGAGTTGAGTAATTATTTTCATGTGGTCAGAGTTGGTGTGAACCATAAGCCACCACATGGTCATCCTACATCAGCATACACCCAAGGCCCATACTTGAGGCATCACAGTATACCACATTTCCCTTTCCAAATTCTGAAAATATCAAAAATGGGGCTATGTTCAACTGCCACTTTATCTCTTCAAGGGGTGCATGACACTCTAGTATCCATTCAAACTTCACCCATTTCCAGGTAAGCACTATCATGGATGCATCAATCCAAGAGAAATCTTAAATGAACTTTCTATAATACCCTTATAAGGCCAAAAATCTCTTGATCTCAAAAGCATTCTCTAGTTCTTCCCATGACATAATGACACTGATATTTTCAGGGTCCACTGAAACCCCTCGCTTTGAGATCACATGACCCAAAAACTTCACCTCTGTAAGCTAGAAGGTTCACTTAGAAAGATTCGCATAGTCCTGATGATCTTGAAGGGTGCCCAAAATAATTCTAAAATACTTCTCATGCTCCCCCTTGGTCTCAGAATAGACCAATATTCCATCCAAAAATACCATTAAAAGGAATTGAGACACTGGAGAAACACCCTATTCATGATCTCCATAAGGATTGTTGGAGAATTTCTCAACTCAAAAGGCATGAACAAGTACTCAAAATGGTTGTACCTTCTACAGACTACTACTTTAGGAACATACGCCTCTCTAACTATAACTTGGTGATATGCAGAATGCATGAAAATCTTGGAAAACCACCTTTACCCCTTAATCTGATCAAAAGGTCATCAATATAGGGAAAATGCACATTTTATTGATTTTTACCTTGCCCGGTTTCTGGTAATCAATTCACACTTGGAGAAATACATCAGTATTTTTCTGAAAAAGAACTGGGGCGGCCCAAGGTGGGATGCACAAGAAAATGAATCCTTTGGATTCCAAATCATCCAGCTATGCATTTAATTCCCTCAACTTGGTGGGGTCCATATGGTATGAGGGAAGCGATATCGGTTCTATTCCTGATGCCAAATCAATAAAGAACTCCACATCCTGCTCCATAGGTAAATATAAGAAATCCTATCGAAAGACCTCTGGGAAATCATCTACCATAGGAGGTAATCCACTCTTAAGAGAACCATCATCTTCCTCCAATGTGAGTGATGAGATCTGACAAACAAGGTTACCTAATTCTAGAAGTGGAGGTCCAGTATGTCCTGACCAAGGATCCCATTCACCTTGAAGAACTTGGGTACGTCAATCAGGTGACACAAAACTCACTTATCGCCTATAACATTTGTTGTGCACCTAGAAACGCACTATCCAATCCATACCAAGGATCACATCATAGAATTCAATTTTCAAAACCAAAAAAACCCATTCCCTCTCGACCCCAAACACATTGAGTTTACAATACTGACACCTGAAACCCTTCTCTTACTTCTTACCAAGTGGTGTTACCAATTCCATTATATATGGCATAAGCTCAGTTGGAAACTTTAACACATCCACAATATGTGAAGAAATAAATGAAACTAAAACACCATTATCAAATAGAACAACAACTAAAATGATGAAATAATAATGGTACCTCAAAGTGTCATAGGCCTTGCATATGATTCCACTAGTGCTTGTTCCACTGCATGAAGTTACCTCATCTCAACCCAACCCTAAGAGTGACCACTTACTCTTCCCATAAGAATATCCAGCCCTACCGCCATAGCCTCTAAACCAGGAACCCATTTCCCTAAATGATTATAACTGGGCTAAAATCCCTTTGAAAGTTACAAATCCTATACCACTCATATATGGGCACACCACATTCCATGATTACTGCAAGTGACCCATAGATCCACACTGGTTACAAGGTCTAGGTGGATATTAACACTCATATAACGTGTTCCCAAACTTCCCACGCTAATAGAACATGAATAACCCAACATCAGAAGCTACAAACAAAGATAGCTGGGAAGGATGGCTAGAACTACCACCTCCCTTCTTCGGCTACTCTTCTCGATTCCTCTTCTTCTTAGATTAACTACCATTTCACTCAGACAACACTGCACTAGAGAAACCATACTTTCCCTTATGATCAATTTCTACCATCAAATCATGATCAACCATATCCACATAAGTGTTCATCTTGAATAAGAAGACCTGATACTATATCTCTATCTGTAACCCCATCTCAGACTTTTTATCCTTCAGCTACTCATTGGAAATGATCTAGAGTTCTTACCAAACTAACTCTACAAAGTTATTAGCATACTTCATCATAGTCTGGTCTCCCTAGATAAGCTCTAAATACTTACAATACCTAGAGAAGGCCAAAATATCATGGCAATACTGCTCATTGAAGATGACCTTAAATTCCTTCCAACTCATCTGCTCGTGTTTCCCTGTTTGCACCACTGAGTCCCACCACTTTCTACTAGGACCTTCTAACAAGAACAAATCACACTTCAATTTGACTACCTTAGGAGTATCAAGAAACTCAAACATCCTTTCTATATTCTTTATACACTCCTATTCTTCTTAGGGTTTCTTGTTGTCCTGAAAATAAGAAGGATTTTTCTTGAGGAACTTTTGATATTTGTCCTTTCTAGCACCAGCTTCAGCTTCTCTAACCTGAGTAGGACCAGATCTCATTCCTTGACCCAAATCTTGGATATCCCAAATCATTTATTCCACTAATCTCTAATTTAGTAGTGCAGGATAACTCTCTCCAACCTCTTACATTGGTTTCACAAGAAGTCTCCTGGGAAGAATCTTACTAAAAAAGTAATAACCAAAAGGGAAACCTTCAATAAAACCATTCTAAAAATTCCCAAAAACAACAAAAAATACAAACTCTTTCATATATATAAACATAACCAAAATTCATTACAATAAAAATACCTACCAAATCACTACTCCCCCACCCATTGTCTATATATATTCTACAGCCTATACATCTCACCTAGAGGAGAAGTCAAACCAAATCCCAACATCCCATAGCAACTTGAGTCCTATCATGAGGTGTGTTGTAAAGACACCCCACTCACAACTAGAACCTCAAGCCCCAAAAACCCTAGATCTAGTCTATACAGACTCATTCCCCAAGTAATTTGACCCAAAAATATTATAACCTACTTTGATACCATTTTTTCATGAACCAAGCTGAGGTATCATCCAACCCAATACCCATCTCAATTCATGGAATGGCCCGAAGGGAGTTATCGATACCCATGAGTTGGAAACTAGTGCTTGGGTATCAACAACACATATTGGGAATGATTTCACCCATTTATGTAATCACAAACAACCAATAGCTATAAGCATCACAATAATTAGTAACGACAACCAAACTAGGTATAACAATTTTTCAGATTCAAAGTTTTACAACTTTAACCAGAACCAAAAGTGCCAAGAAGAAATAGGAACAACAAGACTATCCCAAAAACATCCTTTCAATAAGAGAAACATCACACTCATGCCACCACCGTCAACACCTAAAAGAAGTGGGGCAACATAAATTAGACCCATTATCACTGCCATTATACATCTTAATTTTACTTGGGCCATACATAACAAAGTCTACATACACCCAAGGGTGTATGTAGGGTGTGAGACAAATCCTATTAGGATACCACCTAAAAGAAAGATTCTATGCTATAGAATTATAATACAAATCAGCTTGCATATATCCATAAGAATATTTGAAACAGTTCTAAGAAAACATTTTAAGGAAAATTTATCAGGAAACACTTTTTAAGGAAAACCTTTTTTCACAAATAATATTTTTTGAAATAAACATATACACAAGGTTTACCATATTCTGACAACTAAAACCACCTCACATAACCATCAGGTATCAAGAGTTCACTATGGGTAATCCCTATGGGTAACTAGAACAAGTGGGGACCTATAAACCTCATACCTCAGTGATCAAACTCCTCCAACTAAACTACCAACAATATTTTCATGCACGATCCACTAGAGGGGAATGAATACCAAGTTCTAGTGGTCTCTAAATCATAATTCAATACCAATAACCTTCTCGTTCATGATCTACGAGAGGGGATCCCATCCCAAAGGTCAAGTGGCCCCCAGTTATATCACATGACTTTTTAGTTTTTTAGTGTCAATCCTGCTATAAGAATCTGGCCCCCCACCACTTTCAAATAAACTAGATTACTAGTTCTAGTTCAGCCACCAAGATAATCGAGATTCCCTTTGTTCTTAAATTCCATTTCACATATCACATAAATCATAACTTTCACATACACATACAAAGAATCCTAATAACATAATGAAATCAACACTTTCACATTTTCACATTGATCCAATGATAAAAATCCACATGGAAACCACTATTTTTCATAAAAATCCCACTTTTCATTCCACACGCACATAGAAACCATTTGGAAATACATTTCACACAACTTGAAAATTTTATGAAACCCATTTAGAAACTCAATAAGAAGAACACATATGGAATCCAACCATTTCCATGGAAAATCTCCTTTTCAAATTCCTAGTCATGTCAAATCCATTTTATAACATGATTCAAATCACTTTCACAATTCAAAGATGCATTTAATGTGCATAGAAAAGAATCCAACATGCAACAAAAACCCCATTTCTCTTGGGAAATCCACTTTCAACACATTTTCACCTTTAAATCTATTTGAAAACACATTTTTCACCTTTACCATAAGGAATAAAACATATTAAAGAAACACCACAATGAAGAACACATGAAACGTAACCACTTTCCTTTAGAAAACTCATTTTCATCACATGTGCATCTCAAAAACTTTCCAAAATATGTTTTTCATCAAAAAAAATACATACATCACATTTAAATAATAAATAAAGCAATCCAAACTCATGTAATTTTATAAAATCATGGAACAACTTACCTCACATTTTTAAACATCTGGAATCTTCTATGAAACAAAAATCACACCACCATAATACATTTATTATTATTTGAAGTTCCAAGGATAAAACCACCCAAATATTGATCTCAAAGACTCTAAGAAGGCTTGGAGGAAGCTCCCATGGATGAAAAAAATGTATGGGGTGGATGGGGGTGATTTAGGGTTAAAATTGAAGAGGAAACAAGAGTATTTTTTCCCTTATTAATGACATGGACAGGTCACATGGTTTTCCAAATAGTGTGATGATCGTACATTCCTCAGTGTCTAAGAGGAATGAGACACCTGGTTAGCCCAAATGGATTTCCAAACCATGAACCAATAGTACGGTCACCACTATCAAAAATGAACATTTTCCACAAGGTTTCCTAGGTGAAGGTGCATGGTTTCCCCACACTGTGTTCCAATTGTGCACCGCCTGCTATCAAGCCCAAATTACCCATTTTTCACCAAAAACTCAAGGGGAAACAAAGTATAAATACAAGACCAAAAAAAGAATACCTCAAAAAAATCACGAATGTGACATTAATGGATTGAGCTTTTTTAACTTTAGAACATCTATAAGGGTACTCAGAGGATTATAAGAGGGTAAATGGGTAGATTTTGGGCTTTGAAAACTTTACGGGAAGCAATTTTCCAAGGGAAATAAGGGAAGGCATTTATGCTTGAGGAGAGGGGTATATTTGAGTTAAAATATTTATTATTTTATCATTTTGGATGAATAATTTATAATAATATGGATTCCCATTATTTTTATGGGTTTATAATTAAATAGATATGGTTATTTTATTTCCATTCCAAGATAAAATGGAATGGAATCATGGAATCACATAATTAAAGGTAAAAAATAAAAATTAGTTTTTTATTAGAATAAAATATTATTTAGGTTCCAAAACATCAAAAACATTGTTTATAAATTATAATTATTTTATTAAATGAATTATTTCTCTCATTAAATTCATTTTTCATTAATAAAAAGGTTTTATATATTTTTAATTCATTCATACATCATGATGATGTCATAAAATTTTTGGTGTTTGTAAAAAATGTATTTTTTACTATTCATTATAAAAAAAATTAGAAAAATAAAAAAAATACTCTTAAGATAAATTCAACATGATAATTCAAAAAATAAATCCATTATATCATATTCAGATTCAAAAATTTTGAAATCTAACTTTTAAATGAAAATATAAAATATAATGACAAAAAATATTAAAAATATAAATTTTAAAACATTGAAGAGTTATTAATATTATTTTATAGAAATTATCAATTTAAATGGTTGATAATATATAGAAATATTTTTTAAATAATCATTTAAAAGTTTTTAATTTAATTTATTAAGATAAAACTACATAATATATAGAAAATTAAAATTCTTTGAAAAATGGGCATTTTGACACTAAATGATTTTAATCACATCCCATTAGTTATTTCTCTTCAAAAAATTAAATTTATCTAATTAAATATTATTATAGAACATCAAATTATTAATTAAAACAATAATAATAGTTAAGGGGTTAAAAATCATTTTAACTACAATTTTATTTACTTTAGGTTTTTCCATTTTTGTAATTTTCTTAATGATATTTCACATTTTATTCTCATGATGTATTAATTTTTGTATTACATTTTAAAATATATCACAGTTAATTTTATTTTGGTTTTCTGTATGATATAAGCTATTCAATAATGTATTTATTTTATGGAAAATAGATACTAAAATCTCATGTTGTTACACTCAGGTCTGTCCCAGCACCTGGGGGAAGATATCATGACCCCTTCCTTAAAAGGTACCCCTCATGGGACAAAAATGAAGAAAAAAGGATAATGAATCTCGAGTCCCACCTCCAATAGGCCTCAAGTTGGAGACTAGAATAGAGGTTATAAAAATCTCACATATATAAGGCATTACCCTCTATAAAAACATCTGATTAGGAGATTTGATATCAACTATCAAACAAATCCATGAAATAATATAAAATAAAGTAACCAAAAACCATCCCACAATGAATGTATAAAAAATAAAAAGATATATGTGTCTCCAAATAAATACCAAAAAGGAAATGTCCTATAATAGTGACACAACACTAGTCTAAAGGTCTGAGTTAATAATGTCCAGTAGGGTCAACATAGTCCTCCTGAAAACCCAAAAAATAGTTTGTATATATGTGTGGTGAGCATACAAGTATACTTAGTAGGATTATACCCATATTTTCTCATACACATGTGAAAATTTCATACTAATGAATCTGTGAGAAAATAGTAAAACTGAAATCACCTAAATTGGTAAACTAATCAATTTAATTCTCACCAAGGCTGGTTCACTGAATAACACATCCAAGCATAGTAACATAATAAGAAGCATATCAACAAAAATGTTACCCTTCACCACTTTCCCACTAGTTTTCAACTCTCACACCCCAATAAAATTCATCTCTTCACTCCCATGTCTTCCATATAGTAACCCTACTCGGACACACATGGTATATCAAATCACATCACATCACTTATCATCCGAAGACATTTGGGTCATCACATAAAATCACATCACATATAACCTAAAGAAACCTGAGCCATCACATCACATATCTCTTGTAGATACCTAGTCCACCACATCACATCTCAACCATATCCATAACCAAAATAGTAGGGTATCATGAACATAAAAGACATCAACCTTCTTCCCTCCTCCTACCATGTATGATCCCTACCATAATCCATCTCAAAAAACATCATCATGGTTCAATTTTGAATTTAGGACATCATATGACATTCATTTCAATGTAATCTGGAAGAGAGAGAAGGGAAGAGTGGGTATCCAGGCATCTATCCTCACCATTGGGAAATTGGGAAAAACATCCCCATAATGTTTGGTTATTGGAACATAGTGCTCTGTAAGGGTGGAGTGCGTATAAAAATCCGAATGAATATAAAAACTATATATTTATATATCCACAGACAACCCCAACCTATGGGATCGCAAAAGGAGTTCCAACCAACTCACCACATCATCACTAAGCCTCACAAAAACCAACACTTTCACTGCCACCACTAAATTCACAACACCACACAACAAACCACACTACAAGCCACATGACACATTCCACCTTTTCTTTATAAGTTAATCCAATTTCCATATTTTTCATTAAAAACCCATTTTATTCATTAATACCATTCATTATATAGCCCATTTATTTCACATTCACCAATAACCATTTAAACCACTATTCCCATTTTTATTCAAACATTCATTAATCATTTCAACCCATTATCCAGACCAACCCATTCCATTTCAATTAATCATTTTAAATTTAATTCCATTACTACATGAGAACCTATAACAATAAAACACATCATAATAAAACACAATCTTTCTCATTCTAACAAACTCTAATTTACCACCATTTCATAACCATAGCCACTTTTCACATCATAACCTCTTTCTGCATCACAACCTCCACACACCATATCTCATCACATATGACTCCACATAAAAACCACAAATCACAACTACCCTAAACATTATAACCACACATAACAACACTTTTCACATCATTCACATATAATTTTTCAGATTTGGATAGGTGATTTTCATCACTTCCAATTATTTATTTTAAGTGAATTCTCACAGAAGAAATAGTTTCCATGTGAAACCAATTAATTAACCAAATGTAAGTGGTTAGAAAACTCTATTTTAGGTGATATAAAAACACAAAACAAGGGTTCTATAACACATTAACCAAAGTGAAACAAATCCCCCAATGGACCAATTTTTTAGTGTGGCGTTAAAACCATACAATATTTCTATTAACAATATAAAAAGTTGTAAAACATATGAAACATTCACCGTACCATTAAATTTTTATTAAAATGTTTCATTACCTTTATTATGATAGTGTATACTATCTTAACAGATATAAACAAGAGCATAAACCTTTTTTCATGATGTAACTAGATGAGAAACTAAGGATATCCTTCCTCAAATAGACCATCCCAAACTGCAGAATAATGTTTGATAAAGAGTAAGGTCACCCCAAGAACCAAAAAAAAGGAGAACACCCTTTTTAATCTAGAAGAAAATAACCAAATCATTACCTCACCAAAAAAACACCAAAACCATTGGTTTTCCTTGATAAAAACCTTCTCTAGATAAAGAACAAGGATGAAATCATGGAAGAGAAAGAAGTAAACTTACTTATAAACTATAAGGTTCAATATTCCATAGATGATGTTGAAAGAAAACAATTTGAGGTTGAAATTACTCTAATGTAAACACTTGGGTATCCCAAGAAGTGATAAAAAATTGGATATATTATAGGTTTAAAGGGGCATTGGGTTCTTATACCCATCCTAAAAAACACAAGACCATGGAACAATCTACATAACCATGCTGCAACATTTCTATAAAAGGAAGACTATGATGTCATGGGGAAGGATCACGCCACAAAATTTATGGTAAAATATTCTATATGAACTATGGATATCTCCATTCCATAGATATGATAAAACAATAAGGGACTAGGGTGTAGTATGATGGACCACTCCATAGAACCCCTATCACCAAGAAGAGGCTATACTGAAACCACATCTTCACAGTGCAGTTATTCCTAAAAGACTAAACTAATGAGCACTAAACCACAAGGCAGTACACTATATCCAACACCCCTTCTCTATAGCCACTAATGTAAGTAACCCATTTCTACACCACAACCTATATGTATGTTACAGCTATGCCAATTTTTATAGAACCTCTAAAAACACCTACTCCAAGATTATATGATGAATTCAACCTCCCTGCACCATATACATCTTATCTATAGTGGATCCCCATCTACACCGTATAATGCCCTTTATTGGGTTACACTCCCTCCTTCACCCTCCAAAATCCTCAGGACCTCCCACAAACACCACTAACACCATAATTTCCACCAAGTAATGGGTCAAAAGTTCTAGACCATTATATTAGATAACTCTCAAACTATCATCACCCTTGAGAATCAAAACCATCCTAAAAATGAAAGATGGAAAAGGATCCCAACAACCATCTCATGAAATACCTATCAAGGACCTCATCACAACAGAAAAACAACTCCAACAAAACACACCAAACCCAATCAAAAATGCCTACCAAACATCTCACACTTCCACATTACCACAACATTCCACCATCCATAAGAAACACCCTTCTCACATAACCATATTTACTACCATCTCAGCATCCACATTGTCCAATCCAACAACTTCTACAGTTATCACACAAAAAGGCCCCAAGAACAAAAAATAAAGAAATATAATCTTCTATATCAAGAATTATTTTCTTTAGGTGGTATTAACTTTTCAAACAGGCCTTATAGTATAATTTGTCTTGATTAGGAATTGGGTTTTAACCTCTTCATATGTTATAATTTTTAACACATGTCAAATCATGGAAAAGAATGTTTAATAACCAATAAGATACAAACGTCACAAAACCATGAAAACAAATAAAGAAAAAAATAAAACAACTCAATTTATCATTAATTCATGTACATATCATGCTCCCTAGTACTCTACTCTAGGCCATAATTCCTTCACAACATGTGAACCAAGGGTATGGTTCATCCATGCAATGATTTATCTAAAATATCATGGATATTTATTGGTCATTCCATGAACACTGAATCATCCATGATATCCAATTATCTGAATTAAAAGACATGAAATTCATCATGAAGATACTGATGGAGATGGGAGATACAGAAGATTTAATGAATTCTATCATGTTGGGGTGGGATTGGAAATTGATAATCCACCTCACTAACGCACCCAAATACCTCAAAATGTCCAAAAAAATTGGGGTGATATCTTACTCCCCTTCCCAAAACTCTGCTACCCACATTAAGGGGAATCTATCAAGAAAAAATGGTCTCCAACCTCAACCACAAAGGGCCACTTATGATCATCATAAGACTTCAACCAGTCCTGTATTCCTTTTATCCTCTCATGAACAACCTGAACCTTCTCTATCATTCTCTGCACCACATCAGGACTGAGAACTGATGAATCCCCAACCTTTACCTAGAATAATGGATAAAGAAGCAACTTCCCAGGTAAATATTAAAATGGGGAAATTATAATGGATGAGTGATATTTGTTGTTATAAAAAAACTCAACCAAGGTAAAGTACTTTTCCCATTATTTGTCGAAGTCCAAGATGCATGCTCGCAACATTTACTCTTGTGTCTGGGCAGTTCATCCCATATTTATATCTGTATGAGGGTGGAAAATAGTGTTGAGGTAAAAATGAGTGACAAAATAATGTTTGAATCCTCTCCAAACCCGTGATGTGAAATGATCATCCTCATATGAGACAATGGAACATGGAATTCCATGCAACTGCATAACCTCATCCATATACCTCCCTGCCAAATCATCCATGATTCCCAACACCTTGATTACTAAGATGTGAGAAACTTTATTCATCTAATCCATGATTACCCTAATAGTATTACAAACTCCCAGAGATTATCGTAACCCTATGACAAAATCCATCAAGATGTTCTCCCACATCCACTCAGGAACATATAAGGGTTGTAACAAATCACCAAGAACATTGTGTTTATCCTTTACATGCTGAAAAACTAGACATTGATCCACAAACTCTACCACCACCCATTTCATCCAAGGACACCATAAATACATCCTAAATCCATAGTACATCTTATACATTCATGGGTACACCACCAGAGGTGAGCTATAAAACTCATGAAGTACTCTCTCATGGATCACTTTCAGAATAAAAAAACCTCCCCTAAAACAATATCTAGTTCCTACCATCCTCCGAACATACCTCTAAATCATCACCATAGACAACACAATTTCACATTACTTATGCCTCTAAGTCTCCCCACTATGAATCATTTTCCTTATTTATTGAAGAATATTTTACTATCATCTAAATAAAAAACCTCCACCATCAACCACCATCGAATCTAAGTGCAAGGCTTCCAACTCCTCCATCAACCTACAAGCATCTCTAGACTCTTGATAAATGTACCTCTATAGCTTATTACTAAAATTATAGACTATGAAATCCCCCTTTCCTAAGTTGTAGGCAATCATAAGGTTGCAATACTATATATACTTCATCCACCTCTATTGGTTTAGATTTAGGTCACACTAATAAAATATATACCTCATGATCTTATGATCTGTGAAGACCACAAATAACACTATACCAAGGTAATGTTTCCAAAAATTTAATGAAAACACAACTACTTATAGGTTTAGATCATGGGTGGGATAGTTTTGATCATAAGGACATAACTATCTAGACCCATAAGGGATCATTGCCTTCTACTATAGTAAAATTCATACCAAGATCAGAAGGGAGGCATCATATAACTCCTCAAACATCATCCCCTCCTCTGGAAACTAAATCAATGGAGGTCTAATCAATCTCCTATTTAGGTAGTCAAACACTGCACAAAACTAATTAGTCCTTATAAAAGCTCGTTATTTCTTGGTCAATGATGTCAACAGGGCCATAATTTGTTGTATTTCATACACAAACCTTGACAATAGATTGTATAACCATGGAATATACAAACCTCTTCCACAATATTATGTGATCCCAAAGAAACAACTACCTTGACCATTAATGTTTCCATAGACACACCTTACTCGAACATCACGCATGTGAGTAAATGAAACTCTGATGTCTAGAACTTACACTTGGATATCCTTCCCAAGAGCTGATGTAACTGAAGAACTTTCATAACATCTATGAGATGATCAGAATTTTCCACCTCCAACTTTGAGTAAACAAATATATATTTGATTAAAATGAAAAAAATGGTATAGGAACTCATGGAGCATGGATTTAATGGTCCCCATGAACATAGATAGATCAATCATGACACTGAATGGAATGACCAAAATATAAAGTGTCCACACCTACATCTGAAGGTATTCCTTGGGATATCATCTTTCTTTACCCTCAACTAATGATATTCAGATCGCATATCAATCTTATAAAACAAACTAGTTTCCATGAACTAGTCAAAAGGTTCATCAGTCCTCATAATAAGGTAATGATTCCTAATCATAACCTAACTCAGCCTCTGTTAGTCTATACACAACCTCAGACTACCATATTCCTTCTTGTAGAACAACACTAGAGAACCCCACAATGACACACTAGGATGGATGAAACCCTTCAACATCAGATCATCAATCTGAATCCTTAACTCACACAACTCAAAGGGTGTCATCCAAAAAGGATACATCAAAATTAGAGAATCATTAGTTTGTAGATCTATTCCAAAATTGATATCACATCAAGGGGGTAGCGTTGCAACCTCCTTTGGAAAAATACCCAAAAACTACTTGATTACCCTAGAAACCTCCTCCATCCCAGCATCCATTGATTCCACAAAAAAATGGACTCCAAAAAATTAATGGGATTCATACGTATATTTCCCACCTAACAACCCCAATCACCAACAAAAATTACGTACTATCCACCCAAATCTAAGGAAATGACTCTCCTCAAGAAGTATTCAACAACATAACACATGTAATACAACTAGATGATGTAGATAATGACATCATATGGATGAATTTATAGTGAGTAAAGATCCCTGCATGACTGATATGGACCCATACTCATTCTATACCCCTAAAATAAATCAAACAAGTTGGCCTATCCTATGACCAGCATAGTAAACACTAGGGTAATGGGAAGCCTCTCTATATCTTTTCCTAGACCATAGAATAGAGAGGGTGCAATAAAAGGGTTTGAATCTATTTAATTAAAAAGGAACAAATAAGGGTAGACAATAAGTTAAACGTACCTATAACTATCTTGGGATCCTTTGACACTGCCGCCTCCACTACATGAAAATGACCATACCAAAATCCTCTAACTATCTACTAATGATCACCACCATGGACATACTTCAGTAGAGCTCCCTATTCTATGGAACTCCCTGAGGTTAACCTCTACCTACTTTATCTCCATATGGTGGAGCATAAGCCCACTACCCATACTTCTAAAATAGCCTCACTAAAGGATGTTGTTGAGGATAATGTTGAACCAAGACAACTTTACTATATTGAGCTCTAAGAACCATTAGGCATTGATTCTAACTATGTACATATCACTATAGATGAATAAAAATATCCAAAATCCCTTAGTAATAGTACAAAAACAATTATTCCAAGATGTTAAAAAAGGAAAATGCTGAGGTTGACTCCCTTTTGGTCAAAATCTTGAAGGTTCTGGCACCTAATAGATGGCACTGACAACTCTACTAAGTGAGGATCCCTTATAATTACCCTTTTATGGTAAAAGTCCTCTCAAGTGGATACCCCTAATCACCATCTCCTTCTTCTAAACTTCAAGATACATTAGAAATATAATAGGTGTAACTGCATACTGGTTAAAAGGATGGATTATATCCTCAAGACACCATGATCAGGAATCCTAATCAGAAAAAATATCTGGGGTGAAATTCAAAAGATCCTTGAATTTTATCCCAAACTGCAGCATAAACATGATTCTCTAATCAATATAGATATGATTATACATCTTCACTACCTTCATTTTAAATGATAGGAACTCTACTTGGAACTCCTTCTAAATGTTTACCCATGAACATATTCCTTATTCCTCTTACTAAGATACAACATCAACCACTTACATGTATCCCCTCACATTTAACTAACCAATAATGGAACTCAATACTCTATCGAGGATTTGATCAAACTAAAGGAAATATATAGCTCCTCTAACCATCTCTTTATCAATAGTGTATATATTCTTAACTCATACTTTCCCAAAGTCTACTACTATAGGGAATAGAATGTTTTTTGCCACTAATTATCCTCCTCAACCTGATCAACCCTATAACTATCAACTGGATTATCCTAATAAACATACATTTCCTAATCCACACATGTATAATGACAAAGATCCATAGATGAAAAAGTAAATAAGGATTTATTAATATTAGTATTATATAATTTCATTAAGATTCATTTAATTCATTTTAAATTCTCAAAACTACCTAATTAAAAGAAGAGTATAAGTCAATCATGATGTATGTACATCTCCTATGTCTCTACCATACAAGCAGTTCTACCTAACATGGGCGTTCCATAGGCTTATATTCATTTCATTGGATCATGGGGGCCCTAAAATATTAAGTCCTAACTGGTATTCCCAAGCCTATATCATGAACTAATATAAAAAGACACTATTACTCTACCAACCTATGAAATAATCACTATAACTAACTCTAAACTACATTATATCCCTCAAAAAACACCTCTAATACCACTTTTTCCTGACCTCCTCCCTCCAAAGGTACCCATCCTATGCTGGTAGTGAAAAGGGAAGGATAATGACCCCCGAGTCCAACCTCCAATTGGACCCAGGTTGGCGTCTAACACCGAGTGTATAAAAATATCACATATGGAAGGCACTATCCTCTATAAAAACATAGGATCAGGATATAGGACATCCGTGATCAATAATATCCATGAAATATTATAAAATAAAGTAACCAAAAACCATCCCACATTTAAGGTATAAAAAAATAAATAGATACAAGTGTCTCTAAATAAATTCCTATAAGAAAAGGTCATATAGTAGTGACATAGAAATAATCCAAAGGTCTGAACTAGTAATGTTAATAACAGTCCATGCAGTCCTCTAGGTAACCTAAAAAATAGTATATATATATGTGGAGTGATCATACAAGTATACACAATAGGATCATATCCAAATTATATCATGCACATGTTCAAAGATCATACTAATGAACATATGAGCAAACAATACAACCAACAACAGCTAAAAAAGTTAAATAACTAATCCCATCCTCATTAAGGAATGCTAAAAAAATAATGCCTCCATGAAAATTAATATAATAACAATCTTATCAATCAAAAGGGTAATATATACTGATTTCCCAATATTTTTCCTCTCTCACAACCCAACATAAAATGTTTTGGCACTCCCGTGTCTTCTATATAGTAACCCTTCTTGAACACACCTAGTCCATCACATCACACTACACCACATCTTTCCTAAAGACACCTGGGCCATCACATAACATAACATATCACTCGAAGACACTTGGTCCACCACATCTCTTCTCACCCAAAAACAAATGGTCCACCACATCACATCTCAACCATATACACAACTATAATACTATGGTATCATGCACATGAAGTACATAAACCCCATCATTTCCTCCTAACATACACAATCCCCAACATTATACATCTCATGATACATCACCACAGTGTACTTTTGTCCTCTAGACATCACAACCCATGCATGTTAATGTAACCTAGTATATAGCGTAGGGAAGAGTTAGTATCCATCCATACATCCCCACTACTGAGACATTGGAAAAAACACCTCCAAAAGCATTTGGTTGTCGACACATGGTTCTCGATATGGGTGGGGTGAATATAGAAATCACAATGATAATAAATTATATATATATACATCCACACACAACCCCAACATATGGGTTCACAACAAAAGTTCCAATCAACTCACCACACCACCACCAAGCCTCATAACAATTGTCACTTTCACTACCACCACTAAATACACAACACCACACAACAAACCACACCACATACCACATACCACATTCCATAATTTCTTTCCAAGTTAATAAAATTTATATATTTTATATTAGAAAACCATTTATTTTATTAATCCCATTCATTATTTAGCCAATTCATTTTCCATTCATCAACAACCATTTAAACCACACTTGCTATTTTTATTCAAACATTCATTAAACATTTAAAACCATTAGCCTAACCATCCCATTCCATTTAAATTAACAATTTTTAATTTAATTATATTAATACTTTGTAATATTGTATAGCATAACAGATCCTAAAAAACCACCATATTTATCATGAAAACAAAGTCCACATTACCACCATTTCACAACTATATCCACTTTCCACATCAAAACTACTTTACACATAAAAATGGCCACATACCATATCTCATCACATCCACCCCCACATCACAACCACACATCAAAACACTTGTGGCATCACAACCACTCGGTACATCACAAACACATATAAGAACACATTTCACATCATTCACATATCATTTTTTAGACTTATCAAGGGGATTTTAATCACTTTATCTTATTTATTTCAAGGTAATTATCAAAAAACCCATAGTTTCTATGTCTAACCGATTCATTAAATAGATATAATTTATTATTAAATTCCATTTTATATGATATCAAACAGCCACACAAAAAGGGTTCCACAACGCATCAACCAAAGTACAAATAAACCCCCCAACGGTTATAATTTTCAGAGAGGTATCTATCTCGTAAAATCATATTATCAATAATATAAAAAGATATAAAACTTGTGGAACATTCTTATTCCCCATAAATTTTGATTAAAATATTTCATTATATATATTAAGATAGGTTATACTATCTTACCAAATATAAAAAAGGTCATACTCCTCCCAAATTATACAACTAGATTATAAATGAAGGATCCCCTACCTCAAATGGAGCTTCTCTAACTATTTCATGTGGTTGGATTAAGAGTAATGCTGCCACTGAGAACAACAAAAAAGAGTAACACACTTTATAAAATTTAAGACAATATCCACATCATTTCTTCTCTAAAATTATACCAAAATCATTGGTTTTCTATGGTATCAACCTTCTTTATAAGAATAATAGGGAAACAAGGAAGGTAATGAAGGAAACTTACAAATATCCTTTAGGGATAAATTTCCTAAAGCTATGGTTGAAATAAAAAGATTTAGGGCTACAATACCTCAAATGGATGCACTTGGGTCGCCTAAGAAATTATATAAAATTTAGTTATATGATAGGGTTTGAGGGGATTTGTGTTTTTATACCAAGTTTGAAAAACCACATGACCATATTGTAGCCTACAGAACTAAACTATAGTATTTTTAAAAAATGGAGACTATGATGAAATGGGTAAGGACCACACCATAGACAAGATAGACAATTGTCCTCTAAGAATTGTAGATATATCCATTTCAAGATTATATTAAATAGTAAGGGACCATGGTTTAGTGGGATGGACCATACAGTAGAACCCCTTTTTCTAAGAAGAGGCTACACCACATCCCCAACTCTATGGCACATTTATGACTAAAAAGGTATAAACATGAAAAAATACACCTTAGGACACTATGTCACATCTAACATCCCTATGTCATACCCACTCAGGCATGAAACCCATATTCATGCCACAAACTCTCTCCATGGCATAGATATGCTGATTTTGGTAGAACATCCCAAAACACCTCCTTTTAGCCTCTATGCCACAGATGGCCTCCCTATGCTATAATCATGATCTCTAGGGCACAATCCCATGATCTATGTCATAGAACACCCTTTTCTCAGCTATACACATCCCTTTACCCTCCAAAATCTTTAATACCTCCCTCAGACACCCCCACCACTAGAATTACCATAATGTAACATGACAAAAGTTTCATACCATTACACCCACATCCTCATTAGCACAATAGATACGACCTTGATCTAATACTATTTGTAATATAATCATAATATTTTTTTCTTTAGGTCCCACTAGACCTCGTGATTTTATTATTATTATGCACTAATTAAAAATTCATTATAATGGTAGAGGAATCCATGCCAATTTATAAATGATTGTTTCATTCTTATCATACTTAAGCATGGGATTTACCCTCAATCTCATTGATAAAGTGCAATGAATCATTCATTGTAATGTCTCAGCCTAACTTACTCTATAGTAAATGAACTAATTAATTGTATGACCATAGGTGTTCCACCTCACATGCTAGTGGTCTTCAACTTGAATAAAATTTCTCATAATAATGATAGAGATACTATACCCCTTGAATTATATGACTACAAATAATATTAGAATTAATAATGCTAATAATTATCCAGATAAACTATCATGAATCTACACCATGACCAAACACAAAATAAAAAAATATAAAAACTATAATATATCAAAATAAATTTTATACATGTCATATAAATCATAAAACAAAAATCAAGATCTCCCATGGGTGGATAGTATACATCAGTATCAAAAAATAATAAAAAATGAAAAAAAACTGAGAAAAATCCAATAGTCAGTCTTGAGTCCTGGACTATCCTATTTCTCATTCTCTACATAATATATATTAATAAACCATATATTATAGTGAATTTTCCATTATCATTTCCTACAAATAAGAAGTTTTATGGAGTATCCATAGTGGCATGAGTAGAGTGTGAGTTTGATTCAGTAAGCTACCACTAATGGTGTCTCAAATATATATCTAGTATAAATAAGGTGCATGTTAATATAACATAATAATAAGAACTAAATCATGAATAAATAAAACATCATATATCCATGGGTTCTAAGGGGATACCTAGGATAGACCATACCTACTTCGACCAGTGTCATTTTTCTCTGAACAAGTCACATGACTAAACCAATAATCAGATAAACTCACTCTCTGGATATCATCAACATGTCATAAAGTTAGTGGGAATACTACCCAACCCATATATCTATCATAAATCATAAATCATCAATGGGATATGTTAAATTCTTGGTATATCTACATATATGTAAGTCATCAGGGGATATACACCCCACCCAATATATCTCAATTTGTATAAGTCATTAGGAGGGATACATACCCTGCCTGATATATTAATATACATATAAGTCATTGGGGGATACTTTCCTCACCCAATATATCTACATATTTAAAATTCATTGGGTATATGTGCATCATAACTAATATATGTTCATACATATAATCCATCAGGTGGATACAAGGCCCACTTAGTATATATCCATATATAAAAGTCATCGAGGGAATACACGCCCCACCTAATATAGCTCCATATAACAGCATTAGGGGAATATAGCCTCACCTGGTATACTATCATATATCAAATAATATAATTTTGGGAAACCCTTTGGTTTCCTCCCATATTTCCCTTTTTATAATCTTGGGGAATGCCTCACTTGGAGACCACAAGTATAAAAATTGGGCATCACTTATAGCATAGGTGCCTTGATTTTTTTAGTATGGTTTTTGATCCCTATACCACTAGGAACCACCTATTACCTTGTTGAAAGGAATTTTACAACCCTTGGGCACACCCAGATGCTCGAACAAGTCATTAGACTAATGAATTCCCACACAGGCTAACACATATTCTTTCAGTTTTCTTTATCCTCACTCACACACACCATAGAAAACTTCCTAGGAGATCACCCACACTAACACTAATCTATACCAAGCTCACTTAACTATATAGTTATAATCAGGTTGGATCCTATAAAGAAATATGCACCTTGTTCGCATGGGTATTAACATTTATTTTTTTAACCCTTTAACTTTTTGGGGTATTACATTACACCACCCTCTTTAGAGAAAAATAATCCTCATTTTCACCCTATATTTCAACATAGTTAGTTCCACTACACTTATGGTTGGGTACTTCTTTGATACCAATATAACAACTCGGACCTACTAGCATCACATGTATCCCACATTTTTAATATCATCATTAGGTGTTGGCCCAACAGGCACCTCCAGTTGCCTCAAAAACATGTATTGTTCCACCTCAAGGGATCACCCACATTCCGGAATGGGTTTGTATACTAATGAATATCCCCACATTCCAACACATAATATTTCAGTGTAATTTTTCCTTACTCACAAACACCCTAGGGAAAATCACAAAAAGGTCACCTATCCTGAAAATACTCCATTCCAAAACTTCATAACTATATATTTATAATCAGATAGGCTCCCAAGAAGAAAGGTGTACCTTGTTGACATAGGCAGTAACATTTATTCTTTTAATCCTTTAACATTTTAGTGTGTTAAACAGGTCTTAAGATTTATGTTATAAATAGAACACTCATGGACCATATGATGATTTTTTCACAAAATAAAAAACTATAATCCATTTTATTATGTTTTAGGTCATGAACACATTGGTTCAGTGTGACCAAACATTTATAATTTAAGTAAGTATCTAGGGAAATCCTAGGTACCACCTACCTTATGCTTAAAGAAGGTTCCTTTTTGAGTATCTGAAACCAATCAGAACTTAAATAGAAGGAATCAAAAAAACCAATAAAACTACTAAAATATGGAATATGCACCCATAACTATTGGAAGGCTACAAAATAAAATAAGAAGCTATGAAATAATCAACATAGAGTGATAAATTTACATTTATATATCACTTGAAACAAACTATTCTTGAAACCATTGAGGAAAAATAGAGATTTCACTTAAATATGAAAATATGGTCAAGATAAATATTTTGGGAAAGTTTTATGCATTTGCGTTGTAAAATACCTTAATTACCATTTAATATTTTAATATTATGGAGAAATCATCAAATTCAAAAAAAATCACTGGAAACCCCTAAAAAATATATTGTTGATCACCCTAGAGGATCTCATATGTAAGATATATAAAATCCAACACATCATAGGAGTGAAAAAAACTACAATATCCTCATTATTATGTAATATATATATGAGTAATACATTAGGTTTTCTTTTGGATATACACAAAAATAATATTCATACTATGCATATTTCTTAATATTTCAGTGTCTAGCAATGTATCCTTAAGCATGAGCCCGAGAAAAACTACACCCAACATTAAATGTTTACAAGTGATGCAACCCAAGATTGCATATTCCTAGCACATCTTGGATATGCATTTTTATTTTTTTATTAATATGTTATAAATAAATTAAAGGTTTTCCATATGTTCAATGAATTAGTTCAATGGCTATATAAAAGGAACATAATTCCTGGATGAGATCTGGTATAGTTGAATGATTTCTTTATTCAAATGCATCATGAAGGCCTGTAAAATGGGTGAAATCCATCCTGGTTGTTTATTGTGTATTTTTTATTGATAATCATTAGTTTCATGCAATTATATCTATAGTTATTTTATTCTTGAAACATTGTTCATCATTCCATGGTGAAGGTGTTATCACCCATTTGGAGTTTGGGATTCCTCAAAATATGATCATGGATCCTTTGGTTAGTATATCCCCCATTGAGGTATAATTAATAGTTATGTTTCTCATATGTTCTTCATTATGTATTATCCTATGAAGAATTAAGTTTGAGGTCAAGACATGGGAGTTCCAGCTATACTCTATTTTTTAGTTTTTTTATTTTCATCATGCTTGATCAGGATTATACTAAATTTGGAATATGATTTTGTTTTACATACACTATATAGGATCAAAATATGATCCCTAATACCCATCATTGGTATTAGATCCTCGTTCCTTGTCATATCAACATGCTGATTTCACTAGTTTTCAATGATCACATGATATGCATCGCTGCTTGTTTTTCATTTACCTTAGGTGATGACATTATGATTGATACACCTACTCTATTAGAGGAATTAAATTAAGGTATAAACATGTAATAAAGGGTTAACCATGGTACTTTTTTATAATAACATTTCTTTTGATTCATGTCATTGAAAAAAAACATCATTTTTCTCTACCTAGCAATATAGTGAGTGTCATCGCAATGTTGGGATTGGCTAAGTGTGACATACAAAGGTGGAACAACTGTGTCAATCACTTCATGTATATGTATCATGATCTGGTATGAAGTTCATATGACAAGTTCATCATACATCACATGCAAGTATGAATGGTACACTATCAAATGTGACCCACGTCAGACTTCACTCAGGGGGCCACTTGTTTATCAACCAAGGTGCATTTTAGGGATATCAAATAATTCACATGTGGTCTCCCTATTATTCAGAAATATTTATAATGTCACGTTATATGATGTCTCTCTCATTTTTTCCGCCCTATTCTTCTATAGATTATCACCTCTCCACACTCATTGTGTTTGTACGGACCAGTGTTCACACCCTCTGCCTATCTTGGTAGGAATGGCTCAATATTGTTCATTTTTACTAAGATGGATGGATATTTGGGTGGGATATCCAAGGGATGAATTAATTTTTTTGGATAAATAAAATAAATTTTTTATTTATTTTTTAATAAAAAATTATAGTTTATAAAATGGTTATAAATGATAAGTATATGGCTTTGTAAAATATTTATTTTTACAAGTCAAAGTTAAACATGGAAATTTATATTTGTTTCTCATGATGAATAAATCCCTAATTTATCTAGGAAATTAAATTATGAACTAAATTACATATTTTATAAATAGTTTATAAATAATAGAAAAGATATTTTATAATATTAATAAAAAATTTAAAAGTATTTTATAAATTAATTTACTATATCATATTTATGGTTAATTGATTAAATTTATTTGAAACAATTATTATAAATTTACCTTTAACATTAAAGAGTTAATGTAGTTGGGGTCTTACCTAAGTGGTAAAAACTCCCCATAATCCAGTATGAAACATAGGTTCAAAACCTGGGGGGAGAGAATTGTTGAAGTACTGTAGTAGTTCTTTAGTACTATAGAAGCGTGGGCACTACAACAGGTACAATAGTGAGGTATTTTAGTAGTAGTATTATTTTCCCTTATTATGATTTATAACCATTTATTATTCCTTTGGGCCATTGGGCCTCTGGTCTATCAAAGTATGGTGGTTCGACTATAATCGAACAACCTTAAGAAGATGGATTGGAGTGGTAGCAGTCACCTGGTGGACCTAACTGAATGCAAACAGTGAGGGAAAAGGTAGACATGCCAGTGGGTTTAAGATCCACATATCTCTATACAAGGTAAGTAAAGGCTTATTATGTCATCATGTGGTGATCTAGTTTCATACATTAAAGAGGTGTTAGGGAGTGGTTGTTTTAGTGAAGTTGAGACAATGAAAAATATAAAAAGAAATTTGTACATATGGGACTTTGGGTCTTATAATTTGGGCCTCTAGGACATGTAAGGGTTCCCTCTCTACCCCGTTAAAAGGGTATTATCAAATAAATAAAAATTCAAAGGCCTTTAGTCTTAGGAACAAAGAGTTAATATTAATAAAATATTTTCCAAATTTATATGGTATATAAAATTTTACTAAATCATGGTAATATTAATTTTACCTATTACAAAATTATATGGAATATCTTGTAATATTGAAATAAATTATATATATATAAATTATAACTGTGATTTATGAAGTGATTGAAATTAAAGATATGGAGCTAAATATAAAAGATTTTATATTTTAAATAATTAATTCTTCTTAAATTACTTAATTTAAATTTTTCAAAATAGGGCCTTATTTAGGAAGTTATTTAAACCACATCAAAATGATTTTTGATGATTAATTTGATCAAGGATTAAATAATGTTAAGTATATTATATTTAGATTATGTAAATTTTTTAATAATATAAATTAAATTATTAAATGTTTATAATTTAAAAAATACAATATATTTTAATTAAATGTTATATAATGTATAATATTAAGAAGTTGATATTATGAATTGAATATAAAGTATTTATATTAAATATCATGGAATTTTCATAATCATTGGATAATTTATAAAACAAATTATAACAATATTTTTTATTAACTATTTATAAATAATTATTGTATATTTAAATATTTGAAATGTGCACTTATCTAAATGTTATTCCTAGCTTTATTTATATTTATAAATTTTTTATGGACTATAAATTTTTTGAATGATTTATTTATGAAAAAAATTTATTCTATGAGATGTAGAATTTCATTTCACTCTAGGTGTGATATCATTAGATCTAGTTTTATCTACCTTGACCTTAGTTTATTTTTAGAGTTGTGAGCTTGATAATATTTTTTGAAAATATTTTGTTCATATTAGATGTTAGAGATATCATGAATTGAATTATATCTTGAGTAAAGTCTACATAAGGAGTGGGAATCGGGGTTGGACTACCCACGGGCCTGGAGGCTTATTCCATATTCTATAAAGGTGAGGGTATTGTTTTCTATTTCTCCAGGATTACTCATGAGTGGATTTTCAATCACATATAAATTTGTGCCTTTACATGAAAAATTCATGTACCTTATCCATGTAATAAATTTAGATATGTATGAATATACTTGGAATATTTTTTAGGTAATTAACACAAGCTCTTGGGATATATAAAATGTTACACATTAGAGTTTTGTGAACACGATAATTTAGTATATGGAAAAGAGATTCTAAACTAAATTATTAGAAAAATTCATACACAAAGGAATAAAAATGATATGATAGATATTGAACATGTTTCAAACTTAATCTATATATTATGTGTAAATAATTAGTGATACTATTGAGATAAAACCCCTTAAATACTATGTGTGAGATTCCTGTTAAAGTATCACTTGTCCATATCATGATCATTCTATTGAGTAAGATTGCTAAAGTAGGGTGTTGATGAATTCTCTTATGTAAGAAAAGAATGTAATAAGTTGAACCTAATGGTTAAGTGCCTTATTTTTGGAATATTATTTGGGATACACTAGCTAAGAAACCATAATGGTTGAGATACCATAGGAATGGAGTTTAATGTATCCATATAATGGATTGGGATAAAGAAGTATATACACTAAAGTAATGAATCGACCTGAGATGACCTAATACATCACCTATATTAGCACGCCACTATTCCATAAGTGTGTTCATGATCTCAAAGAGCTAGAAACTAGTTTATTACTATTAAGAACAAAACCTTGGGAATGATTTAACCCCCACATAAGCAATAATCATGATAATGATACCACCTAAAAATCCAACATGACTCACCTGTAAATTCGATTTCCATGCCATAAAATAAAAAAATTTGATAAAAATGAAACAACTAAATATATTATAACATATTATCAATAATAAAAATAACTAAACATCAAAAAAATAAAATAAAATATTCTCACTAAAAATAGATATAATGGAAGAAAGAATCAAAGAAAACCCCTAACCAAACTTGATGATACAAAACCATCCCACACTAAAAAATAACACCAAATCCACAACCAACTATCTCCATGTGACCCATGGACCCTCACTATATCTTTAAGTATCCATCATTAGATAACCCATGAAGAGATCAGATCTTGGTTACTTTAAAGAATATATAAGAGTTATATAAACCAAATATTGTACACTATGTGTGATCCAAGCATGCCTAATAGGATTTCACAAATGAGTTTGCACTATTTCCTTTCAAAATATATTCCATTAATTCTACTTCTAATTATTTATAGAAAATGGGTTATTCTCATGTGAGTAAAATAAACCAAATAACATGAAAAAGTTACTTTTACAAAACATCCCAATTATTAGAATAAGAAATGGTGGAGTCAAAAACCTTATGTTTAAAACACCTTTAAAACCATAAAAATTGGAACCTTCAAGAAATTATTAAAAAAATATAAACCCCTTTCCTCTTTCCTTAAACATTTATCAATCCCATTTTTCAAAATTCATGCCACTTTCCCATTTCAAAATCACCCTTCCCAAATAATTTTTAAAATGTTTTTGAAAGAAAAAAATCCTGACTAGAATAAAATATAAACATACTAGTACCAAGATATAAATTAAAATTAATGAATAAAATTGATATTAGTTACACACAACTATATAAAGATAATGCATTAAAAATAAGGAAAACAATGGAATAATCTATTAAAAAATTCTCAAAATAAAAATTCATTATGGGAAACTTTCTTAGACTCAAGTAATATGGAATCAAATTGGAAACTAAGATCCTTAGTTAGCATCAAATCATCTTTCAACATTCTGGTAGTCCTATAGAACTAACCATATTATATATTCTATCTCAAGAGTGCTCAAGATACCTCAAGCCACATAATTCATCATGTTATCTCACTATGTCTAATCAATATACATTCCCTATTCATCACACAATCTACTATAGGTCTTTCAATTATCCAAGTCATATACTAACTCCTATAATTATCATGAAATCATATAGTTCTAGTGATAAATCAAGAAATGTATAGTCATCACATAATCAATATAACAAAAAAATACATATCACATCTCACCAACAACACCCTCTCATGAAACAAACCTGTTTCAAATGAAAATAATCTCATAAAGGTATAACATATAAATCATTCTACAGGGGTTCACAACCCACAATAGTCAAAAAAATACAAGGGGCTTAATTGAGGGTCTTACATGTTTTTAAAAATATATCCTTTAAAAGTTCCAAAAAAGTCATTGAAAACATGCTCGGGATGCTAATCCACTTCACACCACTTGAAATTTCATTTCAAACATCCCTCAAAAAATATTTGAAACATTATTTTAACTTAAATAGTGTGGTTCTATATGTAGAATCATTTAAAAAATACCCCATTTATTTTAAAACAATTGAATTAATCCAATTTATTCCTTCCTTTCATGGAATCCCTTATAAAATCATAATTTTCCTCTGAACCTGATCTAAAAAAATTCAAGTTCTTTAATTAAAAAAACAATTTGAACAATCCTCTTAAGAACCTTTTAAAACACTTGTCACTAAAAAATTCTTTATAATGTTAATAAATTCATTAAAATTATTTATTCCAGGTGATAAAACCCATGAAACATTTATAAATTAGGTATAAATTATCATATAAAAGTTTAATTTAACAAAACTAATAATTATGAATCACCAAGAATTTAATTACATTCCATTTAATGGGAATGAACAAAAATTACTACCTTGAAAAAGTGTCAATCATACCGTATGTTTCTACATTCAACAGTGAATGATCAAACAACCAAATAGATGACCTCATAAAGTCCTAAAAAACCCCCAAGGTTAAGTCACCTTGAACCCTAAATCCTACCATGTAAACCCCTAGGGTTCTCAGGTGGAGAGTATGCTAAGAGAAAATGGGGGAAAATTAAAGAATAGGGGAAGATTAGAAGGACATAAGGGATTATCTAAATAAATTCACTTATAATCAAGGCTTTAAGGCTCAAATTTTTAGGAGGAATGGATTATGGGATCCCTCATATGTGACATGTCATAGTTAAAAAAGTTTGGAGGAGATAGAGGGGGAAACATCCTAAAACTAAGAGGGGAAAAGGTGAAAATAACTTTTATGTAAAACTGAAATACTTTCATGGTTAAGACACTTGGTTTGGTAAACTATGTACCAACCATGTGACTTATATTGAATATGCACAACCCACTTGCATGGTTTTTCCACACAGTTTTCCAAACTAAGCACCAATCACACAAAAAACCTCAGGTAAAGGTTGTAATATTATCACAAGATCACTCACATGGTTTCCCCTAACCATTCGTAAGTCAAACATCAACACTACAAGCCCAAAATGTATCACATGTATTCCCCTGTAACTCGCATGGTTTGATATAAATAATACACTAACAGTTCACCAGAAACCATGCAAGAAAAAAATGAAATATAAGGTTATATTTTCTTTGGATTATAAACAGTCTCTACTGAATCATGTGTGGTAACTGAGTGATAGAGTAAAATTACATAATCCAAAAAAATAAAACTTGAAACATCTAAAAATTTAAATTTACACAAAATAATATAAAATATAAAACAATAATATCACGATCCACCTCCACCAAGATGAGATAAGGGACAACATGTTTCTAGACCCTTCCTCCTTCAAGTTGAAGGAGAGATAATAACCCCCGAGACCCGCCTTCATTAGGTCCCGGAGTGGCGACTAGCACCAAGGGTATATAATGACACATAAGATGGAAGGCATTACCCTTTTATTTAATAGGATCAAGAGATAAGATAGTAATTCCCAAAAACACCAAAGGTGGAAGTATAAGTAAATCCAAAACAAACCATTCTCATATGAATGTTCCAAAAGTGCATATTACAAAAGTAAAAGAAAACCCCAAAAGGAAGTACCAAAAGAAATAAAAACAGGAACAACAATTGTCCCAATGTCTGAACTAGTATGAACTTGCACGATCCCTGAAGTTATCCTGGAAACCTGAAAACAGTTTTATATACGTAGGGTGAGCATACAATTATACTCAGTAGGGAAAACCAAAAGCTCTCGTGCACAAGTGGGGAGGCATTCTAATGCCCCGTGAGAAAAGAGATAATCGAAACACCTAGCAAGGAAAACTGCTCACCCAAGCCTCACCAAGGTACACTCCCCAAATAACGCAAGTCAATAAATATAATAGTAATAACACATCGATGTTTGGGTACCCCGCGCCACTTCCCCACTAGTTATTGAAGACATCCTACGCATCAAACCTCTCCCGCCATTCTCACTGCAGTCCCACTGCCACACCCCGCCCGCACACACCTGGGCCAACCACCACAACTACCCTTCCCGAGGAACCTTGGGCTATAATGGACCTTAGGACATAACAGCTTGCCCGATGAGTCTTGGGCTATTAGAGAAAGGGAGAAGAAAAGGAGCTAATAACCAGACACTCATAGGAGTGTTGGGAAAAACACCCTCCCCAGTGAAATGGGGGTGTTTGGCACGAAGTGCTCAACATGAGTGGGGCATGAATAAGAAGCATAAAAAACTACAATTATATGTATAGGTAAAAAGCACTCATCCCAACCTAGGGTTCCAAAACCAACCTAATCACAAACACCCTCATTATTATTCATTCAAAAAAGAAAGGCATGTCACTCACAACCAAGTCACAACTCTTTCCCAAAACCAATTACTCATTTAACACTTTCTTGTTTTCATGTTGAGGTTACTCCATTTAAGTAAATTCTGCACTATTGGGAAACTAACAGGCATAACCACTAGCCAATACAAAAACTAAAGGAAAACATCCAAACATCAATTTAAGCATTCACACCCGGTTCTCTTGTAATTTCACAACAACAGAAGGGATCTGTGAGATCCCTCGAAGTACTGGAACCAAACCAAGCCCCAAGATACATCCCCACAAGGCCTCAAATCCACAACCAACAACCGTATAATGACAGAGGATCCCATCCCCATCCACATCACCCCATAAGCATCGAGCAGAACAAACAGACATGCCACCAAGACAGAGCAAGGAAGTTTCCAGACTCAAGTACATCATTCACTAAGTTTTCTTATTTCTGTTTGGTTAACTGGGTTGATCACACAAGGATTGTATTTCACTGGACATTCATTTAATCGGACGAGTTTACTTGATTTACCAAATTCTCATGTTGGAGCCATTCAATCATCACAGAAGACAAGGGTTCATTAATGCACAAAGAAAGACCACCAACGGCAACGATTTTCAGTGGGCATAGGCCCGCACAATTCACAACATAAATAATCAAGGGTAAGGAAATATAGAAAAAACATTGATCACACCCTCCCCTTCATTCTTTAAAAGTTTTTTTGTTATCTTTATTAATGTTTGGTTTCATCCATCCCACAGAAACAATATCATACCCTCCCTGCATGATACATAGTAAACAGAGACGAAGGAAAACCCTACTTGGATTGATCAAGGATCAATGTATTTCTCCACGCACTAAGAACTGAGGTTGCGCGGCTTGCAGGGGAGGAACTCTGGGGACTCCAAGGATGAGTAGAAACAAACTCCAGCATAGGCACACCACAAGCATCAAGATGGAGGGACTCCAAGCGCACCCAGGGAGAATAAAGAAATCCAGCCAAGAAGGAGAAGGAATAAATTCTAGTGTGATATAAAGATGAGATCCTATTGCAATGGGATAAAGAATTTTGAACCACTTTAAAGTCGGATCGTGGTTTCCCATGCGGTTGGGAGGTTACACACGATGGTATTAATCCTTATTTAATTATTCCCATTGGGGTGGTGGCCATAATGGTTGTGCATTAAACCATTTCTTTTAATCGGAGGAAAAACACGCAACAGGGGCAGAACTGGAAGGTATGGGGAAAGGGTGTGACACCGAGGAAAAGCCACACGTTTTGGTAAGTTAAGGGTCACCCGACTCTTGGGGGATTTTAGATATTATTTATGGGCTTTAAATGGATTTGAAAGGGGGTTTTAAATCATGTTTACGTCAAAAGATACGTTATGGGAGTGGAAAAAGTTGAAAGTTAGAAAAAGAAGGAAGACCCTCAGTGAGGACACGGTGCCACCATCACGGTGCCACCCTCATGGTGCCACTCTCATGGTGCCACCCTCACGGTGCCACAGTCACAGTGCCACCCTCATGGTGCCACCCTCATGGTGCCACCTTCATGGTGCCACCCTCACAGTGCCACCGTCATGGTGTCACCCTCACGGTACCACCGTCACGGTGTCACCCTCACGGTTCCATTGTTTCAGTGTGAGACTGTGACCGGTGCCACCCTTTTGGAGGAATTGTTTGATGGAACCTTGTTTTTGAAAAGTACGGGACCAGGAGGGTCCAGGCCATTACATCAGATACCTCTCAAACCATTCTCATCCTCGAGAATAGAAACTAAACCAGGAGAAAAGTGGGGGGGTCCGAACAACCACCTTGAAAGATACCTCTTAGGAGTAAACCTCATCCATATTTCGAACGACTATGGAAACACTACTGATCCTCTTCCCCCAAGTAAGAACACAAACATTCATGGGTCAAACTGTCCAGTCATATGGATTAGGGAATTTTCTTCCTCCATGTCAAGATACTATCCGCTTTGGGTGGAACTGACTTGCTCGCACGGGTTTAATCACATCCACCTTAATGTGTCTTGATTAGGGATCAGGTACTCCCCTCCCCATAGTTAGGACTCTTCACACAGATTCAGAGAACAGGGAAAACAACACATTCCATAGTTAACAAGGTAAAAACACTTCATCATGAACAATTATATAAAATAAAACAAAACATAACTCAAAATAGCTCTGGGTACTAGGCGCGCATCTGTGCCTCCTGCTCCCATGTGCTCTCTTCGAGCCCACCATGCCTCAATAACACACGAACCAAAGGGATGGTTCATCCACGGAGCATCTTCTTCTCGTGATCCTCGATCCTCACTGGTTTCTCTACAAACATTATGTCGGCCTCAATATCCATCTTTCCCCAGTCGAGGTTGTGTGATTCACTATGTAGATACCGTCGGAGCTGAGACACATGGAAGACATCGTGCATTCTCAGTAGCGGTGGTGGTATCACTAGCAGATAAGCCACATCACCAACCCACCGCAGCACTTCGAATGGTCCGATGAACCTAGTAGAAATATTACTCCCCCTGAAGAACCTTTGTTTCCCACACCGAGGGGAGACCTTCGAGAATATGTGGTCCCCGACCTAAAACTCCAAGGGTCTCCTCCTATTATCGGCATATGAATCCTGCCAGTCCTGAGCTACCTCCATCCTCTCTTGTATAAGCTGAACCTTCTCTATCATGCTCTGCACTACCTACAGGACATGAACACCTACTTCCCCAACCTCTGTCCAGCATACGAGTGAGCGACATGGCCTCCCGTACAAAGCTTCAAAGTGAGTCATGCCAATGGTAGAGTGATAGTTGTTGTTGTAATAAAACTCTACCAGAGGCAAGTGTCATACCCATGACCCTCCAAGGTCTAAAACACATGCTAGTACCATATACTCCAAAGTTTGGGTAGTGCACTTCGTCTGTCCATCTGTCTGGGGGTGGAAGGCAGTGTTGAGGCATAGTCGGGTGCCAAAATCATGTTGCAATCCTTTCTAGACCCGCGAGGTAAACCGGGTATCCCGATCAGAGACTATGGATATCGGGACTTCATGTAACCGCACCAACTCATCCACGTACCTTTGTACTAGGGAATCCATCATACTTGACTCCTTGATTGCCAGGAAGTGGGCCGATTTTGTCAGTCGATCCACCACTACCCAGATAGCATCGCAACCCCCTTTAACTCTAGGTAGTCCCATGATGAAATCCATCGAGATGTCTTCCCACTTCTACTCAGGGACATCTAATGTTTGTAACAGACCACCTAGGATGCAGTGTTCATCCTTCACCTGCTGACACACGAGGCAGTTTTCTACGAACTCTGCCACCGCCCGCTTCACCCCGGGCCACCAGAACTGGCCTCTCAAGCCCCGGTACATTTTGGAAGCTCCCGAGTATACTGCCAGGGGTGAGTTGTGGAACTCATCAAGAACTCTATAGCGCATCGTCTCTGGGACAAATATCTTCCCTCGGAAAATAATTTAATTCTGACCATCCTCCGACCATCCTTCCAGAGCATTGTCTTGGTTAGCCCAATCGCGCATCACTTCACTCTATATGTCTCCCCACTGAGACTCTTCCACCTGCCGTAGTAGAGAGGACTGGACTGTCATCTGAAACAGGAAACCTCTGCCACCATCCTCCCTTACATACAAGTGTAGGGAATCCAACTCTTTCATTGCCTCCCAAGCATCCACAGATTCCTGAACAGCTTCCCTCCGTGACTTCATGCTCAAGGCATCAGCCACAACGTTCCCCTTACCTTTAGTGTAAGAGATCTTGAAGTTGTAATCCTGGAGAAACTCCACCCACCTTCATTGTCACATGTTCAGGTCCCGTTGGGTAAAGATATACTTCAATATCTTGTGATCCGTGAAGACCACGAAGCACTCCCCGATGAGGTAATGCCGCTACAACTTCAGTGCGAACATGACCGCCACAAGTTCCAGATCATGGGTGGCATAGTTATGCTCATGGGGACGTAACTACCTAGACCCATAAGAGATCACCCCTTGTTGTTGCATCAGCACACACCTGAGGCCTTGTCCTGAAGCATCACAGAACACCTCATACGCTACCCCTTCTTCTGGAAACCTTAGTACTGGGGAACTAACCAACTTCCCCTTTAGATAGTTGAAGGCTGCCTCACACTGCCCATTCCACACGAAAGCCTGGACCTTCTTGGTCAAGGCTGTAAAAGGTGCTGCAACTCGGGAGAAGTTGGGCACGAACCTCCGATAGTAACCTACCAAACTTAGGAAACTATGAAATTCTGCCACATTCTTGGGTGTTTCCCAAGAAACAACTGCCTCGACCTTCGATGTGTCCACCGCTATTCCCTTATCAGACATCATGTGTCCAAGGAAGTGCACTTCTCGAGTCCAGAACATGGACTTGGACAATTTCCCATAAAGTTAGTGTTGTCAGAGGACCTTCAAAACCATTCTCAGATGTTTGGTGTAATCCTCCTCTGATTTTGAGTAGATCAGGATGTCATCGATAAACACAACTACGAACTGATCCGGGTATTCCCAAAAAATGAAGTTCATGAGCCCCATGAACACAGCTGGAGCATTCGTAACTCCGAACAGCATGACTACAAACTCAAAGTGCCCATATCTGCACCTAAAGGCAGTCTTCGAGATGTCACCCTCCTTCACCCTCAGCTAGTGATATCCCGACTGCAGTTCAATCTTGTAGAACCACCTTTCCCCTTTTAACTTGTCGAAAAGGTCATCTATTCTCGGGAGAGGGTAACAGTTCTTGATTGTTACCTGGTTCAGTCTCCGGTAGTCTATGCATAGCTTGAGAACACCATCTGCCTTCTTCGAGAATAAGACTGGAGCACCCCATGGTGATGCACTTGGTCGAACAAAACCTTTCTTCATCAAATCGTCAATCTGAATCTGCAACTCCCGCAACTCAGAAGGCATCATACGGTAGGGAGCCATCAAAATCGGACGGGCACCAGGTTACAAGTCTATCCCAAACTCAACATCACGTCGAGGGGGTAGATTCACCACCTCTTCAGGGAATACATCCATGAATTCATTGACGATCCCTGGGACTTCCACCATCTCTGTATCCGTCGACTCCACTGACAGTTCAGCTAACAAGGAAAGGATGGGCACCACTCGCTGATTACCTTCCTGGTAACCCCGCTAGCCGATGAAAGTCACATGTCGGCCTCCCAAGTCTGAAAACACGATCCTTCCTCGGAAGCATTCAATAATGGAACATACAGAGAACAACCATTAAATGCCTAGGATGACATCGTATGGATGTATCTGCAATAGTAGAAGATCCATGATTGACTGATATGGACCTATCATTAGTCTAAACCCTCTAAAAACATAAAACAAGTTATTCTAACCTCCATCTAGTATACTCAACACCAGGGGCACTGGAAGTCTCTCAGTGTCTAGACCCAGAGCACGGGCCAGACTGGGCACAACAAAGAAGTGTGAAGCTCCTGTATCAAACAAGGCATATGTAAGAGTACTAAACAAGCTGATCATACCTCGAATGACTTCTAGCCCTACTGGATTTGTTGCCTCTGCGGCGTGTAACTGCCCATGCCTAGCTCCCCTGCCCCTCGATTGTCGGCCACCTCCCTGACCACGCCCTGGTTGAGGTCCCTAAGGAGCACCCTGGGGTCAGCCTCCTCCTGTGACGTCTTCCCTTGGAGGAGCGGGAGCTCGCTATCCCTGTAGCTACTGAGGTGGGTGTTGCATCGTCCCACTCCCACCGTACTGCACTCGGTCCGGGCACTAGTTCCGAAGGTTCCCACGATTGCCACAGATGAAGCATCTCGGTCCCGGGCCTGAAAGGAAAGGGCGAAGACAGGGGGATTGGGACTGGAACTGCTGAGGCATGCTCCCTACTGGTCGAAACCTAGAGGGCCCTGATACTGGGGGCCTACTGCTGACGGCCTTCCCCTTCGACGATCCCAATTGGATTTTTTCTCGCGATACACCTCCCAGTGTGTGCATTATTTCCACCACTTCAGCCTTCTTCTGGACCTCCAAGTATATCAATAGGGTGAAAGGGGTCACTACATACTGAAGGGAAGGTCATAGTACCTCCTCTGAACGTCTCACCTGAGAATCCTCATCTGGAAAAAGGTCCAGAGATAAGTGAAGGAGATACTTGAACTTGATCCATAACTCCCTCACTGACATACTCCCCTGCTGGAGGGAGAGTAGTTCCTGACTCTTCTCAGCCTTCATCGTGGAAGAGAGGAATTCTGCACGGAACTCCTTCTCAAAGTCAGTCCACGTCACCTCATCCTCCCTCTTCTCCCCAAGATAAAGTGCCCACCACTAATGTGCTACTCCCCGTATCTGGCTTACAGCTAGAGGAACCCAGTATTCCACCGGAGCCCAGATCAAGCTGAAAGCTATCACCAGATCCTCTAGCCAGCTCTCTGTCTCCACGTCATAGATGCTACCCTCGTACTTCCCAAGGGTTTTTCGCTGAAAGGCACGAAGATTCCTCTGCCACTGATCATCTTACTCCTCTCGGTAAGCCCTCTGTCGATCAGCCAAATCAACCTCCTGGGCCTCGATCGCCTGCACTACCCTTGGTCGTCGTCCAGGTGCCATAGCTGCAAAGTAAAAAAGGAATGCCTAAGCCCGAGTAGTGTAGAAGACTACTTTTAAATTTTCTTAGACTTATTATTCATTTTAAATCCCCAAAATACACAAGAAACACAAGAACACAAGTCATTATGCTGCATGAACCTTTCTTAGGGTCTCTACCCCAAAATCAATGTAGCCTCACTTGGTCGTTCGGTAGGCCCAGAGTCCTTGCATCAGATCACGAGGGGCCCTAAAATCCCATGTCCTAGCCGGTCTTCCCTGGACTATTTCACGCACCAGGATTACTTAACACTGTTTCCCTACCATCCCATGAAACCCTCATTGTGCCTAACCCTGAGCTCCATCCTATCTCCCAACCTTGCCTCTGATACCATTCTATCACGACTCGCCTCCACCAAGATGAGAGAAGGGGCATCAGGTTGCCAAACCCTTCCTTCTTCAAGTTGAAGGAGAGATAATGACCCTCGAGACCCACCTTCAATAGGTCCCAGAGTGGCGACTAGCACCAATGGTATAGAATGACACATAAGATGGAAGGAATTAACCTTTTTATTTAATAGGATCAGGAGATAAGATAGTAATTCCCAACAAAACCAAAGGTGGAAGTACAAGTAAATCCAAAACAAACCATTCTCATATGAATGTTCCAAAAGTACATAATATAAAAGTAAAAGAAAACCCCAAAAGTAAGTACCAAAAGAAAGAAAAACAGCAACACCAACTATCCCAATGTCTGAACTAGTATGACCCTGCACAATCCCTGATGTCCTCCTGGAAACCTGAAAGTAGTTTTATATACGTAGGGTGAGCATACAAGTATACTCAGTAGGGAAAACCAAAAGCTATCATGCACAAGTGGGGAGGAATTATAATGCCCCGTGAGAAAAGAGATAACTGAAATACCTAGTAAGGAAAACTGCCCACCTAAGCCTCACCAAGGCACACTCCCCAAATAACGCAAGTCAAGAAATATAATAGTAATAACACATCTATGTTTGGGTACCCCGCACCACTTCCCCACTAGTTATTGAATACATCCTACACATCGAACCTCTCCTGCCATTCTCATTGTAGTCCCACTCCCACACCCCGCCCGCACACACCTGGGCCACAACCACACATCCTGCCCGCAAACACCTGGGCCACAACAACCACACGTAACCACGCATGCAAACACCTAGGCCAGAACAACTACTGCCATGCCCAAAGACACCTTGGCCTCATCCTGAAGACACTTGGGAAACAACCTTCCCACACACACCTAGGCCAACCACCACAACTAACCTGCCTGAAAAACCTTGGGCTATAATGGACCTCAAGCCATCACAACCTTCCCGATGAGTCTTTGGTATTTGAGAAAAGGAGCAGAAAAGGAGCTAATAACCAGCCACTCATAGGAGTGTTGGGAAAAACACCCTCCCCCATGAAATGAGGGGGTTTGGCACGAAGTGCTCAACATGGGTGGGGTGCAAATAAGAAGCATAAATAACTACAATTATATGTATAGGTAACACACACTCATCCCAACCTAGGGTTCCAAAACCAACCTAAGAACAAACACCCTCGTTACTATTCATTCATAAAAGAAAGGAACAACACTCACATCCAAGTCACAACTCATTCTGAAAACCAATTCCCCATTGAACCCTTTCTTATTTTCATGTTGAGGTTACTCCATTTAAGTAAATCCTGCACTACTGGGAAACTAACAGGAAAAAACACTATCCAAGACAACAACTGAAGGAAAATAGCCAAACATCAATTTAAGCATTCATACCCGGTTCTCTTGTAATTCCAAAACAACAAAATGGATCTGTGTGATCCCTCAAAGTACTAGAACCAAACCAAGCCCCAAGATATAGCACCACATGGCCTCAGATCCACAACCAACAACCATATAACGACAGAGGATCCATCCCCATCCACATCACCCCATAAACATCGAGCAGAACAAACAGACATGCCACCAAGAAAGAGCAAGGAAGTTTCCAGACTCAACTACATCATTCAATAAGTTTTCTTCTTTCTTTTTGGTTAACCGGGTTGATCACACAAGGATTCGTGTTCACTGGACAATCATTTAATTGGCCGAGTTTACGTGATTAACCAAATTCCCATGTTGGAGCCATTCAATCATCATAGAAGACGGAGATTCATTAATGCACAAAGAAAGACCACCAACAGCCATGATTTTCAGTGGGTATAGGCCCGCACAATTCCAAACATAAATAATCAAGGGTAAGGAAATACAGTAGAAACACCAATCACACCCTCCCCTTCATTATTTAAAAGTCCGTTTGTTATCTTCATTAATGTTTGGTTTCATCCATCCTACAGATACAATACCATACACTCCCCTCATGATACACAATAAAGAGAGATGAAGGAAAACCCTACTTGGATTAATCAAGGATCAACATATTTCTCCACGTGCCAAGAACTGAGGTTGCGTGGCTTGAAGGGGAGGAACTCCGGGGAGTCCAAGGATTATCAGAAAAAAAAACTCCAGCATAGGCTCACCATAAGCCTCAGAAAGGAGTTAATCCAAGCGCACACAGGGAGAAGAAATAAATCCAGCCAATAAGGAGAAGGAAGAAATTCTAGCGTGATATAATGATGAGATCCTATTGTTACAGGATAAGGAATTTTGAACCGCTTTAAAGTCGGATCGTGGTTTCCCATACGGTTGGGAGGTTACACACAATGGGATTAATCCTTATTTAATTATTCCCATTGGGGTGGTGGCCATAACAGTTGTGCATTAACCCGTTTCACTCAATCGGAGGAAAAACACGTAACAGGGGTGGAACTGGAAGGTACAGGGAAAGGGTGTGACACCGAGGAAAAGCCACACGTTTTGGTAAGTTAAGGTTCACCCAGCTCTTTGGGGATTTAAGATTTTATTTATGGGATTTAAATGGATTTGAAAAGGGGTATTAAATCATTTTTACGTCAAATAATACATTGTGGGAGAGGAAAAAGTCGAAAGTTGGAAAAAGAATGAATACCCTCAGTGAGGACACGGTGCCACCTTCACAGTGGAACCCTCACGGTGCCACCCTCACGGTGCCACCGTCACGGTGCCACCGTTTCGGTGTGAGACTGTGACCGGTGCCACCATTTTGGTGGAACTGTTTGATGGAACCATGTTTTGGAAAAGTATTGGACCAGGAGGGTCCGGTCCATTACAAATAATGATATGATAGTGTCACTATTTTTTCCATGATTCCAATTTTTACCCTATAAAGTCACCAATAAAATTAGAAGTGGGGGGAAACTGAAAACATGAACACATAACTTAGAGGTGGGAGGGTTAAAAAATATTCATAATGTCTAATGATAATAAAACATTAGAAAAATGCACAACTCATTAGAACCAAGAATCCAATCTTCAACACCAATAAATATCTCTATGCATAAAAAATCATAAATCACCAAACACAGAGCTATAAGAAGATGGAGACCGATTATAGGTATCCCGGACATTTATAATTCCTCTTAAGTGGTTAAAACTTCAAGAAACCTCCAATATAAATAGGGTATCATCAAACCATCTATGATTCTATATTACAAAAAAACTATCCCAAAATTTGAGCATCTATAATCAACTTCCACAAAATCAGCTTAAAATCAAGAAAGGAAACACAACCTCAAAAGTCATCCATGTGACAATAAAAAAACTCACCCCCAAATTCATCACATCCCTATCACCAAAGTTCCATTTTATTTTAAAAACACTATATGAGTTATATTATAAAACTTAGACTCTTTAGGAATCTCAATTCCATTTCAAAACATTTTAATGAAAACACACTATTCATTTCAAATAATTATCATTGATTCCACTTTATTTTAAAAAAATGTAACCCAAACCCATAATGAAATAAACCAATTCAAAAAAATCATGTTATTAAAAATACTTCTTCAAATAAACCATAATTTATAGTGTCAAAAGAAAAAAATAATAAAATCCTGATTTTATTTCATAAAAAACCTCAAAACAAAAATGATATAAAAAGTATCAATAATGTTCAAAACATTTCACATTCCCTAAAATATATTTTTATACTCAAAAATTAGTATTATATAATATAATTCCTATTTATAAAACACAAATCCAAATAATAGAGTACATATCACAAATCAAAACATAGTTTAATAAAATCATTCCATTAAAACCTCCCTTATTCAACTAAACACCAATGGTAAGCAATATTATGATCAATTTGAAATGAAAATAATACAAAACACCAATCTTAGAGAGGATTCATAAATGTACACAGTTTGGACACATGGGTTTGTTAATATCATGCACCATCCATGAAACAACTATTTCAGTGGGTCATAAAACAATCTGTATGGTCTTTTAATGGGTTTCTATACCACAAAATCTAACTATAATACATTTGTTTTTCCTCTATTTTCACCGAAAAATCCCAATGAGACCCCAAAAATCATTGAGAAACTCAATGGGGATCTAAATATAATAATTTCATATCAAAACATATCAAGGAAAAAAATAACCATGAACTCAATATTTAAATATCAACTACCCATGGTACCTTAAGGCTCTAAATGAGAAAGAAATTTCAAGGATCTCCCAACACCTACCTCTTGAGTACTGACATCCCTATAAATACACTACTAGACTCCCCAAAAAAAATAAAGTGTTTAAAGAACCTAGGCCCTCTCAAGAACCAAGGATTTGATAACATTTATAATGAACTAACCTGGGATGACCTGACATGTCACTTGACCCAGCTCGCCACTAGGCCTGAAGGGAGTTCTCGACCCCCATGGGATGGCAACTAGTTCTTGGGTATCAAGAAAAAAACCTTGAGAAGGATTAAACCCTTTCATAAAAAATAATCATGAAAATTATCCCACTCGGAAATCTAGTATGACCAATCCATAAATTGGACATTTATTCCATTAAATAAATAGATTTTAAATATATGAAAATATAAACATAGTATAACATGGAAATAATAATAATGAATGACTATCATAAAAATAATAAATATTCTCACTATATATAGATATAAAGTAAGTAATAATAAAATAAAACCCATGTTTTAACTGGCCAATACATTACCATCCTATATAGAAAAATAAAATAAAAATCATGACCAACCATCTCCATGTGACCCATGGTCGGTCACCGCATCCAGAAACATCCACCATCGGACAACTTGAACATAAAACCTTGAAGATATTAGAGATAAGAAACTTGAAATAATACTTAATAGCTATATACATCCAATATAGTATAAAGTCTATGATCCAAACACATTTTTTTTTGTAAAAGGTGGGGAAATAGTTGAGTGTGTGAGAACCTATTTTCTTTTATTTCTTCCAGATTCACATGAAGTTCATATTTTTTTATTTTGATGAAAATTGGGGTCCAAAGATTGATTGTGGGGGGTTTTGATTATGGTTTCACAATCATTCACGTCAAATTTACCATTTTTATCTATCAAGGAAACTTCCAATGGCTCCCACATTAATAATAAGTCACAGACCTGCTTTCTAAAGGCAGGATGTCATTTGGAGTTTCAAACCCAACAATACTTAAGAGCTCACATTGGATGAGAGGATGAGAGGTTGGTATCATTAAACCCTTTTGGGGGGAATTATTTTTTACTCTGTAACTCTATTATAGATTTAATATATGTTCACGAATCTCTTCCAAATCCCGATATAGGACTGGTTACCCTAATAAAATGATTTGGTGTTGAATCCCTTTACAAGTAAAGGGGGTTCTATTAATGAGACCATCTATATGTATTTGAGGCTTTATATTTGTTTCCTATTATTTATTGGTAATTGGGAGATTTTTTATTTTGAATCCATATTACCACTCATTCTGGAATTCACTACCATCTATGAAGGTGATCGGTGTTTTGAGGATGGTATTGAACCTTCATGAGGTGTCATACATATCCTTTTTATAACTGGAATCAAAACCCATATAGTTTTTTTAATTTTAATATGTGATGATTTATATCATATGGAAAATACATATATGAGGGAACTCAGACATTAGGGTAGAGCTCAAGCCTTAGGAATTAATCATACGTATCTTACTTACAGTAGGAATCAGAGTCTTTATAGTTCAGTTTTCCTACAACCTGCTGATAGTTAGGGGCTGATTATTAGTACTCATAGGGGTTACTACCCCAAAGTTTACAAATATGTAAATACCTTTAGTACTTACACCAAGGTGGATTCCTATGTATGGATCCATTTTTATCATGTTAATGAATGGGGATTACACATTAAGGTTGACTTAACTAGAGATAATTCATGGTGCTAGCGATATGATAAATGTAATCCCTCAATTATATGTGATCTATGATCGATGTGAGAAACAATTGATAGAAAAATATCAGGCACACTAAAAAAGGATACAAAAATTATTCATTGGGTATCCTTGATAGGGTGTTCTATATAGATCTCGGGCCTTATAAAGGCATCATGAATATCCTAATTATTGTATGAATATTATTTCCCATTGTTCAATTATATTCTCAATCAATTGATGAATGAGGAAGAATGATAAATCCATGGGATGGTTTAGGGGACATGGGTTAGAGCGTTTGATATATGTAGGGACATTCACCAAGGTAGATTTCTATTAGAATATATCTAACCCCTACCCTCTTATATATAAATATTGGAGACCATGAGTGGCTAGCTGAGCATGTATAGATGGCATTTGGATCCCATAATACCCATAAGTTTTTAGGAGAACCAATTTCTAGCCCATTATGGACACTCCTAATATGAAGGGTGAGTTCCCGACCAAAGAATCATGGTTTGGGGTTCAAATGGTTTAAGGGAACATGCCTCACTACTCCTTCAAGACAAGGCTGAAATGTTTGGGGGTGTCTTTTGACATGTATAGAGTTCCTCCCTAACATGTCCTGATTGTCTACCCGGCATGTCTTGAGTGTCTGGATGACTTGATATGGGTATCTGGCTAACAAGTTCTAAGTGTCTTCCTAACATGTTCTGAGTGTCTAAATGACATGCTCTGGGAATCTGGATAACATGTTCTAAGTGTCTGCATGAAATGTTTAGGGTGTCTGCCTAACATGTCTAAGGTGTCTTCCTAACATCTCTGGGATGCTTTTCATGATCAAGGCATACATTTCTGAAGTACATCACATGATCAAAACTGACATTTCTAATGATTGGCAAGTGATCAAGATGACATGTCTGAAAGACTACACATGGCTTGGTTGATATATTCAAAGGACTTCATGTGAATGGCCAATATGTTTAGAGGACTTCACATGACTTGGATGACATGTTCAAGTGTTTTCAAATGATATTTTCGGAATCTATAGGTGTCTTCATGTTACTAATGAATAGGTCACACAAGGCACATGAACCCTTCGTATGAAAATCATTATATCCATCTTCATGTAATACTTATATATTTTTTAGCCTTTATCACATAAATGTCTCAATGTTCATCAATAATTGTCTGGTTGAGAACTCACATAACCAAGTCATCATTTTGAAACTCCTTCACATGATCTGGATGGTATAACATATGTCACAAACTAACCCAGATCAACCTCGAGTTGGTCACCCGATCCAGCTCGTGACAGGGCTCAATAGGTGATTCTGATACTTCTAATATGGAAACTAGTGTCATAAATCAAAGTAACTTAAATGGGAATGATTTATCCCATAAAAATAGACCATTTAATAAATAAAAACATTAAAAATAAAATTAAATTGGAAATTAAAAATAAATAAAATCACACATGCCACTGCATAACCTCATGGGTCACCTCCAAACAAGGAACCAACATTGCTTCATGGAGACCGAGACCGAGCCAAAGGCTACACCAAAAACTAAAAAAAATACAGAGTTATAGGTGTAGTTATTAAAACATAGTATGAATGTCCTAATAAACTACTCAATATTCCTTAACTTTAATGGGACTTTTTTTATTTATTTAGTATTTAAAAAGGGTATTTTTATTATTATGTAATATACATATTCTATAGAATTTTTTTTTGCCTTTTTGGAAATGGTTTTATCTTGTTTACAAATTTAACTATGATTCTACATGGTTAATTTATATTATGTGTAGGTTTTTAACCTTGTTTAAAAATGAAATGTATTTTCATAAGATGAAAAGGATTTATTGGTTCTCTAAATTTTTTTCAAAAAATGGAAAACCCCTCTTAAGAAATTTTCTCCCTTGATTTGGAAATGTGGTGTGTGTGATAAATGTGTGATTTTTTATATTTTATTAGTAAAAAGGTAGGTACGTGGTTTAACTGATTTAGAAAGGGGATACGCTTAATGAGGGAGATAAAGGTGGTAAGGTTGATGGGTTCTGAATGAAGAATATGATATGAATGTATATTCTATCTTGATAAAAACTCACCTAAATTTGAGCATGGTGCATGGGAATCTTGGTTACCTTGGTCGGTATACTAGTTTTAGTATCCTATACGAGATGGCAAGGCCATTTCCCAAACTCCCTAGTAGGATTACATTACAACACTAAAGAAATTATGATGGTGGGGATTGGTTGGCTCAAGTAAGAGATGGAATTTCACATCCTTGGTCAATCACTAAGATTATGATGATACCAGGACCCCACTAACCCTAGATACTTAGGAATTTTCCATATTTCTTTCTCTCTTTTACTCTTGTTCTTCATGGTTCTATTTCAAAATTCACTTTTCTTAGTTTCCTTTTCTTATCTAAAGTAATAAAAAACAAGTTTACTTGCTCTAATATTATGCATCCATATTGAAAAACTTATTTTAAAATGTTTTGGTAAATACTTCCAAAATGTAATGGGAAATTGTTTACTTAAAAATGGAATCTTGATACTTGTTTTGAAAAGAATAGAAACCCTCACTTTTTATCTTTCTTATTTTCAAACTAATATGATTTGGATTTATTATTAAAGGTAAGGAATATGAGTAATATATTCAAGAATTCCTACTGAGTTTTAATACTCATGATTATACCTATATCTTTATTTTTAGTTTCTAGTGTAGCCTTCGACTTGGTCTCGGTCGCCATAGAGTGACATTGGTTCCTTGGTTGGAGGTGACCCATTAATTTACACTAAGGTATGTCTGATTTTATTTATTTTACATTGCCATTTTAGTTTTAGTTTTTCTTTTTTCTTATTTATTTAATAGTATATTTTTTAATGTCTAAACCATTCCTATTTAAGTTAACTTCATTACCAGAACTATTTTCCAATTTTAGAGGACCAAGAACTCCTCTCGAGCCTTGTTATGGGCCGGATTGAGTAATCGGTTTGGAGTTGACCCAATTTGGTTCATGAAAAAATAATATCAGAGGAGTCTGGTTATTTTATCTATAAAAACCTTGACTCTATATCAAGTAGACCTTATTATTTAGGATGTCTTGTAGATGGGATATAAGATCATAGGGGATTAGGTGGTAGTTCATGGGTTTGTGAATGATCACCACTAGTCGTGATGAAACCTAACATACTAGGGGTTTTGGGGTTTGAATTTTGATTTTGAGATTTTATTTGTTATATATTTGAAATTTGGGGTGAAAGGTAGTGGAATGGAAGGCATTGGTGGCTCACATATCCCAAAAAACCATGTGGATCCCATGAAGATGTTTCCAAGATACTTTGTGGTTGTTTCATGATTGGAATATGGCATGTCAAACTATATGGTTTAACTAAAAATTTCTATTATCCCCTTTGGAATTTTATTTTTACTTCCTATGGCTTTGAAATTTTTTTAGTTTGATATGTTTATATGGTTTTGATTTGATTTTCAATTAATATTTAGAATATAATTTGGTTTTAAATAGTATAAGTGAGTTTTTAAAGGATTAATAAGGGGTTTATTTAAAATTAAATTAAATTTATATTATGATTAAGACCCATGAGGTATTTTCAAAAATAACTTGTGAAATTTCAAAATTCTTTTAAATGGATGTTTGGTGTCTTAAGAATGGAAGTGTGGGATTTTAAATTGGTTTTAGTGATAACCAATGATTTGTAAATTGGAAAGTAAAATAATAATGGATTTTTTATAAGGATTCATGGTTCTTAAATTCAAAATGTGGGGTTTTCAAATGATTTTAAAGGAGGAATTAGTGGCCTTTTATGGTTTTTTATTTATTTGACTTGTGGTTCGATTTTAAGTTCATGATTTTTTGTTTTGAAATGTGATTTAATTATTAGATGAAGTTTTTTAATTTGGGTTTAAATTTTGTAAATGGGTGTGAAAATTAATTTTTTAAGAAAGAAAAGAAATGAATTTCATGAAAAATAAAGGATTTTAAAGCTATGATTTTGGTTTTTTAAGGGGTTTTGTACTTGTCTTTTCCTAATGAGTTCAGAATTATTTTTGAACTTGTGTTTTGTGTTTTTTGTAAATGCCTCCCAAAAAAACCTCGAGTGTTTTCAGGACTTGGAGATTTCCTAATGTGGATTCTTGATTCATTGAGTTCTTATGGTGGTCCTTTCATGGGTTTTTTTCTATGGGTCCCTCTTTGATATCTCATTCCATTTGAAATGTGTTTGGGTTATGTTTCTAAATCATTGGTGGGGATGTTATTCTTGAGTATTTTGTATGATGAGGGTTATATTGAGGTATTATTTTAACTAAATAGACATTGAAAAACATTTATGTGTGCTTCGAGTGACTAGGAAGGATTCTAAAATAATTGATTTTACACTTGGGCTAATGTTGGTTTGGCTATTATTTAGATCTCCATGGTTGGTGGTTTGGATTTGAGGTCCTAGGTTATCACTTTTTTATCTTTTTCTCTAGAGGGGATACCATGTTGTTGTTGAAGAGGCATATTCCTAATTTATACCTATTTCCCCTTCATCCCTGGGTTGGAGTGTGGTCATGAGTGTGTCGGTGGTCCTTGATTTCAAAAATCATTGGGGTTTTATTAATGTTGTGATCTTCTTTGAGAACGATTGGTTAAAGATTTTGAGGTATTCCTATATTTTTCTCTTTCCTTATTTTTCTCTTTCTTCATATCATGTTTTAGTATTAATGTTATTTTTGATCCATTTTCCAACACGTTAAAGAAATAGTGTTCATTTTGGTGGGGGTTTGGATGATATTCTGGTCATAGCTTCTACTCGAGTCCCCTCATTTGGGGGTTTCGATTTTATTTTGTAGTAATTCTATCAGAGTAAACTTACTTTGTTGATCCATCATTCTAGATTAATACTTAAATGGTAAGAGATCCATTTTGAGTGTCTTATCTTTTTATTCTTTGATCAAGGTGGGATGTGATGTGTAAATTTGGAATTTGAGTGGTTTGGAGTTGTTTGGGATGTTTCTTTTTCTAGTTAAGGTTCCCTTTGTGTGTCTTTATTTACAAGTCGGGTGGATTTTTAGAAGAAGAAAGGGTTATGGTGGGTAGAATTGTCACACACCAACTATTATTTAATGATTATTTTATTTATTTAATTAAATATATTTTTTTCTATGGTTTGAGTCTTTTAATTTTGGAAAAAAAAGTAAAAAATTAATTTTTTAGTGTGTCGCACAGTTTGTTCGTATGATTGACCAAACCTTGAAGTAACCGTGTAGTTGAGTCTATAAGCTTGGAAGAGAAATTTCACATGGTTGGAATATGGTTTATTAAACCATGCGATAAACTCATGTGGGAACCTAGTGTTCTCAATAAAGGTTTCATGGTCGGTACATGGATAGTTAAACCATGCACTGAGAGCGTGCGAGTACCTCCAGGTTAAAAAAATGATGATTATGATGATGATTATGATGATAAAACTAAAATCCCCTACCCCTTCCCTTATACCCATCATGTTTAAGCCTTCCCCCCAGGGCCATTCCCCTCTCTTCACACATGACCCCCCCCCCCCAGTCTGACCTCCTCTACCAAAAATATTTCCTTCAAAATTGGTGTTCACATCCTAGGTAAGTGTTTCTTCATCTATGGCTCCTTTTTATTCACTCATTTTTCTTTCCCCTTTGTGTGTCGTGTATGGACCAGACCCTAGGTATTTAGTTGACTAGTTTTTGGGTGTTTTTTCACCTAATTGTTGAGATCACTTTTACATGTCTAGTTGATTTGATTACGGTGTATTTGAGTCTCGGTTGTCAAAGATGAAAAGTTTTAAGTAGTTTTTCCCTATTTCTAACCATTTAATTTATGGTGTTTTATTGTTGGAATTTTAAATTTAAATTTATAATATCTAATAATTTTTATATGGGTAATTATGTAATCTTTATAGATGAAATTATATTTCAACTTGGTTTTCCATAGATTATCCTTTGGGTTGCCTCTACTTCTTGAAAAATATGTTCTTCCTTTCTTTGGAAAATACTTGTGTTGGTTTTTAAGGTGACATTGATTTTTTTTTAATTTATTATGAGTTATTTATAATTTTTATATGAATTGTGAAATGAATTTTATTGAACTCACATACTTTATTCTATTTTAATTATTTGGATGATTTTTAATTAGGGGATTTATTATTTTTTGGTTTATCATATTTTTTATATTGTTCCTTGGACCTCTTTATGTTGGTTTTGATCCATCATTGTTTAAGGATACTTTTTTGTGTATACATAAGTAATCACACACACACACACACACATATATATATATATATATATCCTCCTTATAGATATTCCCTCATGGAAAGAGGAATATGTACATTAGGTTAAAAGAAATATATATATGCATGTGTATATGCATGTAAGTATGAAGTGGTCTTCAATAAAGGTAATGTGTTTTGAGGTAGGTTCCCTATGCCTGAGCCTTTAATTTGAATTCATTTATTTCATGAGTATTTTAAAAGTTCATTTTTATTATCATATGATATTCATATTCTATGGAAAATTATTTGTTCCTTTTTGGAAATGGTTTTCTCTTATTTACAAAGTTTACCAAATCTTCCACATGGGTTCTTCATATTAATCATATGGTTTTAACCTTGTTTGAAAATGAAATGTGTTTTCATAAGATTATAAGGCCTGGTTTTTACTTTAACTTATTCTATAAAAATGTAAAACCCCCCTTAAGGATTTCACTCCCTTTATTTTGAAATGTTGTGTGTGTGATAAATGTGTGATTTATGATATGTGCTTAGAAAAAAGTTTGGTACTTTATTTAAGTTATTTGGAAAGGGGATTCAATTAAGGAGATAGATTTGGGATGATAAGGTTTTTGGTTTTAGGTTAAATAATATGATATTTATGTATATTCAATCTTGATAAAAAAACTCACCTACATATGAGCATGGAACAGAGGAATGTTGGGTAGCTATGTGGGTAGACTAGGTCTAGTATACTAGGTGAGTCGGCAGGACCATGGTCTGATCTCCTTAAAAGGGTTATGTTACAACACTAGATAAACTATAATGATAGAGATTTGTTGGATTGATAAGCGAATATACCTTTTCATCCATGGTTGATCACTAAGATCATGAGGATCCTCAGACCCCACTAACCCTACCAACTTAGTAATTTCCCATGGTGTTTGTTTTCTTTTACTATTTTTTCATGCTTTTATTTCCAAATTATCTTTTATTAGTTTCTTTTTCTCATCTAAAGTAATAAAAAACATGTTTACTTGCTAAATTATTATGAATCTATAATTACACACCTATTTTATCAGGTTTTGGGAACTATTTTAAAAATGAAATGAGAAATGGTTTTACTTAAAAATGGAACCTTGATATTTGTTTTTAAAATAATGGAAAACCTTACTTTCTATTTGTCTTATTTTTAAACTAGCTTGATTTGGATTTCTCATTAAAGTTAATGCATATGGAGTAGTTTATTTGGGTATTCCTACTAATTTTTAATACTCATTCTTATACCTCTATTTTTTTAGCTTCTGTTTTAGCCTCTAACTCAGTCTTGGTCTCCAGGGGGTGATGTTGGTTCATTGATTGGAGGTGAACCATGAGGTAACATAGAGGTATGTCAGATTTTATATATTTTATACTTCCAGTTCAATTTTAATTGTTCAATTTTTATATATTTAATTGTCTATTTTTATGGGCTAAACCATTCCCATTTAAGTTACTTACGTTCCAGTCACTATTTTCCATCTTGAGAGGATTGGGAATTCCTCTCAAGCCTTGTCATGGGTCGACTCAAGTGACTGATTTGAGGTAGATCTGGGTTGGTTAATGGAACAGAAAATCCTTCATGTGATCAATAGAGCAATCACAATAAGAATATATACATTCTATTTAATCCCTTAATTCATTCCATTGGTTTACATGGTGGAATGTTCTTTTGATTTTGTGGCTCTCCACTCTGAGAAATCCTCTCTCACCTCATCACTTTTGCGCATGTGTTTTATGTTTAGGAGGGTTGATTTTTAGGTCTCTCCACCCTAGATATGTGGTTCTTCATTAAAAATGTATTTCATATGTGGGTTGAGTATTTGGAGGGAGAATCGCATCATGTTCTTCGCATGAACCTGTCATGGGTCATCCATGGTGTCATATTTGCATCACATGATAAAAAGTGACCATGAGATCACTCCTTCATTTCTATATTTATTGGACCCATGTCTTATCAATAGGCTTTCACATAATCAAATTGACATGTCAAACGAACTTCACAATATCTGGTTGACATCTATGAGGGTATTCACAAAATCAGGTTGCATGTTGAAAAGGCTTTCGCATGATCAAGGAATAGTTGTTTGTGTCCCTTTGGGATATCAAATTGGCATGTAGAAGGGGCTTCGTGTGATCAATATACAAATCACATGAAGCACATATCCCCCTCACATGAAAACAACATAACTCTCCTTCACATAAGGGTTCCACCTTTTTCATATTTTATTTTATGAATCCTATAGCACTCACCCGTCAGTTTTGTATTAGGGCATCACTTGATCAAATAAACATGTCTGAGATCCTTCACATGATGGAGGTGACATATTCAGTGGCCTTTGTATGAAAATTCTGGAATGTTAGTGGGGATTTCATGTGATCAATTGATTGATCATGTGGAGTGCACCAACCCTTCATATGAAAAAAGTGTAACCATCCTTCACATAAGGGTATTGGTGATGCCAAAATTTACCTTATAGTTAGAACTGGTCATTTTAGTATAGGTAGGGGTTGAATCCATAGATACCTAAGAAGAAACATAAAACATTGTACATGTTATGGTGTGACAACCGGGTCCCGGTGACAGCACAGCCACCCCGCCTTAACATAGTCGTCGGGTCCTGGCCCACCAGGTACCACTAGTTGCCCTGCAGACACATGGGGCCCACCCCAGGGTCCACCCACATGCCTGAACGGGTCATCTGACTAATGATATTCCCCACGGGCCAACACATGTCCTTTCCAGTGTGCTTTGTCCTCACTCACACGCACCCTGGGAAACTTCCCAGGGAGAATCGAATCATGTGCTTCGCATGAACCTATCATGGGTCATCCATGGTGTCATATTTTCATCACATGATAAAATGTGGCCATGAGATCACTCCTTCATTTCTATATTTATTGGACCCATGTCTTATCAAAAGTCTTTCACATAATCAAATCGACATGTCAAACGGCCTTCACAATATCTGGTTGACATCTATGAGGGTATTCACAAAATCAGGTTTCCTGTTGAAGAGGCTTTCGCATGATCAAGGAATAGTTGTTTATGTCTCTTTGGGATATCAAATTGGCATGTCGAAGGGGCTTCGTGTGATCAATATACAAATCACATGAAGCACATATCCCCCTCACATGAAAACAACATAACTCTCCTTCACATAAGGGTTCCACCTTTTTCATATTTTATTTTATGAATCTTATAGCACTCACTCGTCAGTTTTGTATTAGGGCATCACTTGATCAAATAAACATGTCTGAGATCCTTCATATGATGGAGGTGACATATTTAGTGGCCTTTGTATGCAAATTCTAGAATGTTAGTGGGGATTTCATGTGATCAATTGATTTATCATGTGGACTGCACCAACCCTTCATATGAAAAAAGTGTAACCATCATTCACATAAGGGTATTGGTGATGCCAAAATTTACCTTATAGTTAGAACTGGTCATTTTAGTATAGGTAGGGGTTGAATCCATAGATACCTAAGTAGAAACATAAAACATTGTACATGCTATGGTGTGACAAACGGGTCCCGGTGACAGCACAGCCACCCTGCCTTAACATGGTCGTCGGGTCCTGGCCCACCAGGTACCACTAGTTGCCCAGCAGACATGTGGGGCCCACCCCAGGGTCCACCCACGTGCCTGAATGGGTCATCTGACTAATGATAGTCCCCACAGGCCAACACATGTCCTTTCCAGTGTGCTTTGTCCTCACTCACACACACCCTGGGAAACTTCCCCGGGTGTGACAACCGGGTCCCGGTGACAGCACAGCCACCCCGCCTTAACATGGCCGTCGGGTCCTGGCCCACCAGGTACCACTAGTTTCCCAGCAGACATGTGGGGCCCACCCCAGGGTCCACCCACGTGCCTGAATGGGTCATCTGACTAATGATAGTCCCCACAGGCCAACACATGTCCTTTCCAGTGTGCTTTGTCCTCACTCACACACACCCTGGGAAACTTCCCAGGGTGTGACAACCGGGTCCCGGTGACAGCACAGCCACCCCACCTTAACATGGTCGTCGGGTCCTGGCCCACCAGGTACCACTAGTTGCCCAGAAGACATGTGGGGCCCACCCTAGGGTCCACCCACGTGCCTGAACGGGTCATCTGACTAATGATAGTCCCCACAGGCCAACACATGTCCTTTCCAGTGTGCTTTGTCCTCACTCACACACACCCTGGGAAACTTCCCAGGAGGTCACCCATCCTGATCACTACTCCAGGTCAAGCACGCTTAACTGTGGAGTTTTAATCAGACAGGCTCCCGAAAAGGAAGGTGCACCTTGTTGACATGAGTCATATCATTTAGTCATTTAACCCTTAATCATTTGGGGATGTTACAATCACCCCCCCTTTAGAGCACAACGCCCTCGTTGTGGGCCTTACATGTCAACCCAGGTAGTGCACCGCGCACTTAAGGCTGGGTTCCTCCTCTGAGGCCAAATGTGACAACCGGGCCCTGCCCACCAGTTGCCCCGCAGACACATGGGCCCCACCGTAAGTCCCACCCACGTGCCCAAACAGGTTATCTGACTAATGATAGTCCCCACAGGACAACACATGTCCTTTCCAATGTGTTTTGTCCTCACTCACACACACCCTGGGAAACTTCCCAGGAGGTCACCCATCCTGATCACTACTCCAGGCTAAGCACGCTTAACTGTGGAGTTCTAATCAGACAGGCTCCCGAAAAGGAAGGTGAACCTTGTTGACATGAGTCATATCATTTAGTCATTTAACCCTTAATCATTTGGGGATGTTACATATGGAGTGGTCAACTATTTGGATTGATTTCATTTGAATAACTGGTGAGTCAATTCAATGAAAAAATATAAAAAACAATGACTTGAACTAAAACAATTAATTATGATGGGTTGATCCTAATTTGTTGTTAGGGCTAGAATGGATGTAATTGTTTTCCTAATAATTTTTAGTTCACTAGTTCAATAAGTATCTAATCAATGAGATAAGTCCCCAACATCATTCTTTGATTTAATCCATAAAAAATTCCAATTCTAATCACCAATTCACTTAGAGTATCACTTTAATGATAACTCTATGGAATTGGATCATACTATAACACAAAATGTGTAGTCATTAAAGTTGGTGAAGATGAAGAAGAAAATAATTCAAAGAAAGGATCTCTCAAACCATAGAACTAATTTAAGAATTTAAAAACATAAAATAAAATCCAATATAGCCCCAAGAAACTCCCTAGAATAAAATAAAATAAAAATTAGCCTTCCATTGATGCAAAGATCTCAATGGAAGGTGGAAGTCGACTTATAAAGGTGGAATTAAAGAAAAGAAAATAAATAATTAACGAACACTACATCATTGTGTGATGAGTTTCACTATTGTAGGTGTGAATAAATCCACACCTTGATTTAAAAGTATCAATGTGTCTATAAAAAGGATAGAAAAAATGAAGATTGAGATGAAATTTTATTAAGAAAATAAAGTAACTCGAAAATCCTACATTAGAAAAATCAAACATGCAATTACAAAATGAAAGCACAAAATTACAAATGAAAGAATAAAATATACTTCCCAAAATTATGTCACCACCACTACCTTATTTAATAATATTAGGATCCTAGGGTTGAACCCATATCAATCAATTCCAACCTATTTAATTAGGATAGTAAAAGGTGGGTGGGAAAAAAGGATAGTGGAATTTTCAATGTTGACCATAAAATTTGGATCAAGATTCTTTACCCATGTTGATGAACAAATTTGAAATTTAAAAAGGGAATTTTTATGGTCATAGAATAAAAACTGCACATGAAAGGTAACTATCCTCAACCTCTTGGAACCATGGAAGTCTTCTGGTTACCTCCTTTTGCAGGCTGTATTAAATTCAACTCAGATGGAGCCTCGAGAGGTAATCAAGGACCTGTTGGATATGTTTTTGTCTTCAAAAATCATGATGGTGACTTCCTTGATGGGGATCATGGTACGTGTGGACTGGCCACAACTCTAGAAGCAGTGATGATGGCTCTCATCAAAGCAGTTGATTTTGATCATAGAAGGAATTAGAGGAAAATCTGGTTTGAAAGTGTCTCTTCCACCATTGTACAAGCAGTTATAATGGGTCAGATTCACCTTTCACTACTACAAAAATGGGCATTAATAGTGCTAAAAAAGCGTTGTAAAGCTCGGCGCTGATAAAGGGGGTACCCCTTTATCAGTGCTAAACAAGCGCTTCTTTAGCGCTGATAAATGATTGTTTTATCAGCACTTCTTTAGCGCTGATAAACTTATCTTTTATCAGTGCTTCTTTAGCGCTGATAAAGGTGTAGTTTATCAGTGCTTTTTTAGCGCTGATAAAAGCACGATTTATCAGTGCTAAAAGAGCGCTAATAAATGCCCTCTCTGCTGCTCCGATAAATCTGCAGCAGCACACCCGAACACCTGCAAAAAAAAGTATCTCAATAATCCAATTAAAGAAAGTATACCCATACAAAATTAACTCATAAATCATAAGCAAATTAGACCAAGTATACCCATACAACAATTATACTCATACACCATTAACACATAATATATAATTTAATCAAGTACCTAAAGAAATCAATTCAGAATTCAGGGGGTTTGTGGGTTGTTCAAGGGTTTGGGTGGTTGTTCAAGGGTTTGGGGTGGCTGTCCAAGGGGGGGTAGAGGGTGTCCGGGGGGCTTTCCAGTTCAATCCTAAGGCTCCACATGGGTGTGTTTTATCAATACATAAATCTTTGGACTTTTCTCTATCCACTATGCATCATGTTCTCAACCTCAAAGAAGTTATAAGGTTTGTACACACACTGAGGTGCACATACTTGGGGGGGATGAATCTCATTAATAAACACCCGATATTAAACCTGCAATAGGCTATTGTAAGTGCATGATCAGGAAATATGCACAACCTAGTTGAGAAAGAACTGGAATAAAACTAATAAAAAATCATCATTGATCTTCAAATCCATGACCATGATTAAACCCAAATTAATTTTCCAAGTGCTGAACTTTTACCAAGCATTTCACAAGGATCGTTTCGACATTATAAAAATATAGTTTGACCAAGTCCTACCCCATCTACATCAAGACACATTGATTCTCAAGTATTAAAGCTTGATCAACCATACCTACTTTATCCAATGTTAGGTTTTCTCTGAGTACATCATAGGAACCACACAAAACATATAATATACCATGGTCTCCCCCCTATATACATAATTATAATTGACCTCCAATATGTGAGTTTTATTTATACTCCATCATGGAAATCCACTTATGGGAGTTTTCTCATCCAGGGAATACCCTCAACAGTATCTCAGACCACTCATATGTGTTCTTCCAATTCTGAGGCATAAGACCTACAAGGATCTCATCCCTATACTATAAGAGTACCATTATTTAGGAAATAATACTAAGAAACATATATTCTTTACCATATGGGAGTATTATCATCCAAATAATAATCCCTAGAAGCATATCAACCCTCCAATATGGGTGTATTCTCATTTGAGGCATAATCTATATAATCATCTCAGCCCTCCCCTATGGGATTATTTTCATTTAGTGAATATTCCCGATAAAAATATCATCTCACTCCTATGGTTGTATTCTCATTTGGGGAATAATACTTATATACATATCATCCCTCCCCTATGAGAGTATTCTCATTTAAGTAATAAGACCCATAAGCATATCCACCATCCCAAATGGGAGTATTTTCATCCAGATATAAGCCCATAAGAATCATAGACCCAAACACATGATCACCCTAGTATACCAGGCCAACCATGACTTGATATATATATGAGACCCCTAATATATCACATGCCATGACCCCCCCCCCATTTAAAAGATCAATGCAATCCGAATGCGTTTGGTCGGATTTCCGTAGATCAGTTATTGTTTTCACTTAAAATCTTGTCCATTTTAAACAAAATAGAGACCCTTTGAGTGATAGAGGCCACACCATGCCTCGGATTGAGGCGAGGTTTACTCTTACACGTCACCAAGGACCCTTGGATCGTTATTATAAAATATCAATGCAATCCGAATGTGTTTGGTCGGATTTCCGTAGGTCAGTTGTTGTTTTACCTTAAATTCTTGTCCATTTTAAAAAAAATAAAGACACTTTGAGTGATAGCGGCCACACCATGCCTCGGATTGAGGTCGAGTTGACTCATACACATCACCAAGGACCCTTGGATCGTTCTTATAAAATATCAATGCAATCCTAATGAGTTTGGTTGGATTTCCGTAGGTCAGTTGTTGTTTTCAATTAAAATCGTGTCCACTTTAAACAAAAAAGAGACCCTTTGAGTGATAGCGGCCACACTGTGCCTCTGATTGAGGCGAGTTTGACTTGTACACATCACCAAGGACCCTTGGATCGTTCTTATAAAAGATCAATGCAATCGGAATGCGTTTGGTCATATTTCCATAGATCAGTTGTTGTTTTCACTTAAAATCTTGTCCATTTTAAACAAAATAGAGACCCTTTGAGTGCTAGCAGCCACACCGTGCCTCGGATTGAGGCGGGGTTGACTCGTACATGTCACCAAAGACCCTTGGATCGTTCTTATAAAATATCAATGCAATCCGAATACGTTTGGTTAGATTTCCGTAGGTCAGTTGTTGTTTTCACTTAAAATCTTGTCCATTTTAAACAAAATAGAGACCCCTTGAGTGCTAGCGGCCACACCATGCCTCATATTGAGGCGGAGTTGACGCGTACACGTCACTAAGGACCCTTGGATCATTCTTATAAAAGATAAATGCAATCTGAATGCGTTTGGTCAGATTTCCATAGGTCAGTTGTTGTTTTCACTTAAAATCTTGTCCACTTTAAACAAAATAGAGACCCTTTGAGTGCTAGCGGCCACACCGTGCCTCGGATTGAGGCGGGGTTGACTCTTACACGTCACCAAGGACCCTTGGATCGTTCTTATAAAAGATCAATGCAATCCAAATTCGTTTGGTCGGATTTTCGTAGGTCAATATTTGTTTTCCCTTAAAATCTTGTCCATTTTAAACAAAATAGAGACCCTTTGAGTGATAGCGGCCACACCGTGCCTCAGATTGAGGGGGGGTTGACTCATACAGATCACCAAGGACCCTTGGATCGTTATTATAAAAGATCAATGCAATCTGAATGCGTTTGGTCGGATTTCCGTAGGTCATTTGTTGTTTTCAATTAAAATCGTGTCCACTTTAAACAAAATAGAGACCCTTTGAGTAATAGCGGCCACACCGTGCCTCAGATTGAGGCGGGGTTGACTCGTACACGTCACCAAGGACCCTTGTATTGTTTTTATAAAATATAAATGCAATCCAAATACGTTTGGTCATATTTATGTAGGTTAGTTGTTGTTTTCACTTAAAATCTTGTCCATTTAAAACAAAATAGAGACCCTTTGAGTGCTAGCGGTCACACCGTGCCTTGGATTGAGGTGGGTTTGACTCATACACATCACCAAGGACCCTTGGATCGTTCTCATAAAAGATCAATGCAATACTAATGTGATCTAATAATTATTCATTATGAAAAACATAAAGGTACCATTAAATACTTACATTGCCCCAAACACCCATAACACAACCCAACCACAACCTTCATCTCAATGTACTCAACCTATCTAAACACCAAGATGGATTTTACCCAAGAATATCTAATTCAAAATGCCAATCATGTCATCAATCGACCACTTAATTTCTATGGTGATCTCGACTATACGCTTTAGCTCACAAACACCACCATCTGATGTTTAACACCTCCATCATCGGGAAAGAACCATTAGAACCCCAACTAAAACTCCACAACATACCCAACATGTTTTCTAACTAACCATGCTTAGACATCCATGAGAACACCAACCAATGTTATCATCCATCCTTTCCATCAAAACCACTTGGAATGGATGTGAATCCATTATCCATACATGAATCAAGGACAATTCAACTTTTCCTCAAAGATTGAACCCATTTTCAAAACATAATTAACATTTCAAAACATCAAATAGATGTGGATTACAACTCACAACATTTGTTTATTTTTCCTGGAGGAATTTGAAACATGCACCACATAGGTTGTAAAAGCAGTAGAGGATAGATCTCTTTGATCATACAAATCCATGAACCCAAGTTTATCCTTGAGGAAACTGATGAGTGATGTTTGTGAATGCTTTTTGGAACTAGGAACTGACTCGCTTGATGAAACATAGGAAATATATTTAAATGTAGCCTCACTTTCCGAATCATTGGAAAACTTTCCTGTATTGGATGCTCTTAATGTCATATTTAGCATCCCATCTTGTTCATCAAATGGATTGGTCAACTTCCAATCTATCATGGAGGCTGCCGCACCACCTTTACACACAACTAATGATCAGAGGCAGCTTGATTAGAAAAACAATCCTGAGGGAACTGGACATGAAAGATCATGTGGTGCCATAGTTTCTCAGCAACCTCAATTTACCCCACATGATATAAGGCTATTACATGATGTCCAAGACATAGCGAGAGGAGAAGAGAAGGTGAAAGTCTTGTAGACGAACAACATCAACAATGAACATCCACCACCCTTTCACTATATACATCAAAATCATATCTTTAAGAACGTCCATGTGAATTTCTATCTTACTTCCATAAAGGTTGATGCATGTTGGTCAACTTGTTTTAGAAATTGTTTATCTTCATCTGTGCCTTGTACTTGCACCCATCAATTTGAAGGTGAGTATGCATACACGATAGTTGACCTTCTTAGAGAAGATTTTATGGAAGAGTATAAGAGACATGAAGCAATGAAGATCATTAGAGTGTTGGAGAAAATGTGGTTGCTACAAACAATGTGGAAATCGGCTTGTGCAATGCGGCCTAAGTTACAACTTGCAGGTATTGTACCTAATTTTTTTTTGGAGGGTTTCAGTGTAAATGCATTTTGGAATGATCACTGTTATTCATTGTCTTTTATGTTTTTTTGAAAGTCGAGGGGAAGGGGTGGGGTCTGCAGACATTGGAGGATATGTCGAAGGGTGACTTTATGGGAAATTACATCCTATATTTTTGAAACATTTCCATAGTATCTAACATCTAACCAAATGGCCTATTTTCCCTTCATGCTCCCTAAACCCCAATCACCATCGGGGTTTGGGGAGCTTAAAGGGAAAAAATTCCATTTCTCCAACATATTCAGACACAAAATCACCCTTCGGCATATCCTCCAATGTCTGTAGACCCCACCCTTTCCCCTTGGCTGTCAAAAAAAACCTAAAAGACAATGAATTGAAATGATCATTCCAAAATGCATTTACACTGAAACCCTCTAGAAAAAAATAAAGTACAATACCTGCAAGTTATAACTTAGGTCGCGTTGCACAAGCCGATTGCCACATTATTTGTAGCAACCACATTTGCTCCAACACTCTAATGATCTTCACCACTTCATGTCTCTTATACTATTCTAGAAACTCTTATCTAAGAAGGTGAACTATCGTACACATCACCAAGGACCCTTGGATCATTCTTATAAAATATCAATGCAATCCGAATGTGTTTGGTCAGATTTCCGTAGGTCAGTTGTTGTTTTCACTTAAAATCTTGTCCATTTTAAACAAAATAGAGACCCTTTGAGTGTTAGTGGCCACACCATGCCTCATATTGAGGCAGGGTTGACTCGTACACGTCACCAAGGACCCTTGGATCGTTCTTATAAAAGATCAATGCAATATGAATGCGTTTGTTCAGATTTCCGTAGTTCAGTTGTTGTTTTCACTTAAAATCTTGTCCATTTTAAACAAAATAGAGACCCTTTGAGTGCTAGTGGCCACACCGTGCCTAAGATTAAGGCGGGTTTGACTCTTACACGTCACCAAGGACCCTTGGATTGTTCTTATAAAAGATCAATGAAATCGGAATGCGTTTAGTCGGATTTCCGTAGTTCAGTTGTTGTTTTCACTTAAAATCTTGTCCACTTTAAACAAAATAGAGACCCTTTGAGTGATAGCGGCCACACCGTTCCTCGGATTGAGGCGGGGTTGACTCGTACACGTCACCAAGGACCCTTGGATCATTATTATAAAAAGATCAATGCAATCTGAATGCGTTTGGTCGGATTTCCTTAGGTCAGATGTTGTTTTCACTTAAAATCTTGTCCATTTTAAACAAAATAGAGACCCTTTGAGTGGTTCCAGCATTCTTGCATGTTGCTGGTGCATATCATCTATTAAAATGGGAAAATGACTCATTGGAGAATGGCTTTTTTATTTAATAACAATTACAATTTTCCTATGAACATTTACATACAACAATGTTTCATCTTTTGATCCCCTTAACCCCTCTCAAAAATGACCAAAAATTGTACATGTCCCCAAGTCAGATCTTCATTGTATTTGTGTACAATCTTCCATTAGGTATGTGGCCCACTCGTTTATGAACACATATATATCTTCTTGTGAGTATGAGGCTTTTTGGCATTCATATTAGTACTACAAAATAAAAAAATAAAGAATTAATAAATAACTTAAACGAACTAGTAATTGTTTTTAAAAATACCTCTTTAGGGATGCTATTTTGGTGATGAAAAATGATCTCTTTCATAAATTTACAAACATAATAACCGCAATCATTATCGTTTGTTTGTTTTGGACACTGCAAAAAAATTGATCATTAGGAGAATAAGTAAATTGTGTTGAGATGTGTTTGGATAGTGAAAATTTATTATATATACCCTGATATTTGTCCAGACGTAGTACTTTCTTTCCTCCTTATGCTTAGCCCCTGGCCTCATTTCTTTTTTTAGATGATAATGATACACCGTCCTATCAGTAAAAGATAATATAAATTATATTACTTGATTTTTAGACCTAAAATGTAAGATGTAGTGTCTTACAGATTCAAAAACTCCATCATGTGTGGTTGGTTTGATGGATATCCTTTCTTTGAATCCAGAAAATAAATCTTCAGAGTATCCAAGTTGACCGTAATTAGCAACCAATGTTTCCTAAAAACACAAAAAGGAATAAATAATAAAAGAAGTGAAAATATAATTGATATGCTTTAATCGTATAGTATTACCCCTGCATGGTTGGTATTAGGAAAATTCTGTCATCTGTAATCTTGCGTTCAGATGTTTTCACCAAGTAGTTCACTATTTCATTCCTTTTTGATGGCTCTATTTTTATTAGGTGTGTTGATGTGATATGAGGACTAACCAGTCTAAATCTTGGCTCATGGGAAAATTCCTTCAATTGTTTTTCATAAATGCGTCTGTCAACAATATAAAATGCATTTAGTCATAATTTTCACGCTAAATCAGCTTTTGGAAAATCAATTCATGGAAACAAACCTCATATATACATTTACAACTGTGACGCATAGCCAACCGTTTTCAAGGATTTCATTTACATTTTCAGCAGCAAAAAAATCTTGACTTTCCTCTCCGTATATATTCTCTTAGAAAACCACTATATGACTATTACCATCTTTTAGCTTCGTATCCACATGAGTCTTCAATGCTAGTAAATGTGGAAAGAGAATAAGTGGTGTTATTGTTCTTTCAGTAGCTCCTTGGGATTGGTTGGTCGATCCTTTAGATGGTTTTGAGCCGACGTTTGTCACTCCCTTCCCTTTATCTATCTATAACAACAATAATTGGTTCAGACCCTTTTCTCATTAATTGTTAAGGGTTTAGCTTGAAAAGAAAAGGAAATAAATACCTCTTTGTCTGCATGTACTCTTACAATTTGTGATGGCCATGCAATGAATGTCCCAATAGCCTTTTCGACCGTATGAATATCATCGTCATCAAGTGGAATAGGTACCTCTACCATTGGCTCATCAGTTACAGTAATCATCACTTTCAGATGATCTTTCGGAAGTGGTCTATTATATAGTGTGGCATCTGGGATATTGAGCATTGTAGCCCTCGCTACAAGGTGATAGGTGCGTGTTGACAGATATAAATCATAGTCATTATCACCCTGTAGAAGATGAGTACAGAAAAATTATCAGTGTTTTTCTGATTCATATTTCTTGGGAACAATTATTATAATATTGATTACCACAGATAAGACAATTCTTTGATGCAGGCTTCCCACCCATAAAAGTTGCTTGAAACTCTCCCTGCCATTGCAATTTTTTTTCAAGGGTTGCTATTTTTTCGCTCATTTGTTCCAATTTTTCATCTGTATCGTCCATTTTTTTCTTCTTCTCAAAATATACTCGGGGTGTCACCCCAAACCCTGCACCTCTGACACGACCGTATTTTTCTGGCTACTTCAAAGTCGTCGATAATAGGTCTGTATCAGCTACAGGAGTAGCTGATTCCTGTAACTGTCGGATATAGGAAAATAACTAATTATTTTTATGTAATGGAAATTTTAAACAAATTATTTTATCATCGTGTCATACTTACACATATTTCCCACACTTTCCGTGTGTTCTCATCTACTAACTTCCCATCTTTGTTCACATGTGCCTCCTTCCATAGCACATGATGTGGGATGGGAGTGCATTTGGTTTTAGACTCATCAATCTACATAGAAACATAGAAAAATAATTATTATGTTGTTTATTGGAACCTAACAATATTATTGTAAATTTAAAATACGTACCATTTTCTTTTCTAATGAAGCGTACCCCATCCTTGCTTTACGATAGGGGTATGTTGGTTTTGAAGCATGTTCCTTATTTTCAGTACAGATTTTTTGTTTCATAAATGAAATATTGACAATCAAAGTGATGAATATAGGTATCCTCAAACAACATATTATCACTCACAATGTACCTGAAACTTTTCATCCCCACGATGGCCAATAAATGCATCCCATGCTTCTTGGGATATCAGGTGAGCGTAGACAATGGTTGGGTGCGGGTTTATTTTACATTTAGAATCTTTGAGGTGACATCTTGTTAAAATAGTGCGAAAACCTTGATGAATCTTTCCTGCAAGCCTTAGTACATAATCCTTGTGTGAATCGTCTACTATAAATGTACTCTACAAGAGATTAAGAAGAGTAATACGTTGTTTCATTATTTTATTTTATAGTAAATTAAAGAAATAAAATCATAATGTTACCATAATTTCTTCCCAGATCACAGCCTTCAGCCTGGACACAACATGGTACCATGAATCTATGTCAATCGGCACGCATTTCCGAGTGACAACTCCAATGTAGCTACTAAACATAGCCTTGTTGGGATTCATATGTTGGCCTCGTGCATTCTATCCGACTTCAAATTTGATGCCTTTTCTTTTCGCCTTAAGAATTTTGGCTAACATCGTCAAACTACGACGCACCTGTGATTTCTGCGATGATGGTCCTTCATTCCCGAACATTTCATCGATATCAACATCATCTATATGTTCATCTAGAATGGTATCAATGACATGTTTTCATGGTTTTTGGACCTCAACACTAAGAGCAGTAGGAGCCGTAGAAGCAGGAGCAGCAGGAGGAGCAGCAGGAGGAGCAGCAGTAGCAGGAGCCGCAGCAGGAGTAGCAGCAGGAGCAACCAGAGCCGCAGCAGGAGCAACAGCAGCAGCAGCATGAGCTGCAGGAGCAGCAGGAGCAACAGCAGCAGCAGCATGAGCTGCAGGAGCAGCAGCTGCTTGAGAGACTTGTTCAGCCTCAAGGTTAGAAGCATCAGAATGTGCAGAAGTCATTATCTGCAAAAGTGGATGAACAGTTAATTCAGATTACATAAATTCAGTAATGATAAGATAATAACATGAGATAACAAGATATATATTACAAACAAAATATAACCTGTTTACTGAACTCTCTTTCTGTTTTTCAAATGTTGAAGGGATTTGACACCTCTATTGACTATCCAAATCCCTTCATTGTGGTCTCCTCTAACATAAAAAACATTATCTGCATTGGGACCGCTCCGAAATGATTGTGACGTACCACTAAAAGGATAATCCTCAACTGAATTTTCATCATAACCTTCAGTAGTTTTGGATGATAACAGAACAATCGACCACTTTCGGTTTGCGGGATCTGGAACATAAAAAACTTGTACCGCTTGTGATTCCATTATAAATTGTTCATCTTTGTACCCTTCTTTACTAAAATCAACTTTCACAAATCCTCATTCATCTATTTTAACACCACTGTTGTTATCAATCCATTTGCATTGAAAAATAGGCAATTGTAATGTCATATAATCCAACTCCCATATTAGTTTGATAATTCCAAAGTATGACATATTTGCATAAATTGGATTTCTGTCCTTACTACCAGAAACATGCATCGCTTCAGCCACTAGTGTAACTCCACTATTTTTCATGGTACTATCTTCATCATGTTCATCTGTATAGAATGTATAACCATTAATTACATAACCACTATAAGATAATACATACACACTTGGTCCAGCGGCTATCCATCGAAGATGTTTTGAAATTGAATTCGGATTTTCATCCAACTGCTTAAAAATATTGTCCTGAAACCATCCCATAAACTGGTGATTATGTGTATCTGATAACCATTTTTCAGCCCTTGATGGATTCAACTATCTAATAATTTATTTGTGAGTTTTAATATATGGAGAAACCTCCCAACTGTTATACAAAACATAAAGATGAGCCTCCTCCCGATCTGTAATGCTGATTTTCACAACTTCTCTTCCAGAAATTCCCTCACCCTCAATGTGTCCAGTGTGACGAGATTTCGGGAGACCAATTCTTTCCACATCAGATAGGTATTCAGTAAAAAATTCAATGGCTTCCTCAACAATATATCACTCCACTATACAACCCTCTAGTCGACTTCGATTTTTGACATGCCCTTTCAAAATCTTCATATACTGTTCAACAGGATACATCCATCTATAGTGCACAGGACCAAAAAGTCGAATCTCTATCACCAAGTGAATCATCAAATGAACCATCATATCAAAGAATTTTGGTGGGAAGAACGTTTATAATTCACATAATATGATGACAATTTCTTTTTCCATAGTTGGAAATTTCCCTGGGTCTAAAACTTTGCTACATATAGCTTTGAAAAAGAAACAAATTTTGGTTAACATATGACGAACATTCTTGGGAAAAATGCAACGTAAATCTATAGGAATTAGATCTTGCATCAAAACATGGCAATCATGTGATTTCAAACCTTTTAACTTCAAATCATTTATTGACAAAATATTTTTGATATTTGATGATTACCCCTCTGGAACCTTTACATCATTGAAGAAGTTGCAAAACTGATATCTCTCCACCCTAGAAAGAGTATAAGTAGCTGGAGGAAGAAACATTTGATTTTCACCCTTCACGGGAGACAACTCTTCTCGTATTCCCATGTCAACCATGTCCAACCTTGCCTTAATTCCATCTTTTATTTTTTAGGGGCATTTAGAAACGTTCTGATAACACTGTCACATACATTTTTTTCTACATGCATCACATCAAGAAAATGTCTGACGTACAAACAATTCCAGTATGGTAATTCAAAAAAAACTGATCTCTTTTTTCAACCGATTTTCATAAGGTTTTTCAAAAATGGTTTACCAAAAATAGTGTTTAGATCTTTTACTTTCTCAAACAGCTGATCACCTGTTAGTGGAGACGATGTTGCGCATTTTTCTTAACTTCCATTGAATGATGTCGTCCAAGATCAGTACTTATGCCGACGAGGTAGAAATCTAAGATATCCTAGAAACATAGATTTCGATGAATGTTTCAACCTAATTGATTATGTATCTTCTTTGCACACGGGACACCCTTGAGTTCCTTTAATGTTATAGCCTGAAAAATTTCCATAAGCAGGGAAATCATTTATTGTCCCATACAACATCGCTCTCAACTTGAAGTATTCACTTTTATAAGCATCATACAAAATTACACCTGAGTCCCACAATAACTTCAAATCCTCGATCAAAGGAGCCAGATAAACATCAATATCGTTACCTGGTTGTTTTGGTCTTGATATAAGCATAGATAACATGATGAATTTCCGCTTCATGCATAACTAGGGTGGAAAGTTATAATTTACCAACATAACTGGCCATGTACTATGAGTGCTGGTTTGAAAACCAAAAGGATTCACTCCATCTGTAGATAACGCAAGACGAAGGTTTCTCGGATCTTTTCCAAATTCAGGATACTCATGATCAATTTTCTTCCATTGAGGAGAGTCGGCCGAATGACGTAATAACCCATCTTTATTTCTTTTATCTACATTCCCTGACAATTGTCTTGCAGTTTCTTCACTTCCATATGGACTCCTAAACCTTGGAATGATTGGAAAGTACCATACAACTTTCATAGGATTGGATTTATCTTTCTTGTATCGAGAAGAACCACACTTTGGGCATTCTGTAAGTGATTTTTTCTCTTTGAGAAGCAATATACAGTCTTTCAGGCAAGCATGTATTCTTTCAGAAATCATTCCCATCGAGTGTAGCATTCATCTAGCTTCATATGTCCGGCTTGGGAGCTCATTATCTTCCGGGAGCATGTCATTCAAGAGAGAAAGTAGTTACATAAAACTGTCATCACTCCATCCGTTTCCTGCTTTCAATTTATACAACTTCAGTACAGCTGACAATGTTGTATACCTAGTGCAAGCAGCATACAATGGCATCTTTGCACAACTCTTTAATTTCTCAAACAATTTTGGGCAATCACAGAGTTCATCTTGAATTGTATTTACCATTTCCTCAATACGATCTTCATCATAATTGACATATGTAATCACATCCTCTATATGGTCTTCTTCATTATCCATATTTGTATTCATATCTAACGATCCATAAAATGCATTTTTATCCCAGCCAGTAGCTACATTCTCTTTTTCTCCATGTTTATTCCAACATTTATAACTCCGATCTATTCTGTGACATATCAAATGTTCTTCCAACTCCTCTAGAGTAAGTAGTCTAGAATAACAACAACGTAAACATGGACAAAGGATTTGAGAAGGATCCTTTGCATGATCCTTTTCAAACTTGATGAACTCTTTCACTCCGTTCTCGTACTCTATTGTTAAACGATTAGCATCCATCCAATCTTTATTCATCTCCATCCTATTAGAATCTCAAATATTAGTATTTATGGTTCAAGTACACAAAACAATAATTCCAAATACAGTATAAGAGAACCGCTTCCTTATAAAAATGGAGATTAATAGAGCCTAACCATTAGTATTTATTCATCATGCCTAAATACTCACTGCTGGTGGAAGTGAAACAGTTTCTGATGATCATGCCAAGAAGAAATGTAAACCAAAAGGGGGGAGTGAATCAAAATACCCCAAACAAGATGGAAAAACATGGTATTTGAGAATAGGTTAGTGGATTTCATGTTGTCTAGAAGGAAACCTAATTTATTTCAATGAAAAAGGTTAATTCAAAACAAGATACCATCCATTCCATATATTACTTTCATTAATAGGGTTATTTTGTGCTTCAAAATGATCAAAACATGTCTAACCAACTTCAAATGGATAAAATATGAATTCATGAAGCACATGAATCCCAAAAAGAAGATATAGTATAGAAACACCCACTTAGAATCTGAATGATTCTACTGAAATGAAGAACATCATACATCTCCAACTACATCGATGCTTTCTCATATACAATGACACCACTAGCTAGATAGTGGCCCTCACCAAGAACATCATACATCTCCAAATAAGAGACTACAACAACTAACCATGAAGAACGTCATAAGATGGAAATATACTAAGAACACATCCCTTCACCCAAATAAGAGACTACAACCACTAACCATGAAGAACCACTAAGAGAATAATTTGAAACCTAAGGAAAGGTACACCCAAAACATACCAATGAATTCAAATGAAATACTTTCTAAACCAAACCATTGAAATACTCAAATGTTCCTAACATCAAACCCCATCATATCTCCTAATAAAATTCTTTGATAACACTATTTCATGGCCTATACCCATTTAGACCCCTCTATTGGTTAGTAGATTATAGTCTAGTGACCCCATAAAACCATCCTCCAACATGTCATGGGTTAGTGAATGCACCGAGGGTATTTATCACAACCATGTGCAATGTACTTCTAATAATAAATAATTGATATAGTTTAACATCAAGTTGTATATATGATTTTTCGAATGATACCAAGTGAAAGTTAGTAAGGTAAATATGTGTGATAAGACATTTTTGGTCTAACTAAAAGGGGATATAGCCTAATGAGTGTATTTTGGATTCACAAAAAATATGACTCTATGTGGTATAGGGTTTTTTCAACTAGTAGGAGTATGGACCACTAAGTGAATATGGTCCTCTATGTGTGGGAATGTTTTCATTTATAGTATGGCCTAATATGTATGGTTCCCATAGAATAAGGCCCATTTTAATTAGATATTTGGGCTAATTACACAAGGTGGATCACATTTTTCATGTGAGGAATCTACACCAATTTGGTTCATAAAATATATTAATAGCACATAAGGATTTCTATATTCATAAACTAATGAATTGTGTTCTTATCACACCAGGTAAGAACATAAGATCATCTACTAAGGGAAGTGTTTAGAGATCGTATGCTCATCACATAGGGGATTCTTTGGCACATTGCCTAAGGAATCTCATGCTCTTCATGTGAGGTATAATCCTAGGATCATTACCTAGGAGATGAATAAGAGATCTTATGATCATCACTTAGGGTATTCTTAGTCATATCCCCTAATGAATCTATTTATAATATCATGAGGTATAATCAAGGGAACATTATTTGGGAGATAAAGAAGATCTCATATTCCCATAACATAGGGACTTCATATTCTCGTCACCTAAGGCAACCTAGGATTATCACCTAGAGTTGGATGTTTCCTGAATTAAGAGTGGTTATAGGTTTATATATTAGTAAAGGAACTCACATATTTGAATTTTAAAAGAGGGAACCACCCAATACACTCATCGTGTAGGGGGTGAGCATAGTTTTATAGCCACCATTTCATTTTTATCCCTGAAGTTATTCAATTCCCACCAAACCCTTTTCAATTTCATCATTAACAACTATATTCTATGTCACTGGGAAACTAAAAGGAAAACCCATATCAACTAATGATGTCATCTCCCACAATAACCCACTCATTACATATTTTTAACAATGGAAAGGTTGATGCTTCCCCACTGCATGATTTACCACCTCAACCATCTCACATTTTCCCCCAATGGAATCTATCACAACCAAACTAATAAAAAACTTCTCAAACAACCCCACCAAAAAACAATGATGATTTTCAACAATAAAAGTAAACAAGCATCATGTTCTTGAGAAATATAATGAAAATTAGTAAACACATGTGAATCATCCTCTTTACATCATTTTCCATCAAGTATGGTCCATTTTCTTCAATCGGTCAATCCATAATACTCACCCATAGAATAAAAAAGCATGTTAAAAAATGATATACAAATGGGATATGAGAACAATATTGAAAAAAGATTTGGAAAACATGCCTTAAAGGAGGTCCTCCAAACCGAAGCTTGAAAGCGTTGCGGGCGGCGGAGGTCCGGCAAACTGAAGCTCGAGGGCGGCGGAGATCCGGCAATGCGAACTCAGTGGACGGCAGAGGTCCGGAAACGAGTAGCAAGGGCGGCGGAGGTCCAGCAACATGATCTCATCGGGCGGTAGAGGGGAGTCGCATAGTTCCAATACCACGAGAGCTTTAGGTCATGATAAAACGAGGGCACTGTGCGACCGACTTTATAAAAAAATGCACTAAGGTTTTATCAGTGCTAAAAAAGCGCTGCTAAAGACTACCTTTATCAGTGCTAACATTTTACCGCTGATAAAGGTGTCCTTTATCAGCGCTTTTTTAGCGCTAATAATAGAACCCTTTATCAGCACTACAAAAGCGCTGATAAATCCTTACTGTATCAGTGCTAAAATTTTAGCACTAATACAGGGAGTCTTTATCAGCGCTTTTCTAGCGCTGATAAAGGGTATTTTTATCAGTGCTATTTTAGCGCTGATAAAGGTTACCCTGTATCAGTGCTAAAATTTTAGCACTGATAAAGGAGTTCTTTATCAGCGCTTTTCTAGCGCTGATATATGGCCTCTTTATCAGCGCTAGAAAAGCGCTGATAAAGACTCCCTGTATCAGCGCTAAAATTGTAGCACTGATACAGGGTTTCTTTATCAGCGCTTTTCTAGCGCTGATAAAGAGGCCATATATCAGTGCTAGAAAAGCACTGATAAAGAACTCCTTTATCAGTGCTAAAATTTTAGCGTTGATACAGGGTAACCTTTATCAGTGGTTTTGCTTAGCGCTGATATAAGGGGGCGTGTCCCTTGCCTGTTTTTGTAGTAGTGTTTCTTGGAAACTAACATCGCAATGGATTAAGTGCCTTAACATAATTGCTTCGATGCATTATATCATTACACACATATACCATTAAGCCAACCAACTTGTCGATTTCCTTGCAAACATGGGAACCTCTGGTGAAACTTGCACCTATCATTCCAGCACTCCTCGTGAGATGCTCCATATCCTTTACAGATATAAATGTAAACTTCCTTCCTTCATACTATTGTAACCCAGGTTTCCTTTTTTTAGCTATATTAAGCCTTGCTACTTGCTTTTTAAAAAAATATTTAAGTTTACTCTAATATCTTTAAAATTTTCATTCCAATTAGATCATCCATCCTGATTTTATGCTCAAAATCATGTGATGACTTTATATGCCTTGAAATATGGCCCGTAATTTAAACTCTAACATGGGCCACCTATATCACCTTGAAAACCTCTAAATTAGCTCTTATCATGGTTTAATTAAATGTTCCCTATAATTTTCTATATCTCCAGTAAAAAAATCAGCTTCAATGGGTATAAAATTTAGGCTCCACTTTTATTTGATTAGCCTAATGCCCATTCAGATTTGTCCATAAATTTCTGCATTCATGGAAAAACATTTCCATCTTACCATATGAATCTCCCATTGATCCTAAAAGGAAAAATGGTCCATAAAAATTGATCAATAATATCCTGAAATTACATATTTAAATAATTAATATAATATATTCCACAAGTTGATGGTTAATTGGGACCAAATTTACACAATTTAAATATAAATTGTCCAATGATTTTAAATGAAGTTCAAATAATAAAATGAACTAAAACATGGGTTTATAGACATTTAAACACATTAATATTAAAATATAAACAAGGAATATTAACCTTTTTTGGTGTTTAATCACACCCCTATCTTGAGTTTTGATTGTCCTGAGAAAAAAGTATCTTAAAAATATGAAATTGAATTCCCTTTTTCAAAAACATTTTAGCATACAATTCTCATAAAAATAAATCATGTCAAACATTCATAAAAACTATAAAAATAATTTTTCATGAGTTAGGTTAACAAGAATATCCTAATCCCAACACCATTCCTTTTTTCAGATTCATTGATACATTTCAAACAATTTCAATTAAGCATGGTGATTTGTTGTGCATCACAATTGATATAGGTCCCATTTTCTTATTCAAGGGAAAAAATAAAAGCGCTATGTATGAATCACATTAAACCTTCTGATGAGTATCTAATTATTTTATTTTTATTTTTTTTACACTTCTGTTTTTTTTGTTTTTTTTAACCATAATAGAGATGAAAATACCAACTATGGGAAATAAAAATATGGAGTCATGATCCCCATGTTTTAAATGACATGCATTTTTTCAACTCTATGATCTATAATAGATATGTAAATCCTAACTCTAGGAAAAAAATTATGGAGTCAAAATCTCTAAGTGTAGAATGCCACAGATTTGGAGAAAACATTGTGATATTTTTTTTATTTTTTTTGTTGGATACCCAAATTAAAATAAATGTTTCCCAAAACCCTATGTTATGATAAAAGAGACTCAATAACTCAAACATAAACCCAAAATCCAATAGATGTGCATTGTATCATTTTCATTAAAAGGATGAAAATGTTAGTGGTGAAAAATCACATCGGAAAACCATACCTTCCAAAAATGATGATCATAAAATTAAACATGAATCAAAATCATAATAAATGATTGAAAATTTATTTTACATTTAACTTCAAATTTCTAAAATTGTATTATCATATTCATGGTTAAATAAATTTTTCATAAAATCATTTTTTTATAAATTGATGTATTTTCACTCCCCCCAACTTAGAATGAATCTACCCTCAGTGTTGAAATAAAAGAGAAGGGAGAGATTATAATTGGGAAGAAAGATGGAGAGATGTGATTTTAAATGAAATCATGGAACAAAAACACCTAATTTGAAGTTGATAACCCATTAATATGAAAATGATCACTTTGGCTTCACATCACATGTAGACTCCATGGGGGTGACTGAAGGTTGGGTTTGAAATCTAGATGTAATGTGTTTCATTTTAAAATACTAAACTTCTTTAGCCATTAAATCTCACACACAAGAAACATTAGATCACATTGGAAACCCCAAGGGATTTCTTTAACAAAAAAAATACACAAAAAAATAAAAAAACTACAGTAGTCGGGTTGCCTCACAGAAAGTGCATAGCTTAAAGTCGTTATATTGACTTTTACCCCCAACCTACCTAATACCAGCTTTAAGCATTATGAGGACTGAATTATTCTCTATATATACTATATTGTGGTTTTTTTGTTTAGAATTTGTTTCATATAAAATTTTATATTATACAATGAGTGTAAAATACAAGGAATATCAAAAATTATTGATCCAAATGCATTTTTAGTCTTGCCTAAGACATCATAGATCATTCCTACTTTATTTGTTTCAAGAGAAGAATGAATTCCAACTACAAGGTCCTGATTTTACCCTATAAAGGGATACTTGAGCGGGGAAGGGAGGATAATAAGTTTGATATTTTTTTGGATAGAACTTTCAAACATAGTTTGGGTGTTTTAATCAAACCTAATTTTATTTTCAAAATTTATCAAGAGATTTGGCTCCTTTTGAATAGAATATTCAACCACCAAATTGGATAGATTAGTGTCAGGTTTTGGTATGTACTCAAATATTGTGATTTTTTCCAATGGTTAAGTGATTGGTATTTTTTAAAAATCATCAATGGTTCTATATTAAAGATATGTAACCCATGAAGAAATTTCTCTCTTGTGAATATAGAATATCACTTTCCTCTTAATTTAAATACCCATCAGAAATTATTTGATCCTCTTCAGCTATCCCAAATTCAAATTTTGTTTCATTAGTATTTTCATGAGATGTTTTTGGGAAACTAGAAACTCTACATAAGTTTAAGGAAGGGACATCTAGTCTATGGATGGGTTCCTCATAAGTTTTAATGCTTTTTAGTTCTAATATCAAAGATGAAACCTCAGAATTAATTCTCTAAATTTGAGTATGAAATTTTTCAAGAAATTTATAAGGAATAGATTTTATAGGATGTTGAACATCATGTAATTACCTAAGATTGGTATCTTATACCACCTTTAATAGGTCTAGAAGTTTATCCTTTAAAAATTCATTATCCCATTGATTGTAAATCTCATCGGGTGTGGTTTAATCATTCAATGTTTGATCAAAAAAGTTCCCTAAGTTAGGGGATTCCCAAAATTAATTTCCCATTTGATTCTAGACTGGGTTTATGATGGGTTTAATTTTAATATACTCCATTGGAGTAGACTAATATTAGGATTATAGATTCTCAGTAAACACACAAACAAAAGGGGAAAAGATAAGAGAAATGGGGGTGAGAATAGAGAATTTGGGTGAGAAAAGGATGATATTCTCTATGATAACTTACATAGGTCCCCCAAAATGGAACAAAAAAATTTTGTACCCAATTTTACCCTAAAGGTATAAGTGGTCATTATAGTAAATATAGGGATCAAATCCATAGATACCTAAGAAGTAACATTGAGACAATCATATTTGTTGTGAGGTTTGGCTATGGAGTTGCAAACTATTTGGATTTATTTAATTTTAATAACTAAAGAGTTAATTCATTGAACAAAAAAACAAATGATTAACTGAAAAAAAAAACAATAAATTATTATGGGTTTATACTATGTTTTTATTAGGTATATAATGGATGTAATTGTTTTCTTTGGAATTTTTTGTATGTTGGTTCAAGAAGTATCCAATCAATGAGATAAGTCCCTAATATAATTATTAGATATAATCCATAAAAACTTCAAATAATAATCACCAATTAAATTATAGTATCACTTTAATGATCACTCCAAGTAATTGGATCGTACTATCACTCAAAATTTGTAGTCGTTAAAGTTGATGAAGATAAAGAAGAGAATAAGTCAAAGAAAGGATCTCTTAAGCCATAAAACTAATTTAATAATTTAAGAAAATAAAATAATATCAAATAAAACCCCAATAATCTCTCTAGAATCAAAACACAAATGGGTTAGCCGTCTATTGATACAAATCTCTCAATTGGAGGTGGAAGTTGACATATAAAGGTAGAATTGAAGAAGTAAAAACAAAGAAATAATGAACACTTCACTGTTCTATGAGGAATTTCACAATTTTTGGTGTTAATAAATTCACACCTTAATTTAATGGTATAAAAATGTAATAAAAAAGGATAGAAAAATTGAATAACAATAACTTTTATTAAGAAACATAAGTGATCCAAAAAACTTACATGAGAAAAATAGAACATGCATTTATAAAATAAAAGCATAAAATTACAATTTAAAGAATAAAATATCCATCCCTAAATCCATTCACCACTACCACCTTAAATTGTAAAATTATTATCCTAGGTTAGATCCCTCATCATAAAATTACATAGCATATAATTATGATAGTAAAAGGTGGGAGGGAAAAAAGGAAAGTGTGCTTTTTAATGTTAACCAGAAAATTCAAATCAAGATTCTTTCCCCAAGCTGATGTGAAAATTTTAATTTCCAAAAGGAAAATTTTGTGATAGTTATAGAAAAAATTGTTTTCTTCCAGGTGTCCTCTAGTATATTTCAAAGTTTTATTCCAATTTGATCAACCATTAAGATTTTATTCTAAAAATGGTGGTATGACTTTATGGGACTTGATATCTAGACCCTAATTTAAACTCCAACTTGGGCCACCTAGATCACCTTGAAAACCTATTAATTTTATCTTGTCACAGTTTAATTAAATGTTTCCCATAATTTTCTCTATTTTCATTAAAAAATTTAGCTTAAATTGGTATGAATTTTGGGCTCCATTTTTATTTGATCGGCCTAAGGCCCATTCATATCTGTCTATAAAATTCTACATCCATGGAAAAAAACGTTCATCTTTCCATTTGAATATTCCATTGATCCTAAAAGAAAAAATGTTCCACACAAAGTTATCAATACTATCCTTAAATATATAAATATATATATAATTAATATAATTTATTACACATTCTTATGATTAATTTGTCCCAAATTTAATCACTTTAAACATGAATTATATAATGACGTGAAATGAGGTTTAAATAATAAAATGCACTAAATATAGTGTTTATGGACATTAAAACACATTAATATTAAAATATAAACAATTATTATTATCCTCTTTCAGTTTCTAATTAGGTTACACCTTTTTCAAATTTTACTTTATAAATCCTATGGTGCTCTCCCATAGGTTGTCTATCAAGGTGTTGCATAATAAAATGGACATGTCTGATATACTTAACATGATGAAGTTGACATGTACCAGCCTTCGCATGAAGAGGTAGGCATTTCAGTGGGGATTTTTTATGATAAATGTATTGGTCACACAAAACACATAATACCTTAACATGAAAATCAGCATAACTCCCTTTTTTATAAAGCTTATACCTTTTATAAAATTTATTTTATGAGCATATTTAAATTATTATCTGGTGTATATCGATCACCACATCACCTAATTATAGGAATTTACCCTAAAACATTCATATGATTATCATTTCTTATTTGGAATCATTCATGAGAGTATGAGGGATTTATGTAGAGGCTCTTTATGATCAATAATAGATCACACTAAGCACCTGAACCATTCGCATGTCACTCCTAGGGTATTATGATTACAATTCTTCTTTGGGGTCATGTGATTTTCACAAAATAGTCTCCTAATATCACTATAGCCTTACTAATCCTTTATTTCATTTATAGAAAAACTAATACCTATGCTTCATATATTTCTCCAATCCTAATAATTTTCAATGCTTATTTGGTGGGAATTAATAAATCCCCCCCCACCCCCTTAGAAGTGAGATCATAAGGGATATAAAATCAGTTTTGAGAAAATTAAATGTCATCCTGAGTCCCTTGGGTTTCCACTAGTAGGTTTTTTGAGTAGCTTTTGGTCTTTTGGGACACCCTTTTAATTCTTCAGAGTGCTCAATAAATAAGGGAGTGAGAGGTCGGTCATTTCATTTATGACTCAAACCTCTAGATCTCTTATCACTTCCTCACTTGCGTGACTACTTTGTAAGATTGTTTTACATAACCTCATTGTAATAACTATTCATTATATTTGATCATGGGATCTCACTTCATGATATCCTTTCATGTTCTCTTTGTATCAACAACTCATTCAAAAAACTTGTTAACTAGTCAATAGAAATTGTGTTGAATTTTCATACACATTCTTGGATAATGGGTCTATTTTCATTATTTACGTGATCTCAGGAATCATCACGTGATTTTCATGACTATCATATGGTCATGCGATCATAATTCTTGAAACAGATCGTGTGATTGTGAGATGTTACATGGTTCATGTGATTTGAAAGACCTATAACGGTTCATGAAATTGTAAACCCTTATATGATTCATATGATTCGTGTCATGTTTTCTGAACTACATACTTCTTTTAATCCTTTTGATAAGGTTATTTACCAATATAACATATATTTCTTACTCAGTATAGATGTCTTCAATAAAGGAGGTCATGGAAGAAATGTCTCATATAAATTCTATGGTTTCAAACATGGAAACTGAACAATTTACGGTCTTCCAATCACCTCAGTTATATTTGTTGAAACTGTTGTGGAATAACTTCCTAGAATATCTATATTTAGACTTGTTACCTTTATAGGGGTCAGGCCTCAAAAATTATTCTCTTATTCTAGAACCACAGTCAAATATTGTTCCTCCTTTTTGGATCTTAAAAACTTATAAAAACTTTAATGAGAAAATATCTATCATGTGGACTACTTTATTTCTGAGGAAAAATACTCTGATGGTTACATATTAAATTTCATTCCAATAGACTTTAAAGAGGTCTTTCATGAATCTAATCCTGACATTTATATGTACTGATCGATAATGTGGAAATATTCTACTAATTAGATGTTTGGATGGTTTCCCAATTGGCACTTTTGGCTAGGAGGTAGCCTAGAAATAAAATGGGGTTGGTCTTTCTAGGTACAACATACTACCACTACATTCACTATTGATTTGATAAGAATTGGAATATATGAGGACACTTAGATTTAAAAAACCATTTATTATTGTAATAAGGTATTATTGAAAGAATTATTTATACAATGGAGTCTAAACACAAATACATTTTACCTAAGGCATGGAAAGGTGGTCATTAGTCTTTGGGATGTTGAGAAAATTTATTTTACACCAATTTTAGAAGATATGTATGATAAGCTTCTCCATATGTCATATAATCAAGATGATGTAAATTATACCCCTCTCATTTTCAAGGAGTTGGTCAATATGTATAATTATGACCTTGGAAAGGCCCCACTTCCTTGGGAGGAAATCCCATTTAAGAAATAGGTAGGATACTTTATCAATAAGTCCCATTTCAAACCCAAATACAGGAAATAGAATGCCTTCTCATTGAAAGAGTCTTATAGGGATGAAGGTGCCTATTAGTCTATGGTTAAAGAAGGTTTGTTTAACAACTAGGGAGTGGGAGTTCATTCATGACATTTACCAACCAATTAAATTGGATGTATTTCTTGAAATGTACTTGGTAAGGTATATGCTTCCAACCTGGGAAAAAATTAGAGTCAGGTTTCTAGTTTTATGATAGCGAATTATATGGAAGGAGGAGGGCTTATTGGTTTAGAAATTCCTATGTAAGATAGACTATATTGAATACTACACCATATTTATATGGTAAGTTCACCATATATATTCTTTGGACCCTTACAAGTTTTGTGGGGTTTGATGGTGGCTCTCCTAAGTGGATATGAGTATCTGGACACTCAGAATATCCTTGGGGTTCACTTTAAACCCTTTTTATAGTGTATTTGTGGGGTGAATCCTACCACTTTGAAGGAATGGGATATTATAGCTTTCCAAAATTATTGTGACCACTTATCTTTCATTTCTTATGTGGAACCCACTGGAAATATAATCAATAAAGAAGAAGGAAGCTATGAAGATTAGTCTTATATGATTTCAATTTGTGAGGGTGTGCTTTATACTCAAATAAATGGAATACTTTTATGTGAGTGGTATGATCCCTATATTTTTGGGCATCAATTTTGATGTATTCTGACAAAGTGTCATGCTTATATGCACATATGATATGAAAAGAACACAATGGTGTCTTTATAATTTTGGTTGATGTTCACCATGGAGGAGACTCAAACTTAAGTAGACATCCCTCTAAATAGTGTTGATATTGATCTCTCCCAGTGCTATGTTGAGACTTAGATCCACTCATACCCAAAATAGAAACTATCTATATCGATACCTAAATCCACATGGATACTAATAACTATTGAAGGTAACCCGAGACTTGGAAAGAATCTTGCTTCAAGTAAGACAATAACTTTCGAGATGATTTTTAAATAAGTGCGATATATAGAATCATTTTTTCTACCCAAAAGAGAAATATCTGGAATAGAAACAATGAGTGAAGTCCCTATAAGTGAGTTTCATCTAGTTTGGTGTTTCTATCTACTTTTTATTAATGAGAAATTTAGGGGGAGGATATCTCATCCATCAAAATCTAGAGTTTTCTACACCAAGTGAAAATAAACTTGATTGTATTTACACAAATCAATGCTCATGTAGACATCACCTTTAAATAATAGCTTTTCCAGGTCAAGGAATTAATTCAATATCATGATGTATCATTATAAAGTGCGAATATCCAATTCCACTATTCAACATAGGTGAAACAGATGATAGTTCCCAGCACAATTATAGTTGCCTTGGATGAGGTAGGCCAGCTTATCCCCGAAGAAGTGGTAATATTAACTTCATTACCATCTTCAAATGACTCTATTATTATCGAAACCATGTTTTGAAATCTTATGTATCCCCTTGAGTATAGGAGGAGGTTGAGGGGGATCATATACTCCCACCATCTCTGGTATATTCTACCAGTCTTTCATCAACTAGAGAAGAATTAAGAAATGACTAGGGGACTGATGATGATGGATCCTTGGGTCAAACAGAGCTAATGAGGGTGGTGGTTTCTATTCCTTATATGTTACAATATACACCTCCATTAGAACCATCCTCAGTTCCTTCAACATATTCTCTTTTTGGGGATCCTTCCTCATAGAGGAAAGGAAAAATAAAGTGATCCAAGTCATCAAAGATTTCTCATCCAAAAACATCAGGGGTCACACTTTATTTCTTCTTCTTTCTAAATAATTTTGAAAACTTATTCTAATATCTCAAAAGGTATAGGATCCCGATGAGCTTTTGTAGAGGAATATAAATATGTTTTTAAAAATATAATTGGGCTTCCTACTACTCTAGAAGAATCTTCTACATTGGACCTAGTCTATTAAGAATTGGAAATGGTCAAGGTTTTAGAACAATTGGATTTGTATCCTTCCAATGACACTCTAGTGGTTGTTCCATTTGAACCTAAACAAGAAAATTCAGTTTTGGAGGAGGTTTATGTTGGTAGCTATTTTGCTACTAATTTAGCCTTTATGGAAGAATCTCTGGTGAAGGTTATCACTTCTTCAGAGACCAAAAATAATGTCTAATTTTTATTATGTCTCATAACACTTATTCACTCTTAAATCCCTTAAAGGTAATGAGAAAACTATTTTGATGAAGAAAAAATCAGCGGTTCAACCAAGTCTATCGTCATAAGAGGGATTTTCTTCTTCCCCTAAATATGGGGTTGGGGACAAAAATATTTCCAATGATGCAACTGTGAAAATTATGTTTTCATTATTTATCATGATCATTGAATATTTGATAACATCATATTATTAAATTTCTAATTAGTAATCCTTTTTTCCTATCATTATTGTAACTTCACCTTGGAGATTAAAATTTTTGGTATGTTTTTCTTTGGAATCCCCCCCAACTGAATCAGCTAATGTGTTGGATGGCTCTATACTCGACTTATTTAAGTCCATGAGTATGAGTTCCTCACTTAGTGACTTAGTCCTAGAATATATTAATATTACTAGATTGGTATTGAGTTTAGTATTTTAGTCTATGAAACTTCATCAACTAATGCGAAAACAAGAATGGGAGGATATTTGGACCCTAGGAGGGCACTTTGGGGTAGCTTAAGGATCGACTAGGTCATCTCAGGTATATATTTACCACCCTCAGCTATGGTAGATTTGACTACATGGCTCTCCATGACCAAGTAAAGGAAATAATTTCCATTATAACATAATGTAGGTCCCTTTAATTGAGGGTAATAGTGGTGGAGGATTCATCATCAATCAAACGAAGTTGGTATAAATTCCTAAAAAAGGATTCCCAATGAGTAGTGTAGGAGACAGTTTACAAAAACGTGATCAACACTAGAATGGCCAAGATTATCTAATTTTAGTCTAAACTTTTTCATCTTCATTAGGAGATATCTTGGTTGTAACATGTTCTAGAAACCTTAGAGAAAACTATTTCAAAGAATTATGGGCTCTTTGACCTAGCTATGAAGTCCAAAATTGATAGTTTTTTCAAGTTGGAAGCATTACAACAGATTAAAGAGCTGGAAAATAAATAGATTGACCAATTAGGACAATCTATAGATTCCCTAGATTAGAATTAGTTGGAGCTCAAGGAATTATCTAAAAAAAATTAATGAGCCTATAATTTTATTTGCTTCATTTTGTTTGAGGATTCATGGGAGAGATTATGGTCGATATATATTTCTTCCTCCATTTCACATAGTCAATGAATCAGAACTTCCAAACATTACATGTCATTATTAAGATTTCTTTCATTATTTATGTTTATGGAATTTATTGATATCATATAGATCATCAAAAAAAATATCCCTTTTTTTAATACTGAGTGAAACCAAAATTTGAACTCAAATTCTTGAATCATGAAAGTAATTTCTTGAGAATTGCTAATAAATGATTATTAACAATAGAATCCTCATTGATGTATCTACTCCAGTTATCCTAGTATCACTTGGTTAAAAAGTGTGATTTGGGTAAACATATATCCCAGAGGTAAATTTCTCTAAAAGTTTCCTAATTCAGTGGAATTAGAAAGCGTAGCTTGATTTTTACTAGGGATAGAAAATGGTCACTACTAGCTTTTTATATTTTTTTTTACTACCCTAAATTTTTCCTAAGTTTCATATAGACTAGAATTTTTCTCAGTATTACTTTTACCGGTTTTCATCCTATAAATTTTTGTTCCTTTTCCATTTTATAAGTGATCAATGTTTCCTAGAAAACAATGGGTGCATGTCTAGTGAGAAAAGTCTCAACTTTTACCTAGGGTTCCCTCTACGGGTTATCAACCTGGAGAGTATTGTGTCTCTTTCAATTGGATGTTTTAAAGTGTTTAAAACTAGTCCATTATTTTAGTATAGGTTATTTTAACTCAAACCATTTATTGTTGGTAGTTTATGTTCTTTTATCTTGGACCAACTATTGTTGTATTTTAGGGTCTTCTAGCTTGCACCTTCTATTTTTGTAGTTTAGGGTCTTTTAGCTCATACCTTATGTTTTTTTAGTTTAGGTTCTTTTATAATAGACCTTATTTTGTTATAGTTTATGGCCTTTTATCTTATACCTTCTATTACTATAGTTTAGGATCCTTTAAATCGTACCTTTTTTGTTGTAGTTTAGTATTGTTTAGCTTAGACCTTCTATTATTGTAGTTTATATCCTTTTCTCCCATACCTTATGTTGTCGGTAATGAAGTATGGGTATTCATGAAGGGTTATAAAACCATTAATCCTTTATAGGATTATGAATAATGAGTATTCATGAAGGGTTCTGATACTCTTCATTCTTAATTGATATTCTGAAGAAGAAATGCTCATGAAGGGTTTTGAAACCCTTTGTTCTTACATAAAACATGAAGGATGAATATCCATGACGGTTTTTCCCACCCTAAATCCTTGATTTAAAGGTTATTAGTGGACAGTGAAATTTTAGGGTTTTCAAGTCCACTTGGATAGTTTTAATACGGTTTTTGTAATTCATAACCCAAATTTTTTAACTGGAGGAGATGAGATGGGGTAGACACACTGAGGATGCTCTCAAAACATTTGAATATGTCGAGTTTTGTCATAATGTTGATGGGTCTCATGAGGATCAGAGGTATTTTACTACAATGAGAAGATACCTATAGTTAATGTGTGTTATTCCCTTATTCATGAGTCTATAGGTCATACATTAATGGTTAAGAAGAGGGGTCCCCGCTCCTTTCCAAGGTTCATGAAAGATTTGTGAAGATTCACTCATTTGGATAATGAAGTGGGATATAGATAAAAGAGCTATCCAATAAGGGTTCTATCACCCTACTGTAGTTTAGTTTCTATTTGGGTATCTTGGTCCCTACACCATATGGTTTTGATTCATGTTTTTTGGGCCATAAAAAGGTTCAATAATGGAATAATGCATTCCCTTTTTGAGAAACGGTACAATACATGTTGATTTAATGTTGATGATGTTTAATCCTCTTGAATAGTTTGGTTATGGGTATTATAAATCATGGTATATAAAAATATTACTCAACTAAAATGGGGAATAGTGGATACATGTTAACCATTAGTAATGGTAGAAACCATTTTTGCATGCAACCAGGACAATAACACATGGATTTAAGGGAAACCTTTCCTCTGGGACCAAAAACAACCACTAGGTACAAACTCTGAGGCATTTCATTATTCACCAATGAGTACTAGTATGACCCCTTCAAATAAGTTAGTCCCTGCTGCTTATACACTATATGTAAGAACCAATAAAAATAACTCAAGGCTATCGGGTTCCATTGGAAGTGTATAAACTCAAGGATTGGTGGTGTCAACTCAGAATTCAAAGGCATGAAGGTGGTAATGGAAATTTTAATATTCAATAAGGGTTTTGGCACTCACAAATTTGTGTCTCCACCTATTAAACATATTATCATGGTGATGGGATATTAAAAATCATCACTCAAACTTTTTCCTAGACCAGGGGACCCCATGAGTGTAGATCAATTTTTACTAGGTCCACAAGATGGTCCACATGATCCTTATGACTTTTTTATTTAAACTTTAACTTGTTCCCAAACTCTAGTGTTGAAGTGTATAGTGAGAATAGAATTGAATTTTTCTCAGAACTCCTATCTCGGGATTTCAACATGAAAAGTTTTATGTCTCTTTCACCAATATTTTAGGGTCTTACAATTTGACCATCATAGGCTAAAGTTTAAGGCTGTATAGATTTGAACAAATTTCATGAAATTTAAGGTCATGATATGCATGGACCTGGTATTAGGGTAGTGTTACAAAATAACCTAATTAGGATTCCTAAGGTCAAGAGTACTCTGACATACTTTTGAGAAGGAGAATAAAATGTTGTAAATCATGGCTCAAGTTTCTCAAATCATGAGTAATGGTATGGGATAATCATATTGAGGATGATTAAGAATCTATATATAATTACAAGATCCATGATGATGATTTTATGACTCACAAGGATCAAAATCCCTTTTTTCAAGAAAAATACACATTTTTTAATGGTTAGGAGCTCAAATTCAGGAATTGGGGGCCGACACGCATAGTCAAACAAAGGGTTCCTTGAAGTTGAGTTTTATTTTCCAAAATACATGGAAGGTTTACGACAATTCAAGAAACTAAAGACACAAAGTGTGATTAATGGATTGAGTTTTTTAGAAAGGTGATGGAAGAACTCAAAACTTTCATTGAACAGGGTTAGGCTCTTGTGGTCCTTTAATAAGAAGTGATGATAGATAATGGTATTCATAGTTTAGTGTCATGCAGTGGAGATATATTCATCATGTAGTTTAATGTCATGCAATGAGGACACATTCCTTTTAGATTTACATCATGTGGTAAGGATGTAAGAACTGATGTGAAATTCTATAAGATATACTTGGGGACACTTTTTAGTGTTTAGGGTAATTTAGATTTGGGAAGAACCTTTTATCCATGCATAGTCTTATTGATGGGTAGCTATATGCTAGAGCCCTTTCTAAATAGATTTATCTTTTTTACAAGAAAGTTGTATATAGATTTGACTCATATGTTGGTAGAGTGGTTTTTTATGAATTTCCACTACATAAATTGATTCATATGAAATTTTTATATTTTGGATTCCCTAGTTTTCCCAATGTATATTTTAAGGGAAAAATAATTCCATAGTCAAATCCTTTATGGACATCCCTTCTGTGTAGATCTGACTCATATACAAGAGAGAGGTGAATTTTGTTTTCTTCCCTTAGTGAGTCACAACATCAAGGTCAGCTAAGGGGTCCTCTACATAGATTGGGATCATATGTAGGTTCAAATAATTCCATATTTCATTACAGTATAGGGGTAAAAAATTCATCCCTAGAACAGACTAATCGATAGGATGGCATGTTCTAAGAAATTTTAGGTCTTGCTGGATGGACCTTATGTCATGTAGTTTTTCATCGTGTGACTAGGATGTTGTCATGTAGTTTAAATTCATACAACTAGGATATTATCATGTAGTTTAATGTCATGAAACTAAGATTTTTTCGTGGAGTTTAACATCATGAAGCTAGGGCATATCACCGAGAGGAGTAACTAACACAGGGAAATTGGTACTTCATATAAGATGCATACCCTGAAATGAAAAGGGTAGAAGAATGATATATCATAATATTTATTTGAAAATGGGTATGATGCACATATGTATAAAATATAGAGTATCTAAATCCACTTGAATATTTGGGTTATAGAAGTTGTAAATCATAACCTATGAATATAAGAGTTAACTGGAGTTGGATTTTGGAAGGTATAGGTCATCCATTGATAATGGCGGAAGCCTATATTCTATACAGACCAGAAAATAACTCCTAGGTTTGGGGGTGTTATCCTTTGGGTCCAAAATATCAACTAGGTGTAATCTTTGAGCATTTTGTTATTCACCAATGAATCCTAATTGTGTCCCTTTAAATCAAATAGTCCTTGTTACCAATTTTATATTGGGGAGAACCAAGATCATGGGAGCCCAAGGTTTATGGGGTTCCAAGATAAGAATATCAACTCATTGAATTGGTTAGTATCAACTCGGGTATTGAATATATGAAGTTGGACCTTGGAGAACATAAGATTCAAGAAGGGTTTGATCACGCAAAGGCTATTCTAGAGTGTATTGAACACATTTCTAGGTGAATGGATGAAAAAGGTGATTCTTGATAACACAATCATCAAAGGGGATGGTTTTTTCAATATGAAGACCACATGTAATGTAGTTTAATGTCATATAGTTATGGAATTTCTATGAATTTTAACTTCATGTGACTAATATATTGTCATACAGTTTAATATAATGTGGCTATGATGTGGTTTCCTATATTAGGATAGAACACACCTCAATCACATTGGTCATAGTGGCTTTCTAGGTTCCCTAAGCTTACATAATTCATTATCTGCATGAGAAACAAGAGAAAAATGGATAGTCGATTGAGCTGTGTAAGAGTGGATAATAGGGAATATGTGGGGTGTGATAATATTTTAGTATGAGTGGGGATCCCCAAAAAATTTATTTCTAATTGAGGGGAATATCTGGGAGTAGTGAGAATTCACATTTGGCCCTAAAATAGAGGATTTAGGCATCACTACATGTCTCATAGTATGGGAATCAAGCCACGTGTTGTTCTTATTTTGGAGATTCCCTTGTGTAGGTATAACCCATATGCAAGGGGAGGGGAATTTTTATCCTTTTCATCATGGATGGACCAATGATTTTAGGTTCAGATGTCACTATGTATCTTGTGATAAAAGGAATCAAGTCACATGAAGTTCTAATATAAATGTCATGCAGTTTAGAGTCTTCTAACCCGGACTTGGAATATAAAGGAATGAACCAATGATTAATTCTTGATAACTATTTTATGTTGTAAAAATGTATTATATACATCATGTATTTAAATTTATATTCCAAGAATGATCATTCAATGATTTTTGGGACTAGTGCCACACCACTGGAGAAATGTCTCATGGGATTAAGGGGGGCCTTTGTTTTGGAGTGAATCATCTTCTTGACACAAGAACTTTGTAATTGTGTTATTAAAAATTGAATCCTAGAGGGGTACCTTTATAAACCAAAACATCCCTTGGACATAATAACTTTATCATTGTGGCATTCGCCATTGAATCCTAGCAGGATTCCTTCAAGATTATTTATTCCCTATAACCAATATATCATGAAATGTCAAGCGATATGATCTTTGTGTATCTAGTGATTTATACATGAGAAATTGGGGAATGAAGCTTGAAAAGGGGGGGTGTCCAAATGGATTTTTAATACCAAGGAAGTTAGGCCTTCATGAGGGATACATACCCTAAAATGAAAGGGTTTAAGGACACAACTTCATAATCTTTCTTTGACAACAGGTATGATGCACAGATGACTAACATTTAGGGTATCTAAATCATATTGAGTAATTGGATTATGGGAAGCTTAAATCATATCCCATTTATATCTGAGTCATCAAAATATGAGGATTAGTAATTATGGGTTGACCATTAGTAATAGAAGAAGACCATATCCCACACAGTTGAGACAATAGCTCCTAGATTTAAGGGGGGCCTCTCTTATGGGACCAAACATCTTCTAAGCACAATATCTAGGGAGTTTTATTATTCACCAGTGAATCATAGTGGATTACCTTTTAATTATCAATTCCCTATTACTAGGTCTCTAGATGGGACCACTAAGAGAGAGGGATCCAAAAATCCCTGGGGTTTCAAGATAAGAATATAAACTTGAGGATTCGGTTGGTATCAACTCAAATATTGATGATATGAAGTTGGATAATAGAGAAATTAATATTAAAGAAGGGTTCAAAAACCCTAAATCTACACTAGCATGTATTAAACACATTTTTAGGGTGAAGGGATAAGACATGCAATTCTTGAATACACTGTCATTAAGGGGAAATCTATTTGACATGAATACCACTTTCATTTAGTTTAACATCATGAAAATAGGATGTTTTAATGTAGTTTAACATCATATTATTAGTAATAGGTCATGAAATTTTACATCATGAGACTATGATATGGTTCCCTATCTAATACACATCTCGATTATGTCAACCAGAGAAGCCTTTCAGGTTCCCTAAGCTCACATGATCCATGCTCAGTGTGAGAAAAAAGGGATAATTGGGTAGTTTAATAAGACGAGTGAGAGTATGTGATAGGGAATATGTGGGGGTGTTCACAATTTATTATGGATTGGATCCTATAAAATGATTTGACTGTTATAGAAGAACATGGATTAGAGTGTTGAAAACTAATGTCTAGGATTGAAATAGAGGATCTAGGCATCACTACATATCCTCTGATGGAATAAATCAAGACACACATAGTTCTTATATATTTCTCTTCATAGTTATGGCTCATATATAGGGAAGGGTGAATTTTTATATATGTTTCAACTGGACCCAATATTTAGGATTTGTGTGTCGCTATGTATCTTGTAGAAATAGTAATCAAGCCACATGTAATTATTGAAATATAAAATTCCCTATGTAGGTTTCTGATCATATGTAGAGAGGGAAATTTTTTCATTCTACAAGTTTTGGATGGACCCAAGATTTGGGATCTGTGCATTACAATATATCCTTTAGAATCATAAATCAAGTCACTCATAATTATTGAATGGAACACTATACATTCAAGTATGACCTATATATATGGGGTAATTTTTCTATTTATATTTTGGATAGACACATGGTTTGGGATATGGGCATCACTACATATCATGTGATATCAATAATGAATCCACACATAGTTATTTATTGGAAAAAACTCTTCACATATGTCTAAACCATACAAAGAGGGAAATTTTTTATGTTTATATAATGGATAAATCCAAGATTTGGGATCTAGGTATCATTATGTATCTTGTGATAGAAATAATCAATCCATATATAGTTAATGAATGGAAAAATCACCTTGCAGGTCTAACCCATATATAGAAATGGAATTTTTTACATTATATATTTTACAGCTAGACCCATGATTTGGGATATGGGTGTCACTATGTATCATATAGAAATAGGAATCAAGCTACACATAGTTCTTGAACAGATTACTCTCCACACAGATCTAACCCATATATAGAGGGGGCATTTTTTCTATTTAAATTGTAGTTTTACCAAGGTTTTGGGTTCTAGGTGTCACTATGTATCCAATGATAGTATGAATCAAGACACATGTAGTTCTTGAATGAAAAAATCTCCACATAGGTATGACCCATACATAAAGGGGGATTTTTTCCATTTATATTATTGCTAGACCCAAGATTTGGGATATAGGAATCACTACTTATCCTATAATAGTAAGAATTATTCCACACATAGTTCTTGAATAGAAAAATTCTTCATTCATTTCTGACCCATATGTAGAGGGGGTCATTTTTTCCATTTATATTTCATATGGACCCAAAATTTAAAATTTGGGAATCACTATGTATCCTATAGTAATAGTAATCAAGACACACATAGTTATTGAATAGAAAACTCTCCATTAATATCTAACCCATTTGTAGAGGCAGAATTTTCCCATTTATATTGTGGTTGGGCCTTGGATTTGGGATCCGGGTGTCACTACATATCCTTTGATAGTAGGAATCAATCCACACATAGTTCTTGAAATAGAAAATTACCAATGTGGATCTGACTCACGCATAGGGATATGAGTACTTCATTTTACTTTCACATATATCTAGCATATGTGAAATAAATCATTCATGAAGTAACATTCTTTATTCAGTTTAACATCATGTGTTAAGTATGTCTTCTACATTGTTTAACATCATGTGGGGAGGACATCTTATGTTCAGTTTATCAACATACATTAAGGATGTTTTATATGTTTTTTAATATCATACGATAAGGAAATAGCATGCTATGTAGTTTAAAGTCTTTCTACCTAGACTTGGAATTATAATTATATCTATGAAAATCACTTTTTAAGAAACCTTTCATTAGCATGAGGCATAACATGCTCTCCGTCCATTGTGTCCAATGAGTAATCTTTATTAGAAAATAAATTTTGTATTATTTAAAGCCCTTCCCACTTGGATTCCATATTTATAGGTTTATTTACTGTTATCATTAGGGTTTTGAGAACCAATACTAGTTCTCCTTGAAGGAACAAGCATAGGTGAACCTTTTTATTGAAGGCTCATGCAATCCAATTCTAATGAACTTTGAGGTTGTACAGTGTACTCAACATTTTCTCATTGAGTCATTCCAACTCATTTATCCACTTTTTTGATTTATCATCATCTTATAGTTATCCATAGATAGATATTTAGAGTAAGGAAAACTGGACTTCTATAGGAAACACTACTTTAGTTCCATAAACTAATGAATATGGAGTTTCTTGTTTGGAAATGCATATGGTGGTATAGTAGGACCATAAAGCATGAAGGAGCTTGTTCAGATATGTATTTTTTTCATTTTCCACCATTTTATAGATTATATTTGATAGAGTCTTATTTAAGACCTCTATATTTCTATTTTCCACTATATGATAGCGGGATGAATGGTTGGGATCGATGTTGTACTCTTGATATAGTTTCTTTAATTCATAAGAATAGAAGTTGGTGTTGTTTTCTATTAGTATCATGTGAGGGACAATAAATCTGGTGATGATGTTCGTCTTGGGGAAGTTTTATTCTTCATCTAGACTTCCTTGAGTGGTATATCCCTAACCCCTTTGGAAAAGAAGTTTGTGGTAGTAAGGATGTACTTAAACTACTTAGCTATAGTTGGGGGATATGGCCCCATAACATTCATTCCCCAAACATAAAACAGCTATGAATACTTAGTTTTATTTATAAACTCTAAGGTTTTGTGGATAAAGTTTGCATGAATCTAGCATGCATGACATTTCCTAGTGAATTACACACAATCTTGTATCATTGTTTTCCATTATTAAAAAAGCCTCCTAATTTAGGGGGAGAGTTTAGTTCTAGACTTATGAGTTTCATAGTATCTTGCATCGACTTCTTCCATAATAAAGGGAATCTCTCTTTTTTTTTAGTGAATCTAAGTAGGATTCCATCGAATCCTCATTTATAAAGGGTTCTTTGGTCGTTTATCCCATCCTGAAGGGTAAAATTCACTACTCGGCATTGAGTATGTTCTCTTTTGGATCAATATGATGGAAGGGTCCCATTTTGGAGGTAATCAACTATAGTATCCAACCAACCATGGGTGGATATCAGTTAATCACATTCTGAGATAGTCTTGAGAATATTTATATACTTCATATCATAAATTATGATTAATAATACCACCCGTTGGTGCATGATGTGGAAAACACTTCGTCCTAATTGTGGTTAGACAGTACTAGGGCTGCATTAGCCAGTGCATCAACACAATCATTTTGTGATCTAGAGACATGATACAACATTGGTTTAAAGGGTAATTCTACTATTAATCCTCTGACATAGAAAATTAGAGGGGATAATTATTCCTTCTCAATAGTATACACACCATTCATCTATTTTATTACTAGATCTGAGTCCCCCTTGATACTCAAGTAGGATATCTACAGTTGTAGGGCTATACCAAGATAGCACTACTACATATAAGGTCTTTAACAACACTATAATTAGGATTTGTTAGTGAAAAAAAGAACTGATAATATAAACACCCTTAAAACGCCAAGTAATTTATCAGAGCTTTTCCTAGAATTGAAAATGAATCCCTTTATGGGAACTTTTTATATAATTGATAAAGGATTCCTTTATCAATTATTTTTTTTAATACTAATAAAGCGGCTTATTACTATAGTATGCTTTTAAAATTAGATCATATTATAGTAATAAAAATAGGGTACAAAGAGAAAATATAGGGAGAGAAAATATATAATTTAATTGAAATAAAATTTATAAAAAAATAAAATAAAAACAATATATTATAGACATTTCAAACATTGGTTTTTATAATTACATGAGTAAGTACAATTTATCACAAAAATTTAAAAAAAGTTAATGTTCCTTTATCCTTAGACCATGACCCCCCCCCCACCCTGATAATGCTATTAGTTGCTGAAAAATGCACCCCATCTTAATCAAAATAATATGACTATATGAGAAATTGATTCTTATCTGAGTAATACTATAAAGAAATAAATTAAACATAAAGTGTCAATTTTAAACTAAATAATAATAATTTGAGTCATAACAGGAACATCGTCTATCGGATTGAGTTGTGGTTGGTTATTACACGTCACACCATTTCTTGTTATTATCAAAAGTAGGTGCTCTTGAATTGGATCACATCTATGGTGATAAAAAATCACTACAGATGTGAGCTAATTCAAGAGAACTTTCTTTTTGAGAAAAATCCTTAAACTATCACACCATTTATTGTTCTCCTGCAAGCACTATATCTATGAAAATTAACTAAATAAGTATCAAATATAAATTATAAGCAAATTAATTAAGTAATAGAAAGTAAAATGATGAGAAAATAATATGATATTTTTATGCTCAATTTTTCCTATATGATTCACATTTAAAACTAAAATGGGACTTATATATTGAAAACATTCACTTTGAGTCATAATGACCGTATAATGTGTTGAATTGATGTACAATTAATTTCTACATATCACAAACGAATTATGGATCATTTTACTAAATATTTAAAATAATTTGTTCTTGTTTTTTCAATTTTGTCTAGTGATCTATGTTTTAAACTATAATTAATCCTTTATATTAAAAACTCGCACTTTCAGTCATATCAGTCATATTGTGTGTCAGATTTATGTGTGGTAAATTCTTACATGTCACAAATGAAGTATGGGTCATTTTTCTAAAGTTTGAAAATAAATTGAGCTTATTTTCTTGATTTTGGCTATTTGATGTGTGTTTTAAACTAAAATGGTTGTTTTGTATTAAAACACTTCAAGTCATATCAACCAATAGTGTGTCATATTGATGTGTGGTCAATTCCTATATACTAAAAATTAATTATGGATTGTTTACCAAAAATTTTGAAAACAATCTAAGATAATTTTCTTGGTTTTGGAAATACGACACATGTATTAAACTAAAATAGCATTTTTGTATTGAAAACATGTACTTTGAGTCATAATTACCACATCAGGTGTCATATTGATGTGCAGTAAACTCTTACATATTATAAATGAATTATAAATCATTTTCTGAAATTTTGAAAACAATCCAAGATCAGTTTCTCAGTTTTTTCTATTTGATGTGTGTTTTAAACTAAAATGACCCTTTTGTATTGAAAACATGCACTTTGAGTCATACCAGCCACATCATGTGTCTAATTTATGTTTGGTTGATTCCTAAATGTCACAAATTAATTATGGATATTTTACTACAGTTTTAAAATAATAAAATCTCATTTTCTTTGTTTTGGATATGTGATAGGTTTTAAACTAAAATGATACTTTTATATTAAAAACATGTACTTAGAGTTATACCAACCACATTGTGTGTCAGATTGGTGTGAGGTAAATTTCTAAATATGACAAATAACTTATAGATTTTTTTTCTAATTTTAAAAACAATGTGAACTTTTTTACTTGGTTTTGGTGATGTGATGTGAATTTTAAAATAAAATGGAACTTTTGTATTGAAAAAACCCCACTTTGAGTTATACCGACCACATCGGGTATCATATTGACTTGTGGTAGATTAATACAAGTCACAAATTAATTATCGATCATTTTACTACAGTTTTAAAATAATCCAAGCTTGTTTTATTGATTTTAGGAATTTTATGTGTGTTGTAAACTAAAATGACACTTTTATACTAAAAACATGTACTTTGAGTCATACCAAACACATAAGGTTTTGGATTGACATGTGGTTAATTTATACATGTCAAAAATGAATTATAGACCTTTTTCCTCAATTTTGAAAAAAAAATATGAGCTCTTTTTGTTATTTTGGGATTTATGATGTGTTTTAAACTAAAATGACACTTTTGTATTGAAAACACATACTTCAAGCCATATCGATGACATCATGTGTTGGATTAGTGTGTGCCCAATTCCTATATATGAAAAATGAATTATGATTCATTTTCCTAAAGTTTAAAAACAATATATAACCATTTTATTGGTTTTGGATATGTGATACATGTTTTAAAATAAATGACACTTTTAAATTGAAAACACACACTTTGAGTCATACCAGCCACATCGGGTGTCAGATTGATGTGAAGCTAATTCCTACACATCACAAATAAATTATCAATTATTTCCAAAATTTTGAAAATAATTCGAGATTTTTTTTGTTTTTTGTGATGTGACATGAATTTTAAACTAAAATTACACTTTTATATAGAAAACAAATACTTCGAGTCATACCGGCCATATCGTGAGTCAGATTAGCTTGTGGTCAATTCCTAAAAATGGAAAATGAATTGTGGATTTTTTTAAGTTTGAAAACAATATGAGATCATTTTCTTGTTTTTGGTGATTGGATGCATGATTTAAACTAAAATGAATTTTTTAGATTGAAAACAGGCATTTCTAGTCATACCAACCACATCATGTTCCAGATTGACCTATAGTCAATTCTTACTCATCAAAAGTGAATTAAAAATAATTTTACTAATGTTTAAAAAAATAGAGATTGTTTTTTTAGTTTTTTTATGTGACATTAGTTTTAAACTAAAATTAAACTTTTATATTGAAAGTTCATACTTTGAGTCACACTAACCACATCATGTGTCAGAATAGCATGCGGTCAATTCCTACACATGTAAAATGAATTATGGATATTTTTAAGAAATATTTAAAACAATATGATATTTTTTATTAGTTTTAGCTATGTGGAATAATTTTTAAACTAAAATTACACTTTTATATCAAAAACACATAATTGTAGTCATACCAACCACATCAGGTTTCAGATTGATGTGCAGTTAATTACTACACATCAAAAATGAATTATAGATCATTTTCATAAAGTTTGAAAACAATATATACTTGTTTTATTAGTTTTGTATATGTGATATGTGTTTCAAACTAAAATAACACTTTTGTATTGACAACATGCACTTCAAGTCATACTGACTATATCGTGTATCAGATTAATGTGAGGTAAATTGATACAAGTCAAAAATGACTTATGAATCATTTTTATAAAGTATCAAAACAATATAAATCTATTTTATTGGTTTTCATCTTGTGATATTTGTTTTGAACTAATGTGAACATTAATCAAAATAAGTTTCAGGTAAAAATGATATTTAAATTAACTAAAAAATTATATAAAATGATGAGAAACATTACTAAATATGTAGTAAGAATTCACCTCTTCACGATGTCTATATATATTATGACACCATGTATTATACCTATTCATTTATAAATAAATTTATTCCCACCATTTTACTTATCCTTGAGAAAAAATAAAAAATAATATATAAGAATTAGAATACTAATTCTTCACATCCCAAGTGTATATCTTTGGTCATATCCCATAATAGATTGGAAACATAATAGGTAATCACATAAATTTTATGTCTAAAAACATTATCATACCATTTACTCTTCTCACTCATCTATAACAAAAATTTAATTCTGCTTTTGAGTATGTTGATTTTTGGAAATCATGGTAGTAATATAAAAATATAGACAAACAAATGATTAAGAAATATTTTTTAGGAAATTGTAAATACCTTTAGAAATTACTTGTTTGAGGATACTTGTATTTTTATGGTATATGATATCTTTTATAAATTTAGAAACATAATATTCACAATTTTTTTGTTATCTTGCTTCAGACACTACAAAAACATTGAACAAAATGAGTAAATTGTTTTGAAATATATTTTGATAGTTAAATATTTCTATGTATACCTTAATTTGTTTCCATTTGAATAAATCCAAAGGATTATTATGTTTAGTCACCATCCTCATACCATGATTTATCTTGTATTTATATATCTTCCTATCATTACAAAATTATTGTTAAAATTCAAATTGAAACATATAATTCAAAGTTTATCTATAAAATTTTGATTTCAATTCATTAAAAATTCACAATACACATCATGTTTGGTCTATTTTATGGAAATCCATTAATTGGATTCAAAAAATAAACCTTTGGGGTATCCAAATTGATTGCAATTAGTATTCAGTGCTTCTTAGAAAAAAAACAAATAAGTAATGAAAAAAATAAAAATATATTTTATATGATTATATTAAAGAGTTTTATCCATACATTGTAGGCATGAAAAAGATTCTATCATCTGTTATTTTCTTCTCAAACTCCTTGGTTAGATATTTTTTCTTATCAATTTTTTCCAACCCCTATGAATTTTCTTCTATATAAACAATACAAGGATTAATGAATCCAAATCATGCTTCATAGGGTTTTCTATTTATATCATATTAATTTAGACTCTTGTAGAAAATATGAATACTTATTAACTTTAATTAACATAGTAGATAATTTTTTGGATAGACTTATTATGAAAATATAACTAATGTATATATTAATAGTTGAGACTCCCAGCCATTCAAACTTGAGAATCTCATTTATACACTCAAGACCAATCGTGTCTATAATGAAACTTCTGATTATTTATTCTTCATATTTAATGTAGGAAACATATCCATATTTTAATGTGGTATCTTAATGAAGTTGTAATGTTAATATATGTTGTAGTGGAATTGGTGTAGATAATGTACTCTCGAAAGGTCCTTTTATTTTCTTGGTCGATTCAATCGATTTTCAAGATATGACCTTTTATTTCTCCATAATTTTATCCATCTATAATACCATAACCCACTTCAAACCTTTTTCCATCAACTGTATATTTTTTTTATTTGAAAGAAATTATGGACATACCTCATATATCATTATATAATTATATGGACTACCTATGAATGTTCCAATAGCATCATTAACAGTTATAATATTCAAATCATCAAATGGAATAAGAAACTCAGTTCTCAGCTCTTGATCTACTTCAATCCCCACTCTCAAGTGATCTTTTGAGAGTTTTTTTTTGTAGCATGTCTCCCAAGATATTATACATTCTACTCCTCACAAAAAGGTTATGCATGGGTGTTGATAGATATAAATCACATACAACTTTACCCTATATAATTTTTGAAATATAAAGTTATCAGAAGTTTGTTGATTCACATTTAATAGAAATAGTAATGAAAAAATGTGTTGCCTTGGGTTTGGTATGTGGTTTAGGGTAATGACTTGCCTCAAAACTAGTGGGGTCATTTATTTATTCAAGTTATGATCTTTGTTACACTAAAAATTCTCTTTGATCCTTTTGTAAATATTGTTCTATCAAACTAGGCCGAACAATAATATCTTTCAAAGAATCTATTTTCACCTATAAATACTTCATCATATGATATGTACCTTCTAATGGTTTTTTCTTCTCAAAATATATTTGGGGTGATACTCCAAAACCTACACCTCTAATGTGATCATATTGTTCTGGATGCTTCAAAGCTGTGGAAAGTAGTTTTTCTTCATGTACAGTCACTGTCGATTATTTTTTCTAACCTATATAAAAAACATGTGAACATAAATAGATGTTTTTTTAATACTATTATAAAGTATAATGAGTTAATATTATGTCATACTTAAACATGTTTCCAAAAACTTCTTTTGTATTTTCATCAACTAGTTTACCCACTTTATTTATGTGGACCTCCTTCCATAGCACATGACTTGGGATGGAAGTGTCTTCGGGTTTTGATTCATCAATATGAATATAAACAAAGGAACATATGTTGTTTCATATCACATAAAATTTTTAGTTTATATTTCAAATACATTCTATTTTATTCCCTAGTGAAGCATACCACATCTTTACTTTATGATACAGGTACATTAGTTTTGATGCACATTGTTTATTTTCTATAATCCTTTTCTATTTCAAAAACTAAAAAATTTAAATCAAATTAGATAAAATAAATAACATAAAATAATATATTATTTACTAAAATTCACCTGAAATGATTTATTATCATGAAAACTGATGAAATAATTCAGTGTTTCCTAATATATAATGTATGCATATGTAACTAGTGGGTGAGGCTTTACTTTCCCCTTAGCATCCCTGAGATGAAGCATGGTAATAAGTGTCTAGAAGCCTCTATGGTATTTTCCAATGGCCATTAATACATATTCCTTTTGGAAATCATCTAAAATAAATGAACTCTAAAAGCGATAATGAAAAGTAAATCAACATTTCATTATATAATTTTTTGGTAAAATAAAGAAATTATATCATAACATTACCTTAATATCTTCCCAAAGGGTTTAATTTATCATAGACTAAATATAGCTCCATGAATATATATCAATTGGAATATTCATTCTCATTGTGACCCCAACATAAATAATGAACATTGACTTGTTGTAGTTAATAGGTTGGATATATTGATTCCATTCATCCTCAAATTTTATAACTTTTCTCCTTGCCTTGATAACTTTAGTTAAAACAGTGATTCTACATCATTATTTTTTTTTTCATTAGCATGTTTTTGATCCCATAATAATTCTATAGTTTCAACATCAACCATTTGTTCTTATCCAATATTGGTAAAATCATCATGCTCAGAAGTCATTATTTTCATGAGTATTCAAACATATAATTTAGATTATGTTAATACAATACAGAACACGTAATATTATGAGCAAAAGAATAGTATATTAAATACACGTTAACCTACTCATTGAACTCTCTTTTTTTCTTTAAATTTTGAAGGGATTTGGATCCTCTATCAAGAATCTAAATCCTCACTTTGTGGCCCCCTATACTATACAATACATTGTCTATATTGTGACCACTCTGAAATGATTGTGATCTCCCAGGGAAAAGTTCATCCTCGATTGAATTTTCATTTAAGCCTGCAGTTGTTTTAGTCATCATTACGAGAATTAACCAATTCTTGTTTTATGGATCTAAGATATAAAATACATGCACTACTTGTGATTCCATTATGAACAGCTCATCCGTATACCCTCTTATAATGAAATTCACCTTCATGAATACCATTTCATAAAATTTCATAACACTCATGTTGTCAACCCATTTTTAGTAGAAAACAAGCATTTGAAATGTTATAAAATCCAAATTTTATATTTTTGATGATGTCAAAATATGAAATATTCTTTTAAATTGTATTTATATCCTTAGAACCAAATATTTTAATCGCCTCTACCACAAGTGTAACTCCACTATTTTACATCCTATTATGGTTACCATATTTTTTGTATAGAATGTATAACCATTAATTACAAAACCATGCAAGATATAACATTTTCATCTGGTACCATGGCTAGTCATCAAAGTCATTCAGTAATTGAATTCATATTTTTAGATAACTTCTTACAAATATGATCTCAAAACCATCCTATAAACTATTGATTATGTGTATTTAAAATCCATCCTTCATCCCTTGATTGATTTAAATGGCTGAGAATTTCTTTGTGGGATTCAATGTATGGATCAAAATATTCAATATTATATAAAATGTAAAGGTGGACTTTCTCCAACTATATGATGGTAATTGTAACAACATCTATTCCATAAATCCCTTCACCCATACAGCATCCACTATGATGAGACTTTGGAAGATCGATGCTATCAACATCTGATGGGTTATCGGTATAGAATTCAATAGCATCTTCAACAATATATCATTCTGCAATACTACCTTCTGGATGAATTTAATTATTTATGTACCTTTTCAAAATATTCATATTGTATTCAATGGGGTACATCCATTTGTAATGGATAGGACCACATAATTTGACCTCTATAACCAAGTAAACCATCAGGTGTACCATTATATAAAATTATGATGGTAGAAATAACATCTCTAATTTGTATAATATGACTGCAACCTCCTTATTCATGATTGGAAACTTCACGGGGTCTACAACATCATTGTATATGGATTTAAAAAAGAAACAGAGTCGGGTTAATTTATTTCATACATTTTTAGGTAGAATTCAACGTAAAGCGATGGGTATCAAATATTGAAACAAAACATGACATTTGTGTGATTTTAGTACCTGTAACTTAAAATTATTCATTGACATTACATTAATGATATTTTATGAATACCCATTTAAAACTTTTACACCTTTATGGAAAATGTAAAATTGTAATTTTTATTTTATGGAAAGAGTGTAAGCTGCTGGAGGAAGAAAATACCACCTTTTACCCATCACTAGCACCAACTCTTCCCTTATCTCCATTTCAATCATGTACAGCATAGCCTTGACACCATCTTCTATTTTTTTAGGAACATTTAGTAATGTTCCAATAACACTATGAAATAAATTTTTTATTCATTTGTGACATCAAAAATAATGTATGATATACAAACAATTATAGTATGGTAATTCAAAGAAAATTGATCTCTTTTTACAACTTTATTTTGTAAGGTTTTTGAAAAAAAAAATACGGAAAATGGTTTCAATATATTTTACTTTATCAAATAGTTGATCACCTGTAGTGTAGATTGTGTTGTACCTTGTCTGGTATTCCCATCAAATGTTATTGTCTAGGATCAGTATTTATATCATTGAGGTAAAAACTTCCAATGACCTAAAAACACAGTCTTTGAGGAATATTTCAACCAAACTAAGTGTGTACGTTCTTCACAAATGGGACAACCTAACATTTCTTAAATTTTATAGCCTGGAAAACTTCCATAGGTAGGAAAGTCATTTATTGATCTGTAAAACATGACCCTCAATGTGAATTATACACTTCTATGATCATTATACATTGTAACACTTGTATCCCACATCAATTTCATATCTTTGATCAATGGATCCAAATAGACATCAATATCAATACAGAGTTATTTTTGTCCATATATAAGAATAGACAACATATTGTACTTTCACTTCATGCATAACCATGGTGGAAAGTTATAATTTTCCAACATATCTATCCATATACTATGAGTACTAATATGTACACCAAAAATATTTATTCCATCTATAGATAATGCAAGATATATTTTTCTAGGTCCATGTATAAATTTAGGATAATCATCATCAATTTTCTTCCACTGAGGAGAGTCTTATGGATGACATAGTTTCTCATCTTCAATTCTTATTTATGCATTCCATGTAAATTTTATCATGATTTCCTAACATTCATATAGTCGTATAAACCATTTAATGATAGGAAAGTACCATAAATCTTTATAAGGACTTGATTCATCTTTCTTGTATCGATTCTCACCACACTTAGGGTATTTTATAATTGATTCATGGTCCTTAAGAAACAATATGAAATCATTTGGACAACTGTGTATTTTTTTAGAGATAATTACCATTGAATATAGCATTAATTTAGCATCATATGTTCGACAAGGAAGTTCATTTTAATTAGGTAGCATGTCATTAAAGAGACCAAGTGGTTATGTAAATCTAGTGTCCCTCTATCCACTGCCAAATTTCAAATTATATAACTTCAATATAGCTAAAAATGTTGTGTATTTAGTACAACCATTATACAATGGTCTCTTAGTGCATATATTTAAATCCTCAAAAAAAATTGGACAATCATTAAGGTCATCTTCAATTTCCATTTTCATTTATTCCATAAAATCTCCATCATCATTTACACTGGTATTTATATAAAATGATCCATAAATAAAAGTATTATCATGATTGCTTTGCACATTCATTTTTTCCATGTATTTAGTACAACATTTATAGCTTTGATATATTTCATTAAAAATTGAATATTCTTCTAACTATTTTGGACTAGTTTTTCTTGAATAAAAACAACGTAAACATAGAAAAATCATTTGAAGATGATTATATGCATACTCTATTACAAACATGATGAACTCTTTACCATTTTTATAATATTTTGTCATATGATTATTATTCATTAATTTTCAATTCATATTTATCTTATTAGGTTCATAAAATATTAATTTTTTAAAAAATAAATAAATAAATACACATAAGATATTCATAATAAAAGGACATAGTTATATATAATTCTAATAAGGGGAACCCAACATCTGAATGTTATCAGTTATGATTCCTGGTAAGCTATTATTTTACACAATGTTTATGTGAAAACAAATAACATGGGGTAAGTTTGTTGTTGTTGGTCCAAGTTCTCAATTTTATGTTGTATGGGACAAAAATGTGGTAATAAATATGTTGGAAAACAAGATTTATTTATTATTAGATGGTAGAATTTCCTTAGAAATTATCGTTCTTACTTTTCATTTAATTATGAACTAGATTTATAAATTTCTGTACATATATTTTTCCTTAAAACATATAAGGTCATGTAATCACCAAATTTTCACATAAGTACAAAGATCATGGAATTTCATGAAACAAATGGATGAAACTGTTATTGACGAAAAAAGTGAAGTTGGATTCTAGATTAATCTATTTTTATGTATATTATTATAGACCATTTATTATAGGAATATCAATAAATATATTTTTATTATAACCCACTAATTAACCCTTATTTTAAAAAAAGTAGAGTTATCAATCTTAGGTATATTTCACATATCCTACAATATCAAAAACCTTAATTTAACTTCCTTAAAAACACCACAAATACATTCCATTAATAATCATTCCAAAAAATATAGTTAACATGGATTTCACATCATTGAGATCCAAAACATTTTGATTCCACCTCTATCAATGACATAGATCACTATAAGTTATCTCCCACATCTAGTATTCAAATCAGTCACAGGTATATCTAAAAGGGTATACTCAGACATAATAAAATCTATACCACATGTATGGTTTGGGGATATTGTAATAAACATTAAAAAATTCTTTTCCTATCTTATAATCTTGTATGTGTCAAAGATAAATGTGTTTTAAATTTGAAATTTTTATGGGTGACACTCAAATCATTCCTAATGATACCCTATAAATAAATAAAAATATTATTATTATGTACATGGATTAATAAAAATAAATAATTTTATGAATAATAAGATGAAACTTATATGTACCCACACACCTCAAACCATGAATAAATTTTCCCATGTCCACCTTTCATATTTAAGGTAACTAGATAAGAAATTTAATCTGAAAAATAATTTTCTCAAAATCTATATTAACCAAGGAAAAATCACAGCACCTTCAATCCTAAGCATCATATTCTAATATAAAAAGAAATTCAAAACTCTTAAACACCTTAAAAACTCCCTAGGAATTGACAAGTCCATTATATAACTATTTACCAGAATGTAAGGTGAAAATATGTTGAATCAAAAAAAAATTCGTGTTCTCACATAATGGGAAAACCCCATACCCTTTCAACTCTATCTAAACAAGATATAAACCTTATAGTATAATATCATAAATTCTATACCATAAACATTATATATTAGCATAATCTTATCCTAAATAACTAAAATAATACATGGGTTAAATGCCTATAAAAATCCATTTAATAGGTCTCCCAAATCATAGATAAGCTTAATCAAAACCGTGTGTTTATATTTAAAACAACATATTACTATTTTTACTCTTAAAAATCATTCAAGGTTTATTTTCACAAAAAAAATGAAAATTTTCCCATTTAATAAATTAATCCATTTAGAAATAAATTATATAAAATCCTTGACTATTCATATTCATTTTCAAAACTAATTTACTCAATCAAATACAAAATTATTTCTTAGAAATCATTATAAAACTATAAAATTTAATTACCAAACTATTTTTGAATTTCAAAACCCCAAAAATCCATTCTTCATTTTAAAATATTTTCAAAATAAATAATAAAAAACTCTATTGAATTTTAAAACTAAATAATCAAAATCTAGAATTTTATAAATGTATAAAATCTACCTTCAAATAATACATATTAAAAAATTCCCAAAAAAACAAAAAAAAACATAGTAATTTTTTTAAATAAAATCACACTAATTCTCATTAATGTTTTGGAACATCCTAATAATAAACACGTCACTAAAATTAAAATTAAAACATTCATTATGTGATGATAAATGGAATATAATTAGACAAAGTCAATTTAATTCATGAGTCTCTAATATCTAAATAATTAAAATTAGTTTAAATAAAATAGCAATTAAATCAGTAGGAATTATATTTATCATACATTTATCTCAAAGTTTTTAGAAGAGTAATGGATAAACACTCCATAACACATCTATAAATCGATTTAATCATACGTTTTCTATCATAATCATCCTAGGAAATCACCCTCATAAAAAATATTAAACCGTATAATAATAATTTATAGGAAATTATATATTAAATGGTAAAATATTGAATCCAATACCTAATGTGAATTGGTAAGATCTTGAAGCCAATATCCCACTAGCCCGACTTACAAAATAAGGCATTCAATAAAAATTTTAGATAGCGATGGTGGGGAGGTGGTGATGAAGGGATAAGGGGAATGGTTTCGGCATTAGTTAGTCGAGGGAGTGGAAGATGGGTAAAGAGTGGTCATTGGAGGGTTGTTTCATGATGGTGGGTGGTTGGACTGGGCTGAAGAAATTGATGGTGGGAGGTGAGGCGTCATTAAGTAAGAAATAAAGGAGAAATAATAATGTGGCTTAGACCAGGTATGTGTGAGACAGGTGATCAACGACATTGATAAACAAGGGATGTTGAGAAATAATAACATACCTTAGATTTAAGAGAGTTGATTCAGTTAAGAGAAGGTTGAGGGGAAGCGACGTCAAAGATTAACTTTTGTGAGAGCTTGAATGGTGTGAGGGAATTTTGTTCGGTTAGGGTTCTATTTAAAATATCAGGACAGGTTTTATCAGCACTTTCAAAAAACACTGATAAAGACGGATTTTTTCAGAACTAAAATAATAAGCACTGATAAAATACATATTTATCAGTGCTTTTTTAGCACTGATAAACATATATCTTTATCAGTTCTAAAAAACTAATAAATACCTATATAATTAATTATAATAATATAATTAATATAATTAAAAAATTCAATGTATATAATTATAAATAAATAAATGTAAATGTATATGATAATAAATATATTAAAATAATTTTAAAGGTGTATTTATAAAAATAATTATAGATATATATTTATTATTATAATTGTAAATAAATATATTTGTAAATATATTTATAAATATTTTTATATAATTATAAACATATTTATATATATTTATATATTTATATATATTTTTATATATAATTATATAATTATATATATATATAATTATATATATTATATATTAGGTGATTGGGGGTACAATTACATTTAAACACACACACACCTCACACATAGACTAGAAATGCAGGCCATACCCCCCTAGGGATAGCTCACCCATCAAGCCTTATTTATTCAATACATGGCCCATAGACCCAATGGGAAAGAATTCCATTACATGGCTCGTAGGCCCAGTGGGCATGAAATCCTATTACATTACCCATAAGGCCCATAATTTTTTACCTGAAATCCCTCTAGTGAATAGTATTGCAATAGTACCCAGGCTGCTACAGTGCTTACTACAATATTGTTGCCGCTACAGTACTTGCTACAGTGTCCACCACCGTTACAGTGTCATTGTTACTACAGTCTTGCGGCTGCTACAGTATGATACAATGTTATCACCGCTACAGTGCCTGCTTCGGTGTCCACCACTGCTACAATGTTGTCGGTCTATAGTTCCACCGTAGTTACAGTATGCTATAGTGATGCTACAGTACCTATGCCCAAGAGGTTTTGAACCCTCATTTTTATGTATTATTACAGGGTGCTTACCACGAAGTCAAGCCCCAACTACAATATAGAATTATATATATATATAAAATTATATATACATTTATTATATATATATATATATTAGTATAGTAAATATTTTCATTATTTAAATATATTTATAATAATTTTACTATTATTTAAATATATAATTATTTATTTATAATTATATAAATATATAATTTTATAAATATAGTAAATATGTTTATTTATAAATATTTATTTACAAATATATTTTTAACATTATTAATGAATATATAATCTTAAATGCATGAATGTTAAAAATGAATGAAATTGAACAATTAAAAATTAGTAGACTTTAAAATATTTAAAAAATGGATAAGTTTTATTAATTATACAAAATATTAAAAACAAATATGGATATATATTAAAATGAAGATGAATACATATTGAGAATATTAAAATATAGTAAATAAATAAATATAAATAAATATTAGAAAATGATTAAATTCAAAAAATATTAAAAAATATTAAAAATGAATAAATAATACTAAGTGAAATAATATTAAAAATAAATAAATAAAATTTACTGATTAAAAACATAATATATTAAATATATTGTGTTGTTAAATAAAATTATAAATTGATTTTTAAATTTTGATTAAATTAATTACGAAAATATTTTTGTGTGTGCAATTAATGTGTGTGTATATATATATACAAGTTTGATATATGTCAAATTGAACAATTTCCTTATATAATATGTAGCATATATTAATGAAATACAAAATAATAATTAATGAATAAGTTTAAAAAATGAATAACTATTTTTAATTATACATAAAATTTAAAAAATTAGAAATGAATATTTATATATGTTGAAATGGAAATGAATACATATTAATTATATAAATTACAACCATATTAAAAAAATTAAATGTTAACGAACAAACACGTATAAATAAATATTAAAAAATAGATAAAATTACAAAAATATTGAACAATGAAATATTGAAAATGAATAAATCAAAAAAATTAAAAATATTGATGAATAATTATGTATAAAAACATTTAAAATGAAAAAATTATAAAAAAATTAAATGAATAAATATTCAAAAATCTATAATATATAAAAAAAGTAAGCACATTATTAACATTATAAATGAGAAAATTTATATTAAATGAATGCATGTTATAAATAAGTGAAATTTAATTATATATATATATAATAAATGTTCTGTTTATAATAAATAAAAATGAATAAATTTATTAAATATTTAATATACTAATTAAATAATTAATATAATATTTTTACTATATAAATATATTAGATTTATTCTTTTTTGTAATAATTTTATTCATTTTTATTAATTATAAATAGTATATTAATTATTTAGTTATATATATATATATAATTAATATACTATTTATTACTATATATATAATAAATTTAAACATATAATTATAAAAAATTTGGGGGTTGGCCCGGTCTATCTCATGAACCCACATGAATATATTTTTAAATAAAAATGAATATATATTAAATATGTAAATTAAAACTATATTAAAAACCTTAAATGTTAAAAACAATTATTTAAAAATTTATTAATGAAATTTTTGTTAATAAAAATTAATAAATATATATATACACCATAATAAATAGTATATTAATTATTTAATTAGTATATTAAGTATTTAATGAATTTATTCATTTTTATTAATTATAAATATTGTATTAGTTATTTAATTATATATATATAATATTTTTGTAATTTATTAATTTTTATTAAATAATCAATATACTATTTATTACTATATATATATATATATATTAAATTTAATATATATATATATATAATTAATTAATATATGTCAATATATATTTATATATATATATATATTAATATACATATATTAATACATATCAATATTTAATATATATTAATATATTATTATATATATCAATATATTTTTAAATATATCAATATATATTTTTATATATTCATATTTAATATATTAATATATATTTTTATATATGAAATAAGAATTTAATAATAAAGAAATGAATTAATATAAATAAATATTAAAATGGATAAGTTTTATAAAAATATTAAACAAATAAAAATTAAAAAATATATATATATATATATTAAATTTAATATATTCATATATAAATATATTTCTATATATGAAATAAGGATTTAATTATTAAAAAAATAATTAACTCAGATAGACCTTAATAGGGAAGGCTAGTTGGACCATGGCGAGCAGAAGGTGGGTAAATGCCAGAGGGGGCCTATGGAGAGTGGACCATAGCAATCAGAGGTTGGTTTAAGGCCCAAAGGGGCTTGTGCATGTAGGCACGGGCCCATTTAGGTGTGTGGAGAGTGCACGTGAGAGCCTATCCCCACAACAGGCTTCATATGTGTTGATACTACTGATTTATATATAAATAAGTGGTCGAATGTCCATAAGTTCAATGTGGGACTCACGTGCTAGTTTTATCATCAAATTAACTAGCACTGATAAAGATAGCCTTTATCAGTGGTATAAAACGAGTTGATAAAGGATAGCCTTTATCAGTGCTAAAAAATAATGATAAGGTGTTATTTTATCATTGCTTTTTGTAGTGATGATAAAAGGTTCCCTTCGTCAGCACTCTTCGCTAATAGTGGTAACATTTAGCATTGAATAAACCCAAATCTGCATTACAACAGAAATGGTAGATTTGTATTCTGCCTCATTATTTGTACAGCCTTTGAAAAGTGATAAAGAGTATGGAAAATTTTATTTTCCAGAGAAACAAATACAATAACTAGGCCAGCCCAATTGAGCTTCGGGTCCTCTATCCTTTTCCCAATAAGACTTCAGGATACACCAACAAAATACATCTTCCACATTCGTGGAGTGTCATAGGTATAGAGAAGTTCTTTATCTGGATGTTCAGTGTCTACTGGCATGCTTTCCGTGGTGGGATGTGCCGCAAGGAAATCAGCCAAGGTCTTCTCTTTAACTGACTTAGGTGACATGAACTGGATGTTATACTATTACAGAATAGCCACTCATCAAGCCAAACTCCCAGACAACATAGGTTATCCAAGGATGTGCTTGAGCGGGTCAATATGAGAGACCAAGTGGACTTCATGATGGTCTAAGTAGTGCCTCAGTTTATACACTAAAAAGATGAGTGCAAGATGATTCTTCTCAATATTAGAATAACAGTTCTTAGTTCCTATCATTGTTTGATTGAGATAATAAATATATTTTTCATTCTCCACATCATTTTCTACATGATGAGATCACTAAATTGTTGTTTCATGGCATCCACATATAAAAAAGCATCTTTCCTTCTACCAGTGGAATCAAGACCGGTGGTTTTAGTAGGTTTTGTTTGTGATTCTCAAAATCTTCTTAGTAGTCCTAATCTCATCAGTGGGTGAATTCTTTCTTCATTAGCTTGGTTAAGGGGAGATACTTTCCATATAGGTTGGTTATGAAAATATAAATATAAGCGAGGTTCCCCTATATCCCTCTCAGTTCTGTAAGATTCATAAGGGGTGACATTTCTAGGATTTCACTATTCTTTTCTAGATCAACCTCGATGTCATGGTGGCATAACACAAAGACATGGAATTTCCTTAATGTTACACTAAATGCATACTTCAGATTATTCATCTTTTGGTTGTACTGCTATAACTTGATGAAAATTTTTTGAAGATCCATGAGGTAATCACATAATTGCTGATATTCAACCACTAGGTCATTAACATAAAATTCCTTTTCTTTTCCAAGAATGGTTTAAAAATATGATGCATGGAATATTGGTAAGTAGATCCAACATTACTTAATACAAAGGACATGACATGGTAGAAAAAAATCCCTTGAGTTGCTTTAAATGTGGTGGATTCCTCATCTTCAATGGACATCTTTTTCTGATTATACCCTGAATACCCATCCATAGAGGAAAGTTCTTGGAATCGAGCAGTTTCATTAATCAAAAGTTTAGTGATCGGCAATGGGAAATCGTTCTATAGGAAGTGTTGATTAAGGTCTCTGAAATCAATGAAAACCCTGATCTTACTATTATTTTTCTTAATGGGTAAAATTTTTGTAATCCATTTTGGGTAATTCACTTCCCAAAAAAAGTTGGCTTTGATCAACTTTTCAACTTTCAAGTCTACATTAGAAGCACGAGAAGGGTGTATTCTATTGGTTGCCTTCTTGAAACCTCAAAGATCATCAAGTAATCCTAGGTGATGAGTATCCATATTAGGGTTCATCCCAAGAATCATTGTATAATTCCAAGTGAAAACATGTCAATCATTCTTAAGAAATTCAATATACATCTCCTAGTCCTCAAGAGGTATGGTAGCACTAATCAATGTAAGTCACAAATCCTATTCTTTTCCTAGATTCAAATTACTAATCTCATCGATGGTAGTGGAGATTCCCTCCCCAAATTTGGGAGGGGAATTCCTAAGGTCATTCTCATCTTCTTCTCCCTCTGTGCCCATAGAGTTATTTTCTGGTATGGTGGTAAATAAGGGGGAATCTATGTCACTATTGAGATAAGAGAATCCATGAGAAGATACATTAACATCCTGAACTTTTGAGTTATTGTAGAGAGATTCTGGGAATGCTTGTATTTTTTTTCTTCCACTAGGGGAAGTATATTTACATACATCATAAGTTACAGACTATCTTAGAGACACCTATGATATTTACTAATGCCACAAGATAATTCTCATATCTTAATAGAGAATTAGTCTGACCATCCTTTGACAAATCCACTTCAGATGATGTTTTTTTATCATATGGACATGTGTCAGTGAGGTTTGTGGTTCAAGATAGGTTTATGGGATTGAATTTACTACCTCAATAAGTTTTATGGGAAACATATAGTCACTGTCGAGCATTCTCCATGGATTCTTAGGGGTGGTCCCTAATATATTAGGAGCTACAGCCTTTATATCATCATATATCATTGGTTGTTTACCTTCCTTATTATAGAAACTATCCTCAGTGTATATGGATTTACAATACTTTAAGGGGGAATTGTCACCATTAGTATAGAAACCTTTCTATTGATGGGGCACTTCAAGAATTGATGAAATTTTAAAGGTACTGTTATGTGGCTATGGAGACAAGGTCTTCCAAGAAAGATGTTATATGTTTTTTCTTTCTAGATAACCATAAAATCAGTATTATATGTGAGATACACAAACTAATATTTGAGATTGATCCTATTGAGAGGACTTTTCTCACTCTTTTCATACCCTTTAATGGTTAGATTCATCAGATATAAGTCCCCCTCACTATATACCAAACGTTGAAGGATCTGAATCAGGATAAGGTTGATCTTGAAACCATTTTCAACTAGAGAACTTTGAATGTAAACATTACTAAGTTTTCATAAAATATACATGGGATAGATATTCCCCCAGATGACCTCTTCCTGGTCTTATTCTATGAATGAGATGGTGGTATGACATTCTGATGTCATGGTCTCTACTCAGTAAGGCTCAGATTTCATGACTTTTGTCTCAATCTCTTATGGGATCTAGAGGGTTAGGATGAGTTACTTTTTTAGTTCATTTGAATGATACAGATCATCTAGAACTGAGAGTTTGGATGGGAAAACCACCAACTACTTCATAATTTTATATTATTGTGCCAGAAGTATATGTTAACCAAGATGGGGTTCATCCCTATTATGTGTCTTAAGAGATGAGGTGTTTGAGATGGATGATTACATTGATTGTGTAGAGGTAAAAGGGTCATTTTTTTAAGTGGTAGGTCATGCCAACCTTCCCCTTTGTCTGGTCTAATCATACAATCACGCCCCCACCAGTATGTTGTGTAAAATGACTGGACTTAACCAACCAATGGAAGGTTATGGGGAATATCCATGTTTCTGTTGGGATTTTTGAAGTGATTTATCATGGGTTTCAACTATATATATAGATTCCATGTGGATTTGACCAAAATATTATTTTTTTCCATTCCCACGTTCTCCCCTATATCCTTGGATTATGTGTCCTTGGCCTCCATATCCTCAGTCAAGTATGGAGAAATTATGATTAGGAGTGTATTCGTCATTAGATAAGGGGTCTCTTAAGTGAATTATATTAACATAAAAAATATATAATCTCTTCATCTAATGAGGGTTATATTTGGTTGGGCTACACCCATTCTCTGAATATTGAAGGAAATAAATCTTCAAGAGTTAGAGCTTGTGTGGGAGTTTGATATAACTATTTATCTTATTTATTTTCTTGTATCTAAATATTATGTTTTTTTCTAGGAGTTGTATTAAATGATGCATCCCTTTATATTGGTATCCTTATTGGTTTTCGAATCTATTCTATTAAGGTGTAATGAGATCATTCAACTATCTTTCGAGTCATTCAGTTATCAAACTTCTGTCCACGCTTGGTAGGAACTTCTGTCCAATCACCCTCATCTTTTGGTTGGACGATGGTTACATGAGTCACCTATGTCAATGATGTATCCAATATCACCCAATAATAATCAACCATTATTTGGAGGACTTATTTAAATAAATATAAATTCTGGATGGTGTGGCATAGTATTCTATATAAAAGGTAGTAGTCGGGATGGTCAGTGAGGTTTTCCTCATTGGGTTTTCTGGGTTTTGGTGCTTGAGTAGGTTATTTTCCATGTTTTTAAGTAAATAACCAGTAACCATATCATGTAGGAAGGAATACATAGTGTTCATCCATCCCTCAAATCACGGGTGACCCTGATAACTTTTTTCTTCCAGTCGAGGGTGATTTGGTTACTGCTACTACTCAATGGGAAGTGTCAAATGATTTTAGGTATGCTTAGTTCATTAAATAGACACTGATATTGTTTTGAGGGTCTCTATATCTCTCTCTACTATACCATACCTTTTTCTCACCATCATGTGTGTGGGATGAGATTTAGACCATGTTCACTAAATGGCATCTTCTAGATAATGTTCTGTCTCAACAAACTCACAAAACCCACTTGGATACTTCATATGGATTAAATTTTATTGTATCTCGTCTTAAAGATTATCAAAAAAAATCCAATAATTTATTTGAAATTATATTGATACTTAGATAATATCTTAAACCTTTTCATCTGGAAATGAAGTCAAAAACTATCTCATTTTCATGTTGTTTTCAATTTTTGAGGTTGACAATCATTGTTTTTCTTAAAGTATATCTTAACTGATAAATTAATTGATGAATAATATCTTCCCATCCCACAACAGATCCTACTAGAAGAAAATTGTACCAAACAATGGTTGGCCCTACCTGAATATGTAAAAAACACCTTAGTTTGGTTTCCTCCGGCTGATCTCAAGGGACCATCATCAAGACGCATCAGGACACAAAGTTTATGATATTATATTCTATATCTCCCACAATTTAAAAGGTTGAGAGTATAGAATTGACAAAAAAATAGGGGAAAATCTTCCACCCATTCGGGATATGGATTCTTTTGGGGATGCACGGAAGCATGCTTCCCTTCTATTGATTCTATTAGAGAATTCAGGGATTCAATAGTATTGGGGAGTCTTTGAGGAACTAATTTATAGACTAACTCTCATCTATATAGAGTGGATGAGTCTTGATGTGATCATCATGGTGTGGTATAGGTTGTCTTTGTAATGGAGTAAAGTCTAAATCATCCTAAAATTCCACATTTATGTAGACCAGCTATGTGGATCAAGAGGCATCTTGATGCTCATATACCACTCTTGTAGGTTGATTATCTCCCTCATGATATGTATGAGGGGGTGTTTTCACTATTTTAGTTAGATATTCAGTAAGAATATTTCCCCTAAGTATTTCTTAACTAAACTGTCTGAGATTATATATCTCATTCTCATATTGTGCTAGTTGTTCCTCTAAGGAGATAATTTCAGCTCCTTTGGTTGGTGAGTGGGATTTTTCCACTCCTTTCCCTTTATCCTTTTTATATTTTGATTGAGGAGATATAAATTCCTCTTTTTTAGGTTCCATGTTCTATCACCTACTCTGATTCCATGTACGTACATCCTCAATTTGTGCATCCAAATAGCCTATCTCTTGAGGAACCATTTCTATATTTCATCCCTCTACATTTACATATTAGTCTACATCATTTACTGCATTGATGGTGACAATTTTAACTGATTTATATTGGGATATGGTAGTTATAAAATCACTATGCATGCATTAGGGTGACTCTGAACTACCTACTCCTCCTTAAAGGGTTGTATCATGGTAATTTCTCTGACCTGTGGCAATATTGGACTATTTTTTCTTGAGGCCCTTATGGGTTTTGACCAGCTTTTTCATATTTTTCCCTGTCTTGGTCTGTGAATAGTGACATTAAAGGATTTTCCTTTTATACTTTCCAAGCGATCCATGAATGAAAGATGTGTGCCTCACGATGGTAGGAATTGTTGGGATACTGACCATCGATATTTACCACCCAACTAGAAGAAGACTGATTCCTTTTGAGATGATAATGACGATAAAAACTCCCTCAGTCCTATGGGATGGGGATTATTTGGAGACACTATTTATACTTCCAAATCCTCTTGTTGAGGATTTGGTGATTCCACTTGAGGATATGATGGTTCCTGAGATGATAATTGAGATATTAATGCCCCAAACCATATGGGATGGGGTTGATCTGAAACTATTGATGACTTATCTAGGAACCTCTTGGGGTGTGTAAACTTGGTGGTGGTGATTTCTCTAGTTCTTTGGGATGGGGTCAGTTTACAGCCATCATTGATATTTTCAAGATCCTTTCAGGGTTTGATAACCCTAATGGTAGAGGTAGTGGTAAAAATACCTCATCCCTGTGGGATGAGTTCGCTACTGGATGGTTTCTATGATAGATACTATTCGGATCCATTTGATTTGGAATAATTTTACTCATGCATAATCCAAGTTCAATGGATACCTATGATGGGAGTCATTTTTTATGGAAAGCTATCGGGTAATCCATAACTTTTGATTCTATGTCTAAGATTTATTCCCATTTTTTCAAGGGGTCTAACTTAAGAGTGTATCATAGACCTTGTCCCTCCGTTCATAATGTCTTTGCATCCTCAAAGAGGGGGATTCTCATTGTATTGACCAATTGTCCCATGCATTACCCAGTACCCTTATTTATCCTATGACAATAACATTACAGGATTTCATATCTGGGGAGTTTTTCTATTATGGGGACGTGGTGAAATACAACACCCCAAACTTTCCCTAACCACATATGTGGATATCTAATGAGACTTAGGTGATTAGTTTCTTAAGATTTTTGGTGTGGTGGCAGCAATCGTGCTATATATTTTCATTATGCATTTCTGATTGTGGTTCATGGTCTATATAGATAGTGTTCTGGTCCATTTGAAAATAGAGTGTGTTTATGGTCTGAAGGTGACCCTCATATCCTAAATAGGGGAGGTGTCTGGCCTTTAACTACTGATGATTCACCCACATGTTCTGGTGTATGTAAGGCATGCACTCCTTCTCTAGCTCATATGGGATCTCATAATCAGAAGTGGTGATGGTCCAAAACATGGTTGGGCAGTTTTTTCTAGATAACTCTCTTTGTATATACATATTGGCCACATTATTATTAGATTCATATTCCTCCACCTGGTTAGACCACATAGATTGCTTCCCTGGGTCGCTTATTGACCAAGGTGAGGTGTTGTTGACATATAATGGGGAAATATATACTATTGGACCTAGTGTTTTCAGCACCTCTCTATATGAATTTGTAAGAGTTTTGATCACCTCTCTAAATAAAGGTGTCTAAGAAATGGGATTATTTACTTTTTTGGGAGAGATATTACCACAGGGAGGTTTTCCATGGAATATATCAAGAATAAAGTCCTTATGATCCATCTCTACACTACCACAAGGAGTCCTATCAAGGTAATAATCACCTTCTTATTTGATTGAATATTTGACAGACCCTTGAGGTGTTATAGATATGTGACATGTAGCCTCAAGGACACTAGCGTTGAGAAGATCGGGAATATGAGCCTCATTTTGTATTATGGACAGAATATGTTGACCTTAATTTTGGTGTTGATCGGGGATATGAGTTTAATTCATGATGGTTTTTAGAATATGTTGATAACCATATGGTGCTACAAAGATATGATCTTTCCATTGAGAAGCTTATGGAGTATGCTAGTGAGCTTCTGTATCATCGACTGGAATATGAGCATGCCTATGGATGGTTGTTAGAATATGTCGGCCAATCTTGGATGAAGTGGGGGTATGATCTCGGTTTAAATATGCATTACCCATAAAAATATATTAATGGGGCACTAAAAAGGTAGAATGTATATGAGCCTCTTCCTGTATAGACTCTAGAGGATGTTGGTGCATTCGTTTATCAACGGAAGTAGGGATATGAGTCTGGATTCCATGAGCTACTAGAATATGTTGAGTAGCTTCATCAGTAGGTATATGAGCATGATATGAGGTTATTTCCATATTTTAGTGAAGAACCTTGGTTAAAGTAGGGATATGAGCCCGGTCCAGTGCCTTAAGAGTATTCTTCTGGTCATTTTCAATAGGAATGTTCACCTGTCAAAAGGCATGTGCCAAACTGAGTTAGTGATCCCCAATCAGAATAAAGATATGATCCTGGTATTATTCCTTTGTGGTATGCCATTATACTTTTTTCAATATGAATGTGTTCATATCCTGAGGCATATTCCAAACTTAGTTGGTGGGCCCCAATAAAAACAGGGATATGATCCTAGTCTATTACCAAAATATGTCGATAATCCTCCTAGACTAGAGAAAGAATTTGTTCTTTATCTAGAGTAGCCACTTATTTATACTAATCATAATGATATGATACTCTGTCTATTGGGATAGTATAATGTTTCTATCTTTTTATATGTACCAGTGTTAGAATATTCCAATGGAGATTTTTTTTTGTTTCTAGAATGCAGTGACACTTCAGCAAAGTTTGTACGGGAATGTAGGCCTTTACATTATCAGTCTCTAAGATATATTGGTATATTTATTTGATTGAATATAGGATATAATCACACTCTTTTCCTCATTGTTACATCAGAATATGTTGATTGTATTTATTCATGGGGGGAGGGATATGTCCCTCCCCCATTCTTGTTGTAAGAATACATGTCTTGAATTTATTTGAGTGAGCAGGGATACGAGCCTAATCACTGGCCACCATCAAAATATATTTATGGGATTCTTCAGTGGAAGTAGATATATTATCCCACTACCATTTATCTTTAGATTTAAATTCCCAAATATTCGTCCTTGGTACTTGTGCATGAGTGTCTAGGGTAAAAACATTTCAGGTGGTGATCTCAATTGGTGAATGAGGGGAACTAGCAGGATGACACGAGTGATGAAGATTAACTGGATCCCTCCTAGGATGCTCATAAACAAGGATAAATTCATGGTCAAATCCTTGATCCACCATCCTAAGGTAAGAAAGGTGTTGATCACCGCACTTCGAGGATAATCTTCTGAAGCAGTTGGTGGTGGTAAAAGGTTCCACTAGTTTTATTGTGGATTTACTTGAATGAGATTGACATGTTGGATTCATCATTTGGATACCTCTACATGTGTCTTTGGGTTCTAGATTATACCATTCCATTGGTACTATCAGATCATCACGTTCTCCACCCAAAGATGAAGGCATCGAGTGAGTGATGTTTCTTTCCAACCTGTAGATTTTACTACCATAGATAAGGTTCTGGAACATTAAATTGATGAATACATGATCTTGGGTCATGTTTATATTTTTGAAAGTAGTATCTGATCAAAAATTCAACAAGTAATAAGGTCATTGATCATTGCATCATAGAAAGTGTGAAACATGATCAATTATATATACACAGGTAACACAATTTTCCTTTCTTGTTCCTTGTTCATCCCTTTTTCTCACGTGGAATTTTCATGGTGAGAATGACCTATTTCATGGGAACCCCAATTATGTTTTATTATTAAAGGATTTAATGTTGGTTTTACCATTTTCATGTTCATAGGGGGTATAAAACAAAATTTTCTAATGCATGGTCAATCAGTCATTTTTATCATTTGAGATGTTTATATTGGGTTCACCATTTTTGTTTTCGTAAAAGGTGGGGAAAATGTCTCAACATGTGAGAATATGTTTTCTTTTATTGATTCTAGATTCACATCAAGTTCACCATTTTTTCTGATAAAAATTGGGGTCCAATTATTGATTATGGGGATTATTGAGTATGGTTTCACAATTATTCACATCTAATTTACCATTTTCATCTCTAATAGAACTCACAACAACTTCTACATCCATAACAAGGCACAATCCTACTTTACAAAGTCAGGTGTTCATTTGGGTTTTCAAACCTAATGATACTTAGGAACTCACATTCATCGTGAGTATGGTAGGTTGGTCTCATCACACCCTTTGGGGGGATTATTAACTACCCCATGACTCTCTTATATATTTAAGATATGTTCATCAATCTCTTCCAAATCCTGATATAGGAATGGTTACCCTAATACAATGTTCAGGTGTTAAATCCTTCTATATGTAAAAGGGTTATATTAATGAGACCATTTATATGTATCTGAGGTTATCTATCTATTTTCCATTATTTCTTGGAAATGGGCATCTGCTCGTATTTTGAATCCATATAACAAGGAACTATAAAGTTTACTACTATTCAGTAAGGTGATATATGTTTCAATGATGGGATTAAATTGTCATGAGGCATCCTATGTATCCTATTTATAAAAAGAATAAAAATCCATGTATTTTTTTTAATTCTAATCTATGTGGTTTTACGTCATATGTAAAGGACATATATGATGGACTCAGGCATTAAGATAAATCTCGATCCTTAGGAAGGTCTCCTACGCATACTTTTTATAGTAGGAATAAAATTATTTTTAGTTCAGTCTGGTTTTGACCAACTAATGGGAAGGGGTTGATGATTAGTACTCATAGGGGTTATTACAACAGAGTTTACTAGTATGGAAATTACTTTTAGACTTACACCAAGGTGGATACTCATGTATGGAGGCATTTGTATCACGTCACTAAATGAGGCTTACATATTGAGGTTGCCCTAACTTGAGATAATTCATGGTGCTAGAAATATGATCATTGTAAGTCCCTAGTCCCATATAATCCATGATCATTTTGAGAAATATGATAAAACAAAATATCATGCACATTACACATTGATATAGGACATTTTTATTGGGATAGATCTGATAGGGTGTTTGATATAGATCTTGGGCCTTAAGAAGGAATCCTACATATCCTAATTATAATAGGAATCAAAATCCTCAAAGTTCAATTTGCTTCCCAATCTTCCAATGGATGAGGAAGAACGATAGATCCGCATGAGGGGTTGGTTCCCATTGGTTAGAGTGTTTGTTATATGGTGAGACTTACACCATGGTTGATGCCCATTGGAAGATATCTAACCCTTACCCTATGATGGATAAATAGTGGGGAATATTGAGTGGACAAATGAGCATGTCTAGATGGAATAACGAGCCCATAATACCCATAGGGTTGCACAATCACCCATTTCTATACTATTATAGACACTCTTCATATGAAGGGGGAATGCTCGACCAAAAACTCATGGTTTGGGGTTTACATGGTTTGAGGGAACATGCCCAAGTACTCATGCTGGACAAGGTTGACATGTTCACCGGTGTCTACCTAACATGTCTAGAGTGTCTTCATTATATGTCTTAATCATCTATATGACATGTCCTGAGTGTTTTAATGATATGTTTCGAGTTTCTATCTAACATGTTATGAGTGTCTGTCTGACATGTTTGGGGTGTCTTCTTGTAATGTTTAGTGTCTTTACTTGACATGTTTGTGGTGCTTCACATGATAAAGGAATACATGTATGAATTTATTCTCATTATCAAGGATAACGTGTCTAAGGAATATCATGTGATCAGGATGACATGTATGGAGGACTTCACGTGGCGTGGATGATATGTCTGAAGAACTTCACATAACTTGGTTGATATGTCAGGAGGACTTTGTGTGACTTATATAACATGTTTGGGTGTTGTCACATTATATGGATGACATGTTCAGATTTCATCGAATGACTAATGAATAGGTCATGTGAGGCACATGACCCCTTTGTATGAAAATCACCAAATTCATCTTCATGAAATACTTCCATAATTTTTAGCCTTTATCAAATAAATGTCTCAATATTCTTCAAAAACTGGTCTATTGAGGCCTCATGTGACAAATTTGACATGTGGAAACTTCTTCGCATGGTTCTTATAGAATACTGGAAGTCCTTCATGTGATCATAGGGTAATCACATGAAGCATATGTTGGTTCTGGGCACAACGGAAATGCGTTGGTGGGTGTACCCAACTTGATTTTTTTTCCATTAACAACATTTAATCTGAGATCCTTCAGGATAATAAAACACTAGATCTTCAGAATAGAACTAAGAATGAAAGAATATAAGGGATTCCCGGAACCATAGATATGATCATCATATGTTGGTTATAATTAATTTAATTAAAAGATGAGAATTACCTTGATGTAATTCTCTCTCTGTTGATGTTTCTGGTCACAATCCGATGTGATCCGTCATTACGTCGTAGAATCCAAATGTAGGATTCCTCTATCGGTGATCCACACGTGATCCACATATCTCTGGATATTGTCGAAGGGATCTCTAGGTGCTAGCATAGAAGAACCTTTTCTTGTGATGTCCGCCCTTGATTGCCTTGATCTGGTGGAGAAGGATCTCTCTCTCAAAGCTTGAGAACATTCTTGGAAGAAAATAATTCTCTCTTGGCTTAAGATCATTCTCTAGATCTATTGTGCAAAACCCCTAAAAATTTCTAGGCTAATGAGAATTATATAATTGTGATTTTAATTACTTAGAATAATAAAATAAATTAATTACCCGAAAGCATTTATTCATTTAATTTTATTCTTAGTAATACCCCATGTCTTACAATAATAGTTAAAAATTATTATTACTTGACATGCACCCAGCGAATTACACCTAATATTATTTAATTAAATAAATAATATAATTTCTCATAAATTACCTAAAAAAATAAATACACGGTGTGTATATTAATATACATGACGTGTAATTTTGTTTTCACATTCTCTTTATTTCCTCCACCACATTTATTACACTTGGAATAATGGATATTTATTTCTCAAATAAATATCACTGCATTACTCACTAATAAATATATTATTTTTTCCACAATATATTCTCTCAAATAACTAGTGTCAAAATAAATTCAATCAGACATCCTTGAATAATTATTAAACCACAATCAGAAATAATATTTATTCAACTTGTTAAATTAATATTTAACTGAGATACTTGGACACACTTAGTGTATGACCCTCTAGGCCTCTTTCTCAGTAGAATTAAGCAGAGCCTGCCTAAATTCCAAGGTTAGCATCTAGAAACACGCCAAGGAACCCATAGAGAAATAAGTTAATGCTGCAATGATGTGTCACCTCCTACGAACACTTACTGTGTAATTTAATCCCTTTGTCTCAATATCTCTAATCAAGTGGGTTGCATGTTGGTGCCATCAACCCATGTGTTTCGTTGTTATTTCTTTGAATTCTTGGAATTGAATTTTCCCATTCCTCACCATGGCCATGGATTTATTTAGGCTATATAAATTCCATCAAAGGGCTTGAAATATCTACTTCCATTAGGGAATAGAAGGTACAAATCCTTTCTCGCATTATCTATTAATGCAGTATTACTCGTGATGCACCCAACATATTCTACCTCGCTGTGAACAGTGTGTCATAACATTTTTCATCAATACATCTAAGTGTGTGAGTTGTAATACCCATTAATAATAATCTTAAAGTCTAAGGACCAATACACACGTCCACAGATAGGAACATCCAATGACACTATGAAATGTATATTTCCTACTGGCAGGTCACGTTCTCATAATATCCTCCTGAATATTACCAAGGGTTCACACCATGAGAAGGTGACTCAATGTTTTATGAGTCATCGCCCCTAATGGAATGTATTATTTGTGTCCCTAAAATAACTCCATACGGTCATAGAACATATATTCAAGAAAAGTGTTTTGGCACTTCCGGGTTCTCATCATAGTAGGGATCTTCTATGACCCTTTAATGCAACAATTATCCTTAGGAAATTATCACATGAATTGTCACGCAGAAGAACAATCAAGATGTGATAAGGTATTTATTAATGAATAAAGTACAAAGTAGTTGGTTCTAGGCCACCAACTCCAACAGACTCCCACTTAGACTAGAGCCAATTTCTAACAACCTTTAACCCTCTAACTCTCACATGATATTCATGCTTCTGCTGAGATAGGACTTTAGGCATGGGTTCTACCACATTATCTTCTATGGAAACTCCACTCACTACAACTTTACCCCTTTGATAGAAATCCCTCAAGAGTTGATACTTCTAGAGTATGTGATTTATCCGTTGATGTGACCTTGGTTCTTTTGAAAGATCTATTGCTGTAATATTATCACAATATAACGTGATAGGATCTTTAATACTAGGAACCACATCAAGCTCCTGGACAACATTCTGAATCCAGAAGACTTCCTTGGCTGCATCAAAAGACACTATATATTTGGACTCCACTGTAGAATCGGAGACAACTGGTTGCTTTGAACTCTTCTAGCTCATAGCTCCTCCATTGAGACAGAAAACATATCCAGATTGTGAATTTAGATTGTTTTAATATGTCTGAAAACTAGAATCAGCATACCCTCTGATGACAAGATCCTCATCTCCTCCATACACCAGGAACATATCCTTAGTTCTTCTTAGATACTTAAGGATAGTATTAATAGCAGTCCAATGTTATTCTCCTAGATTTGCTTGATATATTCCTATCATGCTTACTGCATAGGAAACATCAATCCTAGTACATAACATGGAATACATGATAGATCCTATAGCCAAAGCGTATGGGATATTACTCATTCAATATTTATCTTGTTTTGTATGAGGACACATTTTCTTAGAAAGATGTAGGACATGTGACACTAGAACCAATCCCCTCTTGGATTGTTCCATACTAAATATCTTTAGTATCTGGTCAATGTATGTACCTTGAATTAGTCCAAGAAGCCTCTTGGATCTATCACGAATGATCTTGATCCCTAGAATGTAGGCTTCTTCACCCAAATCCTTCATGGAGAAACACTTATTCAACCAGTCCTTAACTGATTGTAAGATTGGTACATCATTTCTAATAAGCAATATGTCGTCAACATATACTACTAGGATAACGACTGAATTCCCATTAAACCACTTATAAACACGAGGTTCACATTCATTCTTAATGAAACCAAAAAAATTTAGGGCTTCATCAAATCGAATGTTCCAAGACCTGGATTCTTTATTTAATCCATAAATGGATTTCCGTAACTTCAAAACCCATTTGGATTCACCTGGTGTCACAAATCCTTCTGGTTGTGTCATATAGACATCTTCTTGAAGGTTCCTGTTAAGGAATGTTGTTTTGAAATCCATCTTCCAAATCTCATAGTCATGGTAAGCTGCTATGTAAAGTATGATTCTTATGGATTTAAACATGGAAACTAGAGATAATGTTTCATCATAGTCAATTCCTTGATGTTGTCTAAATCATTTAACCACTATACTTACTTTATAGGTGATAACTTGACCTTCCATGTCCAGTTTTCTCTTGAATAACCATTTGCATCCAACAGGCTTTACATCAACTGGATCATCGACCAGAACCCAGACTTGGATCTGATACATGGAATCCATCTCATAATTCATAGATTTTATCCATCTTGTAGCTTCTGAGCTTTCTACTGCTTTCTTTTAGGAGCGAAGTTCATAATTTTCCAACAATAATGATTCACCATTCTTGGTGACTAGGAAACCAAATCTCTCTAGTTCCCTTACCTCTCTTGAGCTCCTACGTAGTACTTGTATTTCTGGAACCTCTTCCATGGGGACCTATGGAACGTGTTCCTGTACCAACTCTTGTGTATCTTGAGCATCAACTTCTTCTAAGTAAATCTTTCTCCCACTATCCTTTTTGAGGATGTGCTCCCTCTCAAGAAATATGGATTTTTTAGTGACAATCACTTTCTTGTATGAAGGGTTATATAGGTAATATCCTTTTGTTTCCTTGGGATATACTATAAAGATACACTTCATGCCATGGGGTGCTTTTTATTTTCCTGAGAAGACCTTAACAAATTCCCCATATCACTATACACATGTGTATGAAAAAATGGGTTTCTTTACATTCCATATCTCGGAGGGAATTCCATTTTCCGCCTTAGTTGGTACTCAATTTAATGTGTATGTTGTAGTTTGTAATGAATATCCCCAAAAGGATAATGGAATATCTGCATGAATCATCATCAACCTCACCATGTCCAACAAGGTGTGTTTCCTCCTTTCACTAACACCATTCCACTGTGGTGTATAAGGAGGAGTGAGCTGAGATAGAATCCCAGACTCCCATAGAATATCGATGAAATCTTGGTTCAGATATTATCCACCTCGATCCGATCGAAGCTTATTTATCTTCTTACCAATCTGATTCTCTACTTCATTCTTGAATTCCTTAAATTTCTCTAAGTCTTCCAACTTATACCTCAATAAGTAGACATATCCATATATACTCAAATCATCAGTAAAAGTAATGAAGTAATCATATCCACCTCTAGATTCTACTAGGAATGGTCCATACACATCCATGTGCACTAATCCTAGAAGCTCTATGGAACTTTCACCCTATCCACTGAAAGGTGGCTTGGTCATTTTACCTTGTAAACAATTGTGACATCTATCAAGTGGTTTTAGCTCAGTAGAGTCTAAATAGCCATCTTGGTAGAGATTTTTCAAGCGCTTCTTGTTTACATTACAGAGACGATGATGCCACAACTGGGTGATGTTTGAGTCATGTGAGTTTCTTTCTTTATCAATTGACAACACTTGTTTTTTGTAATTTAATACATAAAAATCATTATTTAATTGTGCCATATCAAAACATACGCTTTTCTTATAAAATAAGCAACCCTTATTTTCAAACTTGAAAATAAATCCATCCATATCCAAACATGATACAGAAATTATGTTTTTGGTAACACTAGGAACATAATAACAGTTATGTAAAACCAAAATCATCCCAGTTGGCAATAAGAGGTGGTAATCTCCAAGGGCTAACACAGCCAACCTCATTCCATTGACAGCTCCAAGATCCACCTCTCCTCTGGAAATCTTTCTAAATCTACTTGGTTCCTGAATTTGAATTCAAATGTGAGCCCCACAAGCTATATCTAATACCCAATGTGTAGAAATGGAATGATTACTCTCGATAATGAATGCACCTTTAGCGTCCCCACACTTCTGGGTGTAGTTCCTCTTCTAGTGGACTTTCTTTCTACATGAAAAACATATTGCCTCCCATTCCTTACCCTGCCTCTGGATCTTACCCTTTTTGGAGGGGTGGTGATCGAGGGATTCAGACCATTTATAAGTCTTTGTCCCCTTTTCCTTGTCCTTCCTTTTCTTATTCACCGTAAGGACTGCGGGTTGGTCACACCCCATGTCCTTATCTACCTAGTGAATTAAGGTCAGAAGTTCCGATAGACTCTTCTCATTGTTTCTCATGTTATAGTTGACAATAAAGCTGGAGAAGGTCTTGGGCAGTGATGATAGGATGATATTTGTACGCAGCTCATTTGGGAAATTAATCCCTAAGATGTTTAAGCATTCAATGTAGCCAATAAGCTTGACTACATGAGGCCCAGATGGCACAGACTCTCCAAGATTAGTTGTAAAAAAAGAATTGTAGATCTCATATCTCTCCTGTCTCACCTTCTTTTGGTAGATATCCTTAAAGTGAGACATCATGCTATATGTTTCCATGTTTTCATGTTGCTTCAAGAGCTCATTAGATATGGCCGATAGCATGAAACATTGGAAATATGTGGTGTCATCCATATATTTCATATAGAGAGATAGTTCCTCATCACTAGCCTCTTTTCTAAGTGCAACTGGAACAGGCTCTTCCAGCACATACAATTTCCTCTCATGGTGAAGGATGATGCGTAAACGCCTCTACCTTTCCTGGAAATTGGTGTCAGTGAGAAGGTGTTCCTTATCGATTATGGTTTGCAATGATATGTTTGAATTCATTTTTCTTTCCATTTCTACAAATTAAGATGAGAAAAGGTTTAGTAATTTATTATGATAAAAGCTAAGACAAATAAATAAATTAATACTTATTAGTCTCCCACTATTGTATCGAAATCCAATAGCTCTTACCATTGACTTCGGAATATTCTTTTGTCTGAATATTATAGTGGAAAGGATCCATATTTCCCTTTGAATTACTCCAAATTGGGTTAGTCAAGCAACTTGAAGGGTTTTAGGTAGTCATTACAAATTCCAACTATATTAACTCGCAGCTCTTTGATCCACTGAGTGGACTCCCCAATCCTGGAACCCTTTTATTTTGGATTTCCTCAAACTTTTCCTCTTGGTCACACCAAGTCCTGCTATGGAAGTCAACCCTTGATGTGAACCAAGTCATGTCAACCCAAAACCTTGAATTATAATTCCCCAATAATTAAAAGCACCCCAACTAGGGTTGGTCAAGCACTTTGAACTATGGTTCAATTCTAACCAAGATTATGGAAGGTTATACCGACAAAATATTTCTTTGATGGATTTTATCCTTATACATAAATTTCCATTTTATTATCTTTGATTACATGATTGTTAATATTAAGTGGGATAAACTTAAGTGATTAACCATGTCTAAGATAATATTTACACATAATATGGTCTTATTTTAGTTCTATATTTCATGCTTTTTTAATTGATTAATTGTGTGATCATGAAAACACACCCACAACAAACAAACCGTGCAACTGAAAGAAATAAAATAAATAGTATGATCATGAGCTTGTTCTATTAGTTATTTTATCTAGCGGTTGATAAAATAACCCAAGATTCATGGGAGAAACACCTTGAACCTTTTGGGTTCGTTTTTAAATATTTCCATATATCCACCTTTGTATCTCCTTGGATTGGTTTCACCTTCTCTCCAAATTTGAGCCACCTCTACAAGCTTGGGATCTCTATCCATTACATATGTTTTATCTCACACGCAGTTGAGGGGTAAAATGGGGTTTTACATAAAAGAAACCTTGGGCATGCAATCCCTGCATATTAATGAGGATAAGGCTCATAGGATAACAAATTTAAATAAATAAATTAAAAGAAACCATTCACATATAAAGGTCTTAGTCTAGCTCATGATCATCCATACATGAAACGATATTTACACATAAATAAAACTATCATTCAATTATTTAATTGTTCTTGTTTAAGATAAATCATGCTTTAATCAATTAATTATCTTTAATTAATCAATCCTTTTATCTTAAACCCTTTTTAAAATTTCCTTGAGATTCTCATCCATCATAATTTTAAACAAATAAATTAATTTAAAATTATCTTTGTACATAACTTGTACCTTGGAGGAAACCCGGTGAATTTCAGTTCATAACTACCCAATGAGTAGAAATGAACATTACACAGATGTTAAATTAAATACATATATATAAAACACCTATCACATGTTGTGCCTCATCTTTACGCCTGTACTATGGTACATGTCTCAAGGGTTTGTATAATATAATAATAAATTTTAATAAATCTACATAATTTGGTTGAGTACATGGCATGTAGTTCCGACTACACGACATGTACTTTTGTTCACCGTCCATCCGAAGTACACGCCCGGGGACATGGCGTGTAGATGTACTTCAGAAATATTCAGAGTACACGGCGTGTTCAGTGGGACATACATCATGTAGTATCTGTGTTACACAGTTTCCAGTCAGGCAAGCCGTGCATGGGGTACATGGTCTAACCCTAACCTGAAGAGACTACACGTCATGTTCAGTGGGCCACATGGCGTGTAATCCGAAAATTGTGTGCCACCTGTTCCTGGTCAGCACACAAAGTCTTAAAGACTTAGATAAGATCCAATGACATGGCCTGGTTTGGCGGACCATCCTGGTGCATGGAACCTATACTACACATCATGTACTACCAAATACACATTGTGTATTCTGGTGTTTTACGGCTAGGAAGCTTTGGAACCTTTAGATGAGATCCTCTATTTTATTTTAATCAAAATTAAAAGAAAAAATTGTTTCTATAAGGTGAACGAGAAACGAATGAGGCGGAATAGATCTCAAGATTCAGATTTAAAGAACGATTAACTTGAATTCAAACAACTAAATTATTAAAATTGTAAATCAAAAATGAAAAAATAAATAATAATAATCAATAATATAACCCCTCTGATACCACAAGTAGGTTCTGGGTGCATCGGAAGCGCGTTGGTGGGTATACCCAACTTTATTTTCTGCCATTAACTACGTTTAATCTGAGATTTGTCACGATAATAAAAGACTAGATATTCGGAATAGAAAGAAGAATGAAAGAATATAAGGGAGTATCGAAACCATAGAGAGGATCATCATATTTTGGTTATAATTAATTTAATTAAAAGACAATAATTACCTTGATGGAATTCTCTCTCTGTTTAGTTTTTTAGTCATGATCCGAAGTGATCCGTCATTACATCATAGAATCCAAGTTTAGGATTCCTCTATCAGTGATCCAAACATGATCCACATATCTCTAGACATCGCTAAAGGGATATCTAGGTGCTAGCGAGGAAGAAAATTTTCTTGGGATGTCCTCCTTCGATCGCCTTGATCCGATGGAGAAGGATCTCTCTCTCGTAGCATGAGAGTGTTCTTGGAAGAAAAGAATTCTCTCTTGGATTGAGAGCTTTCTCTAGACCCGTCATGCACAACCCCTCAAAATGGCTAGGCTAATGAGAATTATATAATTGGGATTTTAATTATTTAGAATAATAAAATAAATTAATTACCCGAAAGTATTTATTCATTTCATTTAATTCTTAGTAATACTCTATGTCTAATAATAACATTTGAATATTATTATTACTTAACATGTGCCCTGCGAATTACACCTAATATTATTTAATTAAATAAATAATAATATTTCTCATAAATTACCAGAAAAAAATACACGGCATGTATATTAATATACACGGTGTGTACTTTTGTTTTTCCATTCTCTTTATTTCCTCCACCACATTTATTAGACCTTGAATGATGGATATTTATTTATCAAGTAAATATCACTGCATTACTTGATAATAAATTTATTATTTCTCCTACAATATATTCTCTTGAATAACTAGTGTCAAAATAAATATGATCAGGCATCCTTTAATACTTATTAAACCATAATCAGGAATAATATTTATTCAACTTGTTAAATTAATATTTAATTGAGATACTTAGACACGCTTAGTGTATGACCCTCTAGGCCTCTTTATTAGTGGTATTAGGCGTAACCTACCTAATGTCCAAGTTTAGAGTCTAGCAACATTCCAAGGCACCCATAGAGAAAGAAGTTAACACTGCAATGAAATGTCACCTCCTACGAATGCTTACTGTGTAATGTAATCCTTTTGTATTGATATCTCTAATCAAGTGGGCTGCATGTTGGCGTCATCAACCCATGTATTTGATTATTCTTTCTTTGACTTCTCAGAATTGAACTTGCCCATTCCTCACCATGTACATGGATTTATTTAGACTATATTAATTCCATCAAAGGACCTAAAATATCTAATTCTATTATGGAACAGAAGGGATAAATCCTTTCTCGCATTATCTATTAATGCAGTATTACTCGTGACGCACCCAACATATCCTACTTCGCTGCGAACAGTGTGTCATCACAGTTTTCATCAATAGATCTAAGTGTATGAGTTGTAATACCCATTAATAATAATCTTAAAGTCTAAGGACCAATACACACTTCCACGGATAGTAACATCCAATGACACTATGAAATGCGGATTTCCTACTGGAGGGTCTCGTTCTCATAATATCCTTCTAGATATTACTAAGGGCGCACACCATGAGAAGGTGCCTCAAAGTTGTATGATTCCTCACCCCTAATGGCATGTATTATTTTTGTCCCTCAAATAAAATCATCCGGTCATAGAACATATATTCAAGAACAGTGTTATGGTACTTCTGGGTTCTCATCATAGCAGGGATCCGTTGTGACCCTTTAATGCAACAACTATCCTTAGAACATTATCACATTTATTTTCACACAGAAGAACAATCAAGATGTGATAAGATATTTATTAATTAATAAAGTACAAATTAGTTGGTTCTAGGCCACCAACTCCAATAGCATATATGAATTTTGCATAATCACTTAAATCATTCCCCATGTTTAACCATAGGAAGACTCTTGTGATTGTGTCACTCTCCACTCTAAGAAATCCATTATCACCTATGGAATCTCGTGTGTTTGTTTTTTATACTTTGGGGGTGGGGGTTATATTCCTCACCACTCTAGATCTATGTCGATTTATATGACACATAAATTTCATATGTGGGCTTGAGTTAGTGGAGGGAGAATCGCAAAACATGCTTTGTATAAACCCACTACAGGACATCCATTGAATTATATTTGAGTCTCATGAAAAACAGATACCACAAGTTCACCTAATCATTTCCATATTTATTGAACACATAGACAAAGGGATTTTACATAATCAAATTGACAAATCAAAAGGCCTTTGCAATATCGGGCCAACATGTCTAGGGGTCTTTGCAAAATCAGGTCTCTTGTTGAAAAGGCTTTCATGTGATCAATGAGTACTTTTCTGGGGACCTTCATGAGATCAAGTTATCCTATCATAGGTCCTTCACATGACCAACAAACTTATCATGAAAAACGCATATCCCCCTATCATGAAAAATAGAATAATTCTCTTCCGCATAAGGATTCCTCCTTTTTCATATTTTTCTTTTATTTTATAAATCATATGGTGATCGTCCATAGGTTTTTTATTAGGGAATCATGTAATAAACTAGAAATGTATGAGATCCTTTACATGATTGAGGTGACATATCTAGTGGCCTTCGAAATGCAAGGTCGAAATGTTGGTGGGGATTTCATGTGATAAGTGGACTTGTCATGCGAACAACATCAACCCTTTAAATAAAAAATAGAATAACTCTCATTTATATAAGGGTATGCCCTCTTTCATCTTTTAATTCATAAATCCTATGGTGCTCGACCATTGGTTTTCTATTAGGTAAATTTGTGATCAAATGTAAATGTTTGATATCCTTCACATGATGGAGGTGAAATGTCTACCAGCCTTCATGTGATGAGGATGACATTTTAGTGGAGATTTCACATGATCAATGGATTATTCATGCAGAACGTAGCATCCCTTCACATAAAAATCAGTGTAACTCCCTTTTGTATGACGCTTCCTCCTTTTCCAGATTTTATTTTATAATTTTATTTGGGTGATTTTTGGGTATATATTGATCAACACATCTCTTAATTGTAGGAACTCATCTGAAATCCTTTGCATGATCATTAGCACTTGTCTGTAAGCCTTTGTGAGAGAAGGATGGATTTCCAAAGGGGATTTTCAATATCATTAACATATTACATGAAGCACATGAACCATTTACATGATGTTCCTTGGGTAATGTGATCACATTTATTATTAGGGGTCATGTGATTCATGTGAACCAGTCACCTAATATTTTTATATCCATGATACCCCTTTCTTCCCTTTCAGAGAAAATAATACTTATGCTTATGATATTTCTCCAATCTGAAAAATTATTTATGCTCATTTAGAATTCATCACCACACATCCAGTAGAATTTCCTCGGGTCATGTGATCACATTTATTCTTGGGGGTCACATGATTCATGTGAACCAGTCTCCTAAATTTTTTATATCCATGATACCCCTTTCTTCCCTTTTAGAGAAAGTAACACCGATGCTTCCGATATTTATCTAATATGAAAAATTATTCATGCTCATTTAGCATTCATCACCACACATCTAGTATAATTTCACCAATGATTTTGTTTTATTTTCTTTGAAAATTCATTTAATTAATTCTCATTTTAATTATAAATAAAAAATATTTTTTTTCTCAAGGGAGTAAATGAATCCAAATAACATTCCAAAGTTAATTTTACAAAATATCCCCCATCTTAGAGTTAAAAATGATAAAATTAAATTATTTTGTTTAAAAAACCTTTAAAACCAAGGAAATAAGACCCTTTTAGATATTCTTAAAAAAATGATAAAATCATTTCCTCTTTCCTTAAACATTTATCAAATCCATTTTTCAAAACCCCCACTACTTTCCCTTTTCAAAATAACCTTCCCAAATCATTTTACAAATTGATTTGAAAGTAAAACCATGCCAAAAATTGAATAAAATATAAACATAGTAGCACAAATATATCAATGTAAATAAATTATTAAATTAAACAAATGTTCCACACAATTATGTAAGGATAAGGGGATACAAACAAGGCAAATAATTGCATCGCATATACAATCCTCAAAAAGAAGAAGGTATCATCTGAAAATTCCTAGTACTGAAGTAATATGGACCCAAACTTGAGACTAGAACCCTATATTGGTACTAAAGAATCCTTCAACATCCCAGTAGTGTTAAAAAACTAATCGAGATATATAATCCAACCTATGAGTACTCAGGATACCATGGGCAACATAATCCATCCTATTATCTCTCTCGGTCTAACCAAAAAATATTCTATAGTAATTGAAAAATATACACTAGGGATTTCACTTATCCATGTCATAAACTATCTTTTAGTATTCCCATGAACTATAAAAGTTGAATCATCATCATAACATAATCAATATTTTAATATAATAAATAAATCCTACATATCAACTCGAACACCCCATCAGAAAACATCTCATTTTCAAATAAAAATCATTACATAACGGGATAATATAAAAAAACATTCCACAATGGGTCACAAAAAATAATAGGCACAATAATTACAATGGGATCAATTGTTCTCCTTGCATGTTTTAAAAAATAACTCCTTTAAAGGGTCTAAATAGACCATTGAAAACAATATCAGGATACCAATCCATTTCACACCACTTGAAATTTCATTTCAAACAACCCTTGAAAATATTTGAAACATTCCTTGCAATTAAATGGTGGGGTGCCTAATATAGAACCATTTAACCTCCCCCCCCCCCACACACACACACAATTTTTAAAACATTTAATAAATTCAATTTAATTCTTTTTAATCAAGTAAATGCATGTAAAATCATAATTTCCCTTTAAAACTAACCCAAATGGGGTAAAAATAATTTAATTGTAAAATTATATTTGAAAAATACTCTTAGGAGCCTTTTAAAACTCTTAGAATTCAAAACAATACTTTAAAAGTGTATGAAATTCATTAAATATCTTTTTTCCAAGTGATAAAACCCTTGAAAAAATTATAAATTCCATATAAATTATCACATATAAGCATAATTTAACAAAAAAATCTTAATAAATCATCAATCAATCAAATACATTATATTTGAAGTGAATTCTCAAAAAACACTTACCATGGACAAGAAGCGGTCATGCCAGAAGTTGTTTCCTTTGACAACTAATGATCAAATAGACTAAGATACTTCCACACCAAGCCTTAACAACAAAAATCCCCAAGGTTAATTTGCACTAAATCGTAATTATTACCATGGTATCACCTAGGGTTCACAGGTGGAGAGTAAACCAAGAGAAAATAAGGGAAATATGAAGGAAGAGAGAAATATAAGAAGAATAGAGGGGATTACCCTAAGAAATCCACTTATAATCAAGACTTAGATTCTCATATAAGGAGGATCTCCCCTATATTTTCCCTAGCTTAGTAAAATGAGTGAGGAGGATAGATAGTCGAAAACCCCCTAAAATCCAAGAGGGGAAAAATTGGAAAACCACTTTCATGTAAATTTGCGTAACTCATATGGTTAGGACGCATGGTTTGGTAAAATATGAACTAACTATGTGGCCCACACTATACAAACATAATACACTCGCATGGTTTGGTTCCATGATCTACCAAACCATGAACCTACCATGAAAAACACCTCTTCTAAATACTAGAGCACTGGTGCATGGTCACTCACATGGTTTCTCTGAACCATGCGTAAGTCATGCACTAACACCCCAAGACACAAATTTATAACATAATTTAAATTAAAACTCGCATGTTTTGATCTAAACTGTTCACTGACCATTCACCATAAACCATGTAAGAAAAAAATTCACTATAAAGGTCTATTCACTTGTAGTTCCACAAGGTCTCTACTAAAATGTTCATACTAACCATGTGATGGATAAAAAATTCAAAAATTTAAAATTTTCAAATGTGAAACCTCCAAAAATTCAAATTGACCCAAAATAAAATAAAATAAAATTAAACAGAGAAACAGGGGTGTCATAACTCAAATATAAATAATAATATATGATATGATTGAAAATATACGTGTAACACCCCCATGATTTTACTGGATATTCATAAAATAAATATTGTGTTGAATAACTTGTTTTACACACAACACCAAACTAAAATGAAATAAGATACATTTTATTGAGTTATAATATTTCAATGAATTATGAAAAATAAATATGAACCATTATTAAGAAAATTTCAAAGTGGAATAAATTCACAATTAAATAAAAAACCATGAATATAAAATCTCTATCCTCGTGAATTTCTATGAATATTATAAACCCTACTACAACTATAAAAGTAAGAAATAATATTAAAAATATAATAGAAATGTTGAGAGATAATTAAATATGATAATTATTTTAGTGATGTTTATAAATCTGTATATATAGGAATGAAATATGTTCATTGGATATATGGTCAATGGAAATATGGTCATTGGAAATATGGTCGTTAGAAATATGGTTATTAGATATATGTTTAATGGTTATGCATGTATCCAATGGGTTTATTGAAGTTTTATAATCTTTAATAAAAAATTGAGAATAATATAATTCAAAAATAATAAATAATTTTTTAAATAAAATAAATAGGTAATATTTTATTAAAATATTTTATTATAAATTAATATATTTTTTATGTGTTACATATTATTATTACTATCATTAAATAATGATTTTATGTATTTATAAAAATAAAATAAATATTTTAATAATAATTATTACTAAAATTAATTGGTTATAATATGAGTGATTAAATTTAATAGGATGCGGTTAAAATTATTTAATGTTAAAAATGATTCTTTTCAAATAATTTTTTTATAAGTATTTTTTATTTTTATCTTAATAAATTAAATTTAAAACTATTAAATTATGGATCAAATTCAAATTTCCAATGTATAAAAATTAGGTAAACGCTTATTTAAAAGAATTGTTTTCTATATATTTTATATTTTCATTTAAAAGTAAAATTTCTCATACTTAGAAATTTAATTAGATTAAATGGAGTCTAAATTTTTATTTACCACATTGAAATTGAGTAATAGAGGTGATTTTATATTTTTGGTAAAACATAATTAAAAATGGTAAAAATTAAACAAGGTAAAAGGGGTAAAAATAAATAAATTATCATTTCATGGTTTTTTTAATTAATATGATATTTATTCATTTTTTAAATCCCTTATTAGGTGTAGGATTTATACATAAATGTCTTACCAATATTTCATCACCTAAATTATCTAACTCCCATATGATTCTTTTTTTGAATAACATCAATTGAAATGATGTCAGAAAATTATAGATAAAGAGTAGAAGGGCGAAAAACAAAATAATATGAAGAATTTCACAAGATGCATAGATTTACATGGTTCAAGAATAATTCATATGTCCACATAGAGTTAGAACACTTCACTAATTTTCGAGAGTAAAATTATAGGGAAAATTTCTAGGATACAAAACCCCAAGATCAAAAATGAGTTCTTAAAGTAACATGGTGTTATAGTGATATACATTTTTATAATTCTAATCAGTATGTTTGTTACACTATTCTATAGAAACCATATCAAATTTTTCACTCCTATAGTTTTGTTATCGGTGTCGTAGTTCAACTCTTCTACAGTTAGTCAAAGTTTCTATAGTACACCAAAATCTTGGTCAGGGTCATTCAGTCGATAAACCCTTGAGTAGAGGTTTGTTTCCCCATATAACACCCAAAATGATTTTTAGGTTTGTGTAAAAAATATCCCACCATAATGTTTACCAATTTCATATAAGGATAGAGCTACATAATTCTAGCAATTCAATCTTTACCTTTTACCTAATGTAATTTTCCATAGAAATGACCCTTATTTTCACAGATAAACGGGTCTCTCCTATACCCATTCCAAAAAACTCTAATCCTTTAAAAAAATATTCATTAACTAACCTTTTTATATCTCCTAAAAACTTCAAATACATTTAGTATTTTATGTTTCCAATAAGGAAGTCAAAATCCTTCATTCTGAAGGAACCCATATCAAGAAGGACATAATTTATCAAGTATCTAAGTTCTTCTCTTAATTTTTAAATTACCTTCTTATCCCTAATATTTATAAAAATAATCCTCCTTATCATGATGTCATATTTACATCAATATGTTTTTGAGAAAATGATACTACTATTATATAACTCTAAACTCTAACCTATCCACCGGTATAACATGTTCTTGTTTGGGTTGGTTCAATAACTTACATTTACAACATTATACTAAACACATAATTTTTTACCATGAATAATAATAAATACATTAGTATTAATGAAATATGATATTAATGAGAAATATATTTCATTAATATGATTCTGTAATTTTTAAATCTAAATTAATTATCAATATAAATTAACTTTTTTTATCAGTAAATTACAAACAAAAAATGTTCTTCCTAAATTCCATTCTCATAAACCATAGCCAGCATTTCCATTAAATGAACATGTAAATATATATATATATATATATCATGGAAACATAATTATGTAAATACATTTAATAGTATATTAATTATAAAGTTGGTATCAAAGAATGGGGACTAACATCTCCATTATGAAACTTATATAGAATAATCAAAATTATTAACATCTAATGATAAAAATAAACATTAACTAACTAATATATATTTAGTGAATTATTAAAATTTAATAATATAAAAGGTGATAGATATGAATAAGGTTATAAAATATTTTTTTAATATTTTTATTTTTATTATATATGAGTTCAAAGTTATTTCATGGAACAAGAGAGTAAAGGTAACACTTTTCTTTCCAATATCATTTTGAATTCGAGATTATAAGACTAAGTTTCTATTGGGGGAAATAATATGATATTTCTATATAAAAGAACCTCAATTTTATTCTCATATAGTTTTTTTTTAATTTTTAAATTTCCTCCTATCATTTCACTTCCCCTTTGGTTTGTAATTCACTCAAAGTGATGCTTGTAAGAGAAATCAGCCTTACCTTTTATTTTCTATCAGGATTGTTTTTCCTCAAAGTCAATATTCTTCATTTATATATATATATATCCTTATCTATTATTATATTATTGATCATTATCTTATCTAATGTACATGAATCTATTTAAAAAATTAATATTCTTTTGTAATTTTTGGTAGGATTATTTTCTACTAACTTTGACTCTCTTTAAAAAAGTGTGAAAAGAATATTCTTTTTTAACACTTTCTGCATGAGAACATTTTCTAAATTTTATAAAAAAAATTCATAATTAATATTCCTATATAATTTTTCATTTTTACCTTGTAAATTTATATTTAATTTATTTTATAAAATATTTTATTAAAAGTTATAAAATATATATAATGGTTATTTCTTATTATTTATCCAAGTAAATTTTAATTATATTATAAAAGTGTTTATATCTATATCAACATCCTTTAATGCTTCTTATGCTTCCCTAGGAATATGATCTAATTACACCATCCACTTTATTTCTCTATATGGATTATAATAGTGCCTTATGGATTTTTTCTAAAACCCATTTATTTTCATTAGTTAGTTAAGATATGATGGAATTATGAATGTTTCTAAGTTCTTATAGCACACATGTATGGTTTATCATTATGTAATGGGTGGTTCCACTATATCCCTCCAATTTATTGGGTATATTTTTATATCCCATGAGATCTAGATTGGATGAGGTTGTTTATCCCAATTCTTGAATTTTAAGGGATTTGGGGGGGGGGGGGTTATTTCAAGTCTACTATGTTATGGAAATGTGTTGGCCTATCCCATTAATATGTAAATGTCTTTGAGGTTATCCTTGAATTATCTTATGATTTCTATGATTATGTTGATTCCATATTATTATGTTATGAAAATTACCTATGTTATGTCCTCATAGATCATTATTATTACTCATATTTCCATACTCATATGACTTGTGTCTTATTTTATGATAAAATGATTATTCTATTACTCATGCTTTATGGTATTTTTTTTATTAGGCATGATTATCTTATAAAAATTAATTATGTACTCATACTTATATTATCTTCTTATGATCACTTATAGTCTTTGATTAGTGTCTCTTATGTTTACCCTTACCGAGCATCAAAGATCACCCTTTATTATATTTTCATTCCAAATGTTATGAAGAAGAGTATTATGTTTGATGTGTCAAAAAGGGTATCATTTGAGAAGATTATTTGTGAAAGATATTGAAAATGTTTTTAAATATGTTTTTAATATATCTAATATATAAAGACACTAAACCTACAAGATTTGGGTGTGTTTTATTATGATATTATATGAGTAATCATGTAAAATGGTTTAAAAGTATGTATAAAATTATTTGGTATCCACACTATTGTATTCCATATATGGCTATGTTTTATTTACATCACTAATAGATATATGTCATGATGGAATATAGGTCTCAGTTCATTAAATAAATATGATATTTCGGGTTATCATTTTAGTGGGAATACTTTATTTAAAATTCCTTGGAAAAAATATGTAAAAAATGATACTCATAAGATAAAAAAATTGTGGATAAACTACATCATTATAATCAAACTTAAACATAGATATTAACCTTTTAAAAGTATAATCTTAATGTAATAAACTCCAAAGACTGGTATCTTATGAAAAGTTCTTAAGTAAAAGAAATTTTATGTTTTAGAGTAACAAATTATTGAGTAACTAAACTATTTAAGTTTTTTATAACAGGTAAATATAATATGATTATGTGAAGCATAGAATGATTCTATTAAGGTTTCAAAGGTATTTGATGAAAAAATTACCTAATTAATTTTACTCATATACTCAATAATATTGATTATACCTATGTTTTCATAAGGAATCTATTATGTTGACATATATGTAAATTAATTCAATTAAGGATTACCCTATATCGTCAATTATAGAGAATAAAAGAACAAGGCATTTGATGTCTATTTTCTTGTGCTATATAGATAGTACAAGTGGGTGAAATTTCAAACTGGAAAAATAAAAGTTATTTAGAGAGCACAATAATGTTTCTTATAATATATAAGTTCATTGAAACCTATAGTTATTATCAAATGGGAAATGATTCCATGATATGGATTTTTTTGAGATACTTGAAAGAGTTTTTGAAACTCAGTGGAATTTCCATGTCAGGTATCGGTGTTATAGAAATCAATTCTTTGTTTTTGAATGGAATAAGATACCAAATGAATTCTTTATAAGTATTGAGAATATTAATAATTTAAAAATAAAATATAATAAATTATAGAGATTTTGGTTTACATTCAAGAGATATATCAAAGATATACTACATCAAGGATTTCAAGGAATAAAAAAACCTCATATGAATTTAAGTAAGTTATGTGTATCTTTATCTCATTTATTTTAAATGATTATAGGTGTTATTTTTAAACAAAGAATTTTTATGAAAAACATGATATAATTAATTTAATACACATGATTTATAATACATAAGATTCTATAATATGTTCTAATAATAAGATAAGTATAAAATTGTTTTATCCCAGATAAAGTGTTTATCCATATATTTGTTAAAATATAAGGGAAGATGTTCCCACTTCCATTCATCAATGGAATGTTTTAATGAATAATATTCATTTTAGTAAAAAAATTCAAAGACATAGTTTAACATATATGACATGGAAGTCATAGTTTATTTTTTAAATATTCCTAATAAATGGAAGAAGAGTTATTTCCTAAAAAAATAATCTTGTGTATCTTATGATGAAATTATAAAATGAATATCATGCCTAGAAGATTTAGTGGGAGTATATTTGAACATAAAGAAGGTAAAAGCTAAAAAATAAAATATTATACTAATATAATATTTAAGTGATTCTTCACCTAATATCTTAAATATTTTAGGATATATAATGATAAATAAAAATTCAAAAAATTTACATTTAGTTATCATGAAAAACTAAATATCACAATTTTCTAAAAGGATTTTTTAATGTCAAATTATCCTAAAGGTGTTTAGAATATGATGGTAAATAATAATATAATTAGTATCATTATTTAAAATGAAACTTTGGATGGAATAGGGTTCCAAGGATGTTGATATTAATCCTAGAAAGAGATCTAGTTAGACAATGGTAGTTAAGAAGTTTGAATATATTAAAAGAGTTGAACATTAGTAATTTGATTCCTAAATCTTTACCTTATTAAAACAAGATTAATTCATGGATATTTCTCATTAAATGGTTTAATGGGAGAGTTTTATTATATGTTCTCATATAGATATGGTGGTAATTACATTTAGATGTAATGAGTTAACAAAAACCCAAATAATTTATCAAACATGAGGCTAAAATGGTAGTTTATCATATATGATATAATAAATAGGTATTATGTATGTTTTTTTAAATATTCATAAATATTTTAAAAATATACAAGTTTTTTCTTGATTTGATAAAAAAAAGAAACCTTTACTCTGCCCTTCTTTCACATCAATACATATTCTATGTGAAGTGGAATGATAATTATTCCCTCAAAGTGAAACTTTGAGTTGACCCTAATTGATGATCATCATGTAAAATTATGGGTTTTGATGATATCTTAATATTATCATAAAGAGAATATCATACTCATTACAAAGATTTTTTTATGATATATGAATAATAGATTGATGAGGTAATAAGTAAATAGTTATTACTTGGATTGACCCACAAAAATATATCTCATGGAATATCGTACAGTCATCGATATACTTAGGGGTGTATGCTTACTACCAGTCCCCATTGCCTAAGGTTAGTAAGAAACCTAGAATAAGAAGCTTAAAAATTTGATACCTTTATTATGCTAGACAAAAGTGACTTAGATAATCAGGGTTGGTTGGGTATGTTGTTGATAATGTTGTCGAATAGAGTAAAGCCATGATAATAATTGTATACTTATATGATGAGTAAATATAGCTGGACCTTGATTGAATTAGATTAGGGAAATTAATATCCATGCTTATTTGAGTCACATATGATGTATTCTACTACTTGGATGAGGGAAATTTGATGTGATCATTTATTAGATGAATTATATGTGATTTATTTATTGAATTGGTCACCCAATTTCAACTAATAAAGAAAAGATGATATGGAATATGCTAGATTTACATTTTTCTATGTCTAGTGGTCACTTGATGTTATAGAAAAAGTGATTATATAGGTATAAATATGATATATATGATAAATCTTGTTGTATAAATTTTTATATAGATATGTGATTATGTTTGATTGAGATCACACGAAACCCCTTAATAGATTGAGTTTCATTGATTTATTTCTAAATAAAACTCTTTGATTATATCCATGAAATATTGATTTCAAATTTTTTTATAATGATATTAAGGCCTTAATGTTATCACTGTTAGGCCTCTAGATAAGGATTAAATATTAGAAAAAATATTTATTCCAAAATTAAGAGATCTTGATGAAACTATATCCAAAAATATTTTTTGATGGATTCACAAAGAGTTGTAAATTTTTGTATAGAGTAATTATGTATTTTAGTATAAGTGGGATATTTTTAAATATGCATAAAAAATAATATACATATGATTCATATTGATTACAAATGTATTACCTATTATTTCATCCTTAACCCTAAGCCCGAGACTATATTGAACCCAACGTAGCTTTGATGCATGAGATGCAACTAGAGAGTATGTGTATTAGCCACCACCCTCCCATTTTGTTTCCTTATATTATTAATTAATTATGAATGGATTAAAGTCTTTTCTTATGTTTATTTAATGAGTTCAATGGCTACATCAATGGGCCATAATTAATGGAAGAAATTTGGTATCGATGAATGTGTTATTCATTTAAATTCATTAAGGAATCCCATAAAATGGATGTGATACCTCCTTATTGTTTAGTTAATATGTAACTACTATTTATAATGAGTTTCAAAAAAAGTATTATATATCTATTTTATTCAAGAAATAGAATTCATCATTCCATGGCTAATGTATTATCACCACTTTGTTGTTTGGGATGCCTCATGACATGATTATAGATCCTTCAGTTAGTGTCCCCTATCTATGGAAGGAAGCATAGTTATGTAGCTCCTATATTCTTTATCATGTATTCTCTTATGAAGAAGGAAGTTTGAGGATGTAACATGGTACTTCTAGGTATTCTCTATTTTTTGATGTTTTTCATTTTCAGGCATGTTTGGTCCTATTGAGGGTGGATTTAACTTATGTTTTGGGTTTTCTTCCACGCCTAGTATTATTGGATGATTCCTAATACCCATCATTATTTCCTTAGAAAAAACTATATATGTAATATTTTTTTCATACTTAAGGTTTTTCCTTTAGGAAAAACCTTATACATAATATATTAATATTATATAATATTCTTCCCTTGGAAAACTCCCATTTTCAATATATTAATTCATACGTAATATATTTTTGTTTGGAAAAAATTTTATTTGTAATATATTTATCCTATACATGATATATTTATATATATACATAATTTTTTACCTTAGAAAAATTCATGTGTAATATATTACTTCAAATATAATATATTTAACTTAGGGAAACCTAATACATAATATATTTCCTCAATATGTATGGTTTGTTCCTTATGAAAAATGAATATGTGATATCCTCTCCCTAATACGTAATATATTTAATTTTATACTCAATATATTATTTTTATACTTAATATATTATTCACATACATAATATTTGTCCCTTTAGGAAAAACCTTAATTTTATACAAATTATTCATATGAAATATATTTTCATACCTATGTAATATTTTTCTTTCAAATTTAATATATTTATTTCTCCCCTAGATAATTGTAAGGTTTTAAACTTATGAAAATTTAAAAAAAACTAAATTAACCAAAAAATACCTAAAATCATTATACATCACCATATCATATATAGAAACTCCAAAAACTTTAAATACATAAATTTTAGAAAAAAATAATATGGTTCAAGTTTTTGGATAAAATTAAAATAGGTTCAATCAAAATTGAATTGGATTTTTACCATAAAAAACCAAGGTTTTAAAATATCCCCACCATATAGCTTCTCATTCTTGTGTTGTATTCCCAAAAATCATCAAGCCTCATTAGTGAAAAACTTTGGCCGCTATACTCACATATCAAACTCCTTCTCCTATATCTCCTCTTGGATATGACTATGTTTCTAAACTTATACCAGAGGAACTATCATTCCACAAAGATTTTTTTTCTCTGATCCATGATATGAATCAAATGTTACTAAAATGATATGTTAGCCTCAATAATGACATCATCAGTACTAATTCCATAAGATGGGTTAGAATAATATTTTTGAAGTTATATTATGTAAAATAAAAAATTCATAATTCTAAAATGTTGAGGAAGATCTAACAGGTATGTCATTGTAAGATCCAGCATGTATGTCATTATATCAATTCTCTCCACAATCTCAAATATCTTGACATACAAGGGTTTTGATTTTCCCAGCCACTATAAATGATAATTTTATAATATTGGTGACACTTATAAGAAAACCTAATCACCCACCTCAAAATCCATATGATAGAACCGATAGTCATCATATGGCCTCTTCATCCTCTAAGATAAAACTAACCACTTATTATTTTTCTAGATTTACTCTAATGTATCATACATGAGACTCATTCTAAGAATTACTTACTCTTTAGCATCTAACCAAAATAAAGACAATCAGCTTGTACTACCTATAAATCCTAAAAAGGATCCATCTAAATTAATTTTTGATATCTATTACTATAGGAAAACTCTACCATCACCAAATGGTTCTCTCACGAACCTCTAAAATCAAAACCATATGACTAAATCATGTACTTCAGTATATAAATTGTATGCTTTCTAGGGGTGGTAATAAATTCTTAGATCCACATTCATATAAATTAATTTTATAATTCTTTCCAAAATCATGATGTAAAGACAAAAAAATCTAAGAAAATACTCTATCAAACCCCATGTAGGTATAAAATATCACACACATAGATATTACCCATCTTGTCAATAGAGAAGATATTTATAATTGGTAGGAATTTTAAAACCTTAGTCAATAAATCCATAATAACCTAAACTTTATCACTTCCTCAATGTGTCCTCAGTAATCTAGTTATAAAATTCGTAGTCACATATTACCAATTCCACTCAAGAATGGGTAATGATTGCAAAATTCCACCAATCCATTGGTTATCAACCTTAACATGTAGACTGGTGGAGCACAGTGTAAAAAAACCCATAATATCCCTATCTAAACCTAATCACAGATACCACTTATTCATATCATGGTACACCATATCTATACCCTGATGTAAAACCCACTTTTAGGAATCTGAGTCCCTCGTTATCTACTCATTCATGCTCATAGGGACCAAAACATGACCTTAGACAAAAAGAATTTTATCTTCATCAAAATACCAATCTGTTGGAGGATCCATTCCATATATGTTGTCCCTCATCATAAGATAGTTCATATCTTATAATTGAATCTTATTCACCGTACTAAGAAGTTATGAAGTGATAGAAAATTTCATAAGGTTGATTCAAAATTGGTACTCTTAGACATCAAGTTACATTTTAGCAAAGAGTTTCATCATCTTCCACTCATTATTCAACTTCTATGATAGTGGATCCTAAGTCTTCTTACTCAGTGAATCTATAATGGAATTCCCCTTCTAAGGGTGTACACTAGCGCAAAATCAAAGTATTATAAGTACTTAATGTACCTTAATTATAAAATTTTTAACGCATAGTATGATAAAATATATTTCAAGCTCTTGTGGTCATTATATACCACAAATCTATTTTCCACAAGGTAGTCTCACCAACACCTTAAGGTTTTCACCACCACTGGAAACTATGGATCATGTAGAAGGTAGTTTCACCCTCTTCCTATTCAATTATTTTATTGGAATTCATAAGTGAGATAAGTATTATATAAATTTCTAGTAATATCCATACAATCCTAAATTCTATATATCTAAAATAATTATTGGGAATCTCCTAAGGAACCACTGCCTCTTTCTTCTTAGGGTACACTGATATACCAACATATGATATAAAATTCCCTATGAAACACACTAAATCAATCCAAAAGTGACACTTCAATATCTTGGTATATAGATTATGTTCTCTAAGTTCTCTAAGAAAAACTTCAAATATCAATCATTCTTCACCCTCATCCCGAAGTACATGAGGATATATTTAAAAAATATATGACTATAAATGTATCCAAAAAGGGATATAAGGCCTAATTCATTGGGTCTATAAACCCTATTAGTGTATTATTTAAACCAAAAAACATCATTAAGTACTCATATAGGCCATACCTACTTCTAAAGGAAGTGTAAGTTATGCCAGAAGACCGCAATCATTGATAATGATGGCATGATCTCAATTCAATCTTATAGAACACTACAGATCCTCTAAGATAATCGAATAAATCTTTAATACACAAAATAAGATATCATTTCTTGATCTCCACTTGGTTCAACCTCTGATAATCCATAGATAATCTCAAAGGATCATTCTCTATATTGTTGAATAATACTATAGTACCCCAAGGGGGTGTACACAGTCATATGAACCCCTTTGCCTCTAGATCTTCAAGATAAGACTTTAACTCTTTGAGCTCTATAATAACCATATATATGGTGTAAAATAAATATTCTTATGCTTGTAATAATACCAATCATAAATTTAACCTCTTGATTGGGTGGAAATATTATGAAATTCTTAATAAATACATTTTTAAACTAGTCTACCACAAGATGAAAGACTTTATGATTCATATATGCATCATCCAAAATGAGACTAGAAACCTAGAATATAATCCCACCTAGTTTCTTCTAACTAGGTCATGCATATCCTAGTTTCATATCCCACTCTCCAACATAGACATAATTTTGTCTCTTAGTAGTATTAAATGACACTTGTCTATGATAACATTAGATATGGGCTTGATACATAAATACATAATCTATCTTGGGGATCACGTCTAAATTTTCCATCTCTTCCATAAATAAATCTCAAAGGAATAAATATCCACTAATCACTGTGGTGTAGTCTTGACACTTGTGAATTCCCTAAAATCAAACCCCTTAATAGCATATCAATCGATATCACCCCACATAGAAATTCAATGGATAGCCTTGATCCATCAATGAACTAAGTATAAATAAAATAATATCTCTCTCTTATATCAAACAAATAAGATGCTAAATTATAAGTGAATAATAGCTATAATTCAAACAATTGATGGTCTGGTATCTCAATCAGTAATTTTAGGATCAATAATATGAAACTAGATCATGCCTTATCCCTAAGCTCCATCCTAACTCCCCTAAAAATCAATACCCATGTATTTATTATTCCCATTTCTTTATGAACCACATCCTCTACCCCAACCTAAATGATCAATGAAACTCTAGTTATGTGTTTTTTATGGTGTAACTAATCTAACCCTTGAACCTTGTGTCTGTATAGATCCCTTATCGCTAAGTAACCACTAATAACTCTTACAATATCTCTACAACTTTCCAATCCTCCTATATAATCAGTAGTCAATTATTGATTGGGAACACTGAGGATTTATGTTACCAGATCTTCCACACTGATGACACTACACTGAACCACCTCCCCAAGTAGAAAAAGCTAAAATAACTTCCCATCAACTCTCTCCATCACTACCCAGGAATGAATAATCAAATTGATACTTCCTACTACCTAATTATCCATAGTCAGGTACCTAGGTAGAATACACTTTTCCTTATCATTTTCCCTCATTCAAGTTCATTTTTGTGATGAGGGTATGATTCATGGCCTCTAAGAAAGTAGGTAAGAAAACAATATTTACTTGAACTTGTATCACATATATAAGACCTCCATCAAAATGTCTTTACCTATTTACCTCATCCCTATAAAACATAATTGAAAAGTGCAAAAAATTAGTGAAACATTCATCATACTCCATACCTATCCTCCCTTCCTAAGTGAGTTATATAAACTCTTAGGCCATGTCCGGCCTCATAGGATTTGGAAAGAAATGATCAAAAAATAAAACTTAGAAGTCCTTACAAGATAGTCAAACATATTAGCCTACTTAGACCAGAATATCCCACCATTGGTTGGTTGGTCCTCATAACATATACATTTTTGGCTTCTCCCACCTCTCGGGGGGTGTCTCAAGATGATTTAAGATAGTCTAAATGGACTCCAACCAAAGATAATATTCCTATGGTCTGCCCTCACTAATAAAAAGGGGTGATTTCTACACCTAGAACTCTCATGTTATATCATACATTATAGTTATAGCTAATGGAGTGTCTCTACCTATAGACAATATAACTTGCAGTAAGTTCACATAGATCTAATTGTCCATTATCAATCCTAGTGAAACAAAGGGATCTAACCCAACTGTCAATGGGGCATGATTGTCCCCACCCTCTTGGAACTTCAATAGAGGTAATTATAGTATAATGTATCAAAAATTACAAACACACACCTCATAATACATTTCCATAATAGTTCTTGATATCATATTTTTTAAGGAAAGAAATAAATAGCATAACATCCCATTATCCTATACACCCCATATCATAAGACACTTCAAAATAAATTTGATCACTCTATCCCTATATACACATACTCGGGGTCAATTTCATGAACATATAGGATCCACATCATTTCATTCATCTTTTTTCTTTTAACAAGCATATCATGATTTTGGTTTTTTTTAAATGAAATTTCATTCACACGTTATATAGGTAATCACTTTATAAGTTTCTATTGAAATTTTATTTAACCAATATCATTTAGTAAATAGGTTATTTTATCACCTAAATAATAATATAACCCTAAAAATAATTAGATAGATAATATTTCACTATCAAGTTATATATCTAAACACCATATAAGTTGATGCAAACACTTTATATAACTGAAATTGATTTCATGTCTATGGTATCCAATCATAGTAAATCACATAGATGGAATGTGAATTCTACATGCATGAACACACAACCTCTTTACATTATAGGAAAAGATTAAAATCCTATAAATCATAAATCCAAAATCAAATTGAATCACATAGGGTGAAGTAGCTCAACCATAATAATGAAAACAAAAAAAAAATCACATCCCTGGTAACTTGGACATCCCTCATACAAGGGTTAGCTATTCCCAGGAATAATATCCATACCAATATCTAATACATACTATATCTTATCTACCATATCTAAAAAATTAAGAAAATAGTAAAGAAATATGTGACGTATCAACCAAACTCACTCACTAATAGTAGCTAAACCAATGGTTACATGGTTGCAAGTGCATCTCCCCATACACTAGAGGCTATTGACTAGCAGTAAGGGTCTATAAGGGTATAGTGAGGAGAATATAACCTCATGATCAGAGTGTTTCTTAGAAGTATAATAATTACATATGAATAGTGGAAACATAATGAATAAATAACCAATAGAGGAATAAGTAAATCAACTAGATATCATAGATAAACTATTAGAAATCATATCCAATTTCATTAAAAAATTATGTTTACCATGTCAAGCTGATATAAAAAAATGGAAATACATAGAATACAGAGGAGAATTCATATACAACATGTTATACAAAAAATAAAAAACAAAAATATAAAAATATATCTCCAATAGCATCATGAGAATAATATCAGTCCTCTAATCTCATACTCTAGCCTAGTAAAGATAAATCAAACATCTATAGCAGGATACTTTTCCTTTTACCTATAGGTATCCATGAAGCCTTCCTAGGTACTAAACAGTGGCTTGAACAGGGTATGATATATAATCATTAATCCACCACCTATGGTGTCTAATGTTATCCAGACTATGAATATATAATAAAGTATTGTGAAGGTAATAATATTAACTATGTATGAAATACATAAATCATATCTCAGATTAGGTTTTGAATAGGACACCCATTCGATACCACCTGCTTTGGAATAAGATGGATTTTCTATAAAAGAAACCAATTATGATTTTAAATTTATAAGAATACTCAAGACCTGTAATATATCCAAGGTGTCCCCTGTGGATCATATCATTATAAGGGATGAACATGTCCCTTGTCATTACACTTAAAATAGTAATATAATAAAGTTTTCATGTGTATAAGACTCTATTCAAATCCAAGCATGTTAATTGACTTGGTATATGCATAATTTATATTAATTAATTAATTTACTTATTGGAAACATAATCTTGTCAAAGTTGTTTCATGTGAGAAACATATTGCTTCAGGTGTACTAGGAACACATCACCCTACAAGCCCATCCTTGGCATTCCTCATAGGAACCCAAGTATCACTCTAGAAATGGTGTAAGGTTATTTTCCTTTGATTCTATCCTTGGAGTTCCACTTAAGGATCCTAAGTGTCACTCATGTAATAATAATAAGAAAATCCCTTGGATTTCTTCCTTAGCATTCCATATCGGGTATCCAAGTATCACTCATTGCATAATAATAAGAACTTACCTTGGAGTATATCCATGGAATTCCATACAAATAACAAAAGTGTCCCTCATGGAATAACATAATCACCCCACAAAGTTCACCCTTCCATGGAATTCAAAAAAGAACCCATGTATCCCTCAAGGAATGATATAAATCAATTTATAAGTCATTTAAATTCAATAATCCTAATGAGTTTATTCATGGAGTTATGAGTCAGAACCCATGTTTCATCCATGGAATGGAATAATGAATGGTCATGGGTTCTTAGTCTAACCATACCATATATCATAACATTTAATTCAATTTTCCATTTCATTTAAAATAAATAATTATAACTCACCTCAAAATGTGGTTTATTTAAATACCCTAGGCTTATAAGGCCTATCATGGATTAAATCATTTCATTCAATTCAATTTATTTAATTATAACTTCCCAATTACTTAGGGAAAGGATCACACTTATAAATTTGAATCATGATTCTAATAAACTCATGATTGTCTTATCAAATTTAGAAACACGCCCTAAGGGGGTGGTTCTACTTGAGGTTCTCAACCCTCATCACTGATTAAGGATATCGAAGTATATATAAACATACTTAAATTCAATTAAATAAAACCCCATTTAATGTAGATATGATCAAAAGTTCTATCACATGGTACAATGGAAAATATATATATCACTATAAGTTATGGTAAAATCATGAGACCACCTACCTTAGCTTGGTAAAAGACTCCTTGTCTAATATCAGCTTCTGATTTGGTCTAAAATGGTAAAAATCGAAGAAAAAGATGAACACCATGAAAATAGTGGAAAATATATCACATGGATTTATAATTGCATACAGTAAGATAAAAAAAGTAAGGAAGAATAAGGATTAGATATCTTACTAGTATGGATCCAACATGGAAAATGGTTCTTGAATCAGATTCCAAGTAAAGATGTTATCAAAATACCTAATAAGAAGGATAGGAGGAGCTCCCAATGTGCTCTGATGTTATAAAATGGACTATGGAGGAATGGGTTTAAGTTTATAAATCCAAAAGGGAAAAATGGTCACTTCCCATGGCCTTTAATATGGCACACAGTTTGGCCGAATGGTTGACCAAACAGTGCACCAACCATGTGCCACCACTATCTCAAGGTGTCAACCCCTTGCACGGCTTAGAACACCATTTTCCAAACCATGTGTTCTCTTATGTAGTTTATTGTATATATTTCACACAGCCATACATCATCCCCAACATAGTTCACCAAACCGTGCCCAACCTCTTATGGGGCCGCATGGTTGAGCCCCACAGTTACTACCACTACCACAAAAACAGTTTTTCCCAGTGCCACACTTTTATCAGCGCTAATGAAAAAGCGCTGATAAAGAGGGGTACCTTTATCATCGCTTTTTTTTTTGCGCTGATAAAGGTACCCCCATTGACAGTGCTTTTTTTAGCATTGTTAAAGGTACCCCCCCCTTATCAGCGCTTTTTTGTTAGCGCTGACAAAGGGTCTAATTCCAAAAAAAATCATTAAAAAAATATATTAATATTTAAATATATAGATATATATATATAGTTATATTGATATAAATATAATATATATTTCTTAAATATAATTTTAAATATATTTTAGATAAGTATAAATATACAGTTACACTTAATATATAAGATATTTAGTGAAAATGGCTTATAAGAAAATTAAAAAAATATTTTTAATTAATAATTTGCTAATTATTATGGAGTAATAGTCATTTAATAACAATTTGAAGACTAAAAAAATAAAAAAAAATAAAAAAAGATCCAAAATATGTTGAAAACGCAACTCAAACTTCAAACGGCCATAACTTTTGATCCGGGTGTTCGTTTGAGCTCTACCACATATCAAATTGAATCCTGCAATGATCTCTACATCATTGTGACCCAGGGGAACCACGGTAAAGGTTTTTTGAGGCTAAAAAAGGCCCAGAAGGCCTCCAAAACTGAGTTTTTAGTCGGGGTACCCCGATTTTTTAACATTTTGTGGATTTTCAGCTTCGTTTAAGGGGGTATTGTTGGATTTTTTTGGTGGAGACTGAATTTATTCCAAGGTATTACATTCATATTGATATTATGTCTTTGAAATTTTATTGTTTTTTATAATTCACTACTATTTATAATCAAATATATAACAATATATACATATTTTTTATATATTCACACATAAAAATTTAATTATAAATATAAATAATAAAATATATTTACATATAAAATATATTAGCTTTATATAAATAATAACTAATATCCATTTTATTTAAAATACAAATATATGAATATTTATATACCTATATATTAATATAACTATATATATATATATTAATCTAACTATATATATATATATTAATATAACTACATATATATATTAACATTACTATAAATATATATATTAATATCACTATAAATATATATATTAATATCACTATAAATATATATATTAATATAACTATAAATATATATATTAATATAACTATATATATATATTAATATAAATATATATTACTATACGAATAAATATAACTAAATATATATATACATATAGAGATATATATTAATATAACTATATATATATTAATATAACTATATATATATATATTAATATAAATATATATTACTATACGAATAAATATAACTAAATATATATATATATATAGATATCATGAAATGTAAAACAAATCAAAATAGAGGAGTGGTAAGGGCTTAGGTGCGCAGGGGGAGGTCTCGAGTTCAAAACCTAGTGGAGGCAGGGGCGCGTGCGCATGGGAGAATATGGGAGCTAGCATTGATAAAGGGTGGAGAGGGTGAGTGGGGGTGCTGGAGGGTGGTGTAAATTTTCTGTAAAAGGGGGGCTCAAGCACTATAAAATCCCCCTTGATTGGCAAGATTTTTCTAATTTTTTTTAATTTTTTTTAATTTTTTTTAATTTTTTTTAATTTTTTTTAATTTTTTTTAACTTTTATCAGCGCTTTTAAAAAAGCGCTGCTAAAAGGGGTCCTTTGTTAGCGCTAAAAATAGAGCTCTGATAAAGGACCATTTTATCAGTGCTAAAACAAAGCAATGATAAAGGACTCTTTTATCAACGCTTTGTTTTAGCTCAGATAAAAGACCCCTTTTATCAGCGCTAATAAAAGGTGTCTTTATCAGCTCTTTTTGGAGCGCTGATAAAGGGGAACCCCCCCCCCCCTATCTTCTCTAGCTTTAACAACACTTTTCTAGCACTGATAAAAGCGGGTTTTTAGCGCTGATAAAGGGGTTATTTGTAGTAGTGTACTAACTGTATGCCAACCATGCACTTTTTTCAGGTTTCTTTAAAAACCAAAGCTTTGGGCTCTGAAAAAGCTCTGGACACTCCCGAACACTTCCTTTAACATTTAATCACTTTCCATAAATGGAAAAAAAATATTATATTTAAATTTAATTATTTCATACCACATTTGAAAAGATGGTATCTTACAATCTCCCCTCCTTAAAACAACTCATCCCCAAGTTTCCCTTCTAAGGGTGGTAAATCATCATCTTAGAATAGATTTGGACACTAATCACCTAAATCATATTCTCACTCCTAGGTCCCATCATGCACATATTCATGCTACCATATAACCTACACTATAGTAATTGACCTATTGTGGATAGCCTTCAACTCGGATCAACAATACATATAGGATAATCCTAAAAGGACGCATCTAACTCTAACTCAACCTTATTATTATGAATAATATGAGATTGTTCTGAGTGATAATGACATAACTTTGATATTTGGAATACTTAGTTCATGGATCAATACCTTATAGGTAACTATAATCGATAGGATACTGATCTGACTCCCTCTAGAATCTTGAAAGGCCCAACATAATGATGTCAAATCTTAACCAATCTCAGAATCCATATATACCCTGGTCTAGGTGAAACATATAAGAATAATTCATCCATAACCCTGAACTATAGAGGTCATCTATAGTGATTGGAATAAGACTTATGCCTATACTAATCTATATCCATACACTTCTTGATAAGTTTTACCTACTCTGAAGTCTCTTAGATGAGATGAGGTCCTAGTAGCATTGTCTCTCTTTCCTCTAACCATCACAGGGGTAAACAGAATGGACTACTATATAAAGCCTCATAAGGATCCATTTTTATAGTAACTTGGAAGCTATTATTTTAAGTGAACATGTAAATTGGTAGGTGTTTCTCCTAAGAAATACTAAAATCAAGGACACTTACTCAGAGCATGTCCTCTAACACCCGTATTATATGTCTGGACTTACCATTGGTCTAAGGGAGATAGGTTGCACTCAACATTACCTATGAACCCAGTTTCCTCTGAAACACCTTCTAGAACCGTGATTTAGAATGAGCATCTCTTTTTGATATGATAGTGTGCGGAACTCTATTAATTCATATGATCTCTCTTATATATACCCTTCCTAACTCATCCACTAAAAAGGTCTCTCAGATAGGTAAGAAGTGAGATACATTTGTAAATTTGTCTATGATCATCTATACCACATCACAGCCTCAAGGTGACCTAGGTAAACCCATCACAAAATACATAGTCACATCATCCCATTTCCACTCAGGAATGGGAAATGGATATATAATCCCTACTGGTCACTAGTGTTCTACCTTCACCTACTGATAAGTTGAACATTGAGTAATGAAACCTGTTATCTCACTTTTCATACTAGGACACTAATATTGGTGGAATATATTGTTGTACATATTCAAAACTATAGAATGTACCGCCCAAGAAGAAAAATGATAATTTTACATCAACTCCTCCCACATGTCATTATAACCCATATGCATCCATGAATGCACAAGATCTCGTCCCCATCAATGAACCAACCAGGCAGTGGGTCCTTACCTTAACCACTTTTTCTTAGGATCAAGCCCTCAGGATATGAAATCTACCTCATATTCACTCTAACTAGAAGTGAATAGGTCATTGATAAAGATATAAGAATAGGCTACCCATGATTCTCCTAGACCTTTAAGTGCTTTTCATAAAAAAGGCCATCAACTACTACAAACTATTGGCCTCCTTAACTACTTGTTCCTGAGTCTTCTAGCTTAGAGCATCAGCGATGACATTTCCTTTACAAGGATTACAAGAAATCTCAAACTCAAATAATTATCGGTATTTAACCCATATTCTCTGCCTAAGATTCTATTCATATTGTGTAAATATATAATTTAGGATTTTGTGGTCTATGTACAACAACAAAAATCTCTCTAAGTAAGTAATTTCTCAAACAATACAAAGCATGAACCATAGTTTCTAACTTGAGATTGTGTGTTGGGTACTTAATCTCATGAGGCCTCAACTGATGAGAACTGAATTCCATGACTTTATCTCCCTACATAAAAATATATCTCAACCAAATTCATGATGTATTATAATAAACTATGTAGACTTTACAAGGCTCAAGTAAAATCAGTATTCGTGCTAAAGTTAATATCCCTTTTAGCTCTTGAAAGGCTATCTTGTACACATTAGACCATGTAAACATGATACCCTTCTTAGTCAGGTCAATAAGTGGTGTTGTAATACATGATAAAACCTTAATGAAATTCCTATAATATTAATCTATCCCTAAGAAACTATGCATATAAAAAAAATTATTTGGATTCTCCCTAGAAACAATGGATCTCAACTTCTCAAGGTCAACTTATAATTATTTCTATAAGATAATATGACACACAAAGTGGATCTTATCAATCCAAAAGTGGAATTTGGTGACCTTAACATATAGTTATTATTATATTAGTGTTCTTGAAATGATATCAAGATTTTAAACATGTTTTTGTTGAGTGTTTCTGTACACCAAGATTTTATCCATGAAGAATACCAAAAATGAATCTGGATATATGTGGAAAACTTCATTCATCAAATCCATGAATATTTTTGGAACATTCATAAGACTGAATGACATGAACAAATACTCATAAAAGCCATATCTATTGTGGAATGTTTTATATGGTATATCTGATGGTCTAACATGCACCAAATAGTATCCTGATATCAAATTGATCTTAGAGGAAGCCCTCACTCCTCAGAGTTGGTCGAAGAGGTCGACTATACATGGTATTAGATAATGATTATTAACCATAATCTATTTCAATCAATGATAATCCACACAAATCCTAAGGGTACTATCCTTTTTCATAGTGAAAAGGATAGTTGAAACCCATGAAGAAGTATCAGGCCATATAAAACCCTTAGCTTCCAAGTCCTCTAACTTCCTCTTGAGGTCCTGCAACTTATAATTAGTCATCATATAAGGAGTAATGGATATTGGTGCTACTCCTGGAACTAGAATAATAATAAACTATAGCTATCTCTTAATAGGTAGTCTAGAAAATTATACAGAGAAGATTCCCTTTAAATGATATACTAATGGAGGGAAATCAGCTTAACATGTTTCATGATCATCTAAATAAAGGCTATAAATATGGGTTGTCACTCTTCCCAGTTCACAATGTTTGGGTCCAAATAAACTTTCCTAGACATATCATTTACCCTTTTGAATATAACTACCACCCTATAGTGATGTGAAAGACACCCTTAGATAATATAAATAGACATAATCATGATAAAGAACCAACCAATCCATCCGAAGAATGATTTCAAAACCTGTCATCTCAAAAAAAAAATAGGTCCCATAAGAAATGATTCCCACCTTTCTCAAGGGTTTACTCTTTACCCTAGCATACACCTTCTGACTAAATTCTCAACAATCTATCAAGTTTTATTATGCCATATTAATATTGAATCTCAAGACCAAGGCTCGCCACAATAGAAAAATATACAAAGGAGTGGTAAGAACCTATATCAAATAAAGTGGATACTATAGTATAGACTACTAAGATCATACCTCTAACCATAGATGTATTGACACTCTCTTCCTTAGGGATCTGCTACACTGCATATATTTATCCCTATTTTCAATCTTGAGATATAGACTAACTACCATGGGTAGGTCCACTCTGTTGGTATTGTAAATTTAGTGTCTGGATCCCTCATCCATGACCACCTTCTCAGCCTAACTGGTTAGTAGTGCTCCTACTCTCTTCCTGACTAGGGGATTCTGACCTCACTCTTGAACATGGAGTTGGTGAAAATCCTCTCTCACTATCCACTAGAGGAAAAATCCTGTAAAAATGATGAATATGAACCATCTTTCTACAATTATGACATGCAACTAGGTCTTTAATACATTGGGTCTTCATATGTCCTACCCTACAACACTGATGGCATACCACCTGGCTACCTGAGCGCACACTCTATCTATTTTTTTCAATTATAAGTCTCAAAATAGTGATTCATTCTTCTAATCTAAGTAGTTCTAGTTCTAGGAGCAAAACTTTCCTAGATCAAGCCTTTAGCCTCTCAAAATTGTGCTTCATCTGATCTGGGCACTGTCACATAGCAGGACATAGCTGCTTCAAAAGAACGAGGTACACTTATTCCTCTTTCTAAAAATTTCCCTTCTGATGGTACTTAATCTATAGATAGTGATGATCGTTCTGAGCAGCCTAGAAATTTTTTATCTAACCAAAATGACAATTCTTTGATGTTGTGTAACAATGACTCTACAGACTCAACTATGAATGCTTCAACAAATGAACCTACTAAGAAGAACCCTGTCATATCTAACAATGAATAGGATCAGACCAATAATAGTAACAATGCTCAAAATGTTAGAAGGTATTCTATAAATAAAGGTTTGGGAAAAAATAAAAAGGGGAGTTCTAACTTCAAATTCAGGTTTAAATGAAGATTCTAATTTTAATTGTCATGGTATTTCCAAATCTGACACGTTCACTATTCTAAAAATAATGGTTAACACTCATAATTCTATGTTATTTTCTATTGCTAAGCCAAAAATTACATTTTATTCTAAATACTCTCATTTGTGCAATCATAATTATGTTTTTACTGGTGCAATCAAAAATACCTACAATGTTGAATCTCTATGGATTTTTCCCACTCTTCTTTACAGAATGTTAGTATTTTCAATGTATCTAACCATATTTTTACTTGAAACTTTAATACTGATGGAATACACATTTTTTTCTATTTTTTATGCTAAGAATAGATACCAAGAAAGGAGAACTATATGGAATGACCTTTCATATCTAGTCCCTAATATTAATTATCCTTGGTTTCTTATTAGATACTTTAATTCCATTCTCAACTCAAGTGAGAAAATTGGACCATTTATTGCTTCTATTTCCACGAGAGCATTTAAACATTTGATTGAAGACAGCAATATCATTGAAATTAATCTCACTAGTGCAAAATACACATGTTATAGAAGACATTACAGTAGAGTGGTTTCCTCTAAGATAGATAGAGACTTCATGAATGTCCCTGCATTAGATAAATGGGACACTATATCCATCACCACTCTTCACAGTGTAAACTATGGCCATCACCCCATCTTGGTATGTCTCCACCAAAGACATGAAACCCTAGTTTCCTTTTATATTTAACAATGTGTAGTTCTCTAATGTCGATTTCACTAATGTCATCCAAAACAATTGGTCTTCAATGTCACACAATAATGATTCCTTTGTCTGTAATGTCAAATTAAAACATCTCAAACAGACTCTCAAAACTTGGTCCATCTCCAAAGCTAAAAAAATTAACAATAACATCCTTCTTCTTGAGGAAGAACTCGATGATCTACAAAATAAGAACACCATCTCTGACCTCAAAAATAATCCAACTCAAGAAATAAACCTTTCTATTAAACTCAAATATTTTCTCACTTTTAAAGAAAATATGAGGAAACAAGCATTAAAAGTTAAATGGTTATTATATAGTGACAGAAATACTAAGTTCTATAATTCTCTTCAAATAATCGGGAAGGATTATAGGCTGTTAAACTTTCTAAAGTATGGGGAAAATCTTCTTGACAATGAAGATGATATTTATCATCATATAGTCTCCTATTATGAATCCATCTTCAATGGTATTGATATCAACAAATCCCCCATTCCATAAGTCATTCTGATAGTGATCACCGATGAGGACAACACTTTCCTTATCAACACTCCACTAGATCATGAAATCAAAGACACTGTATTTAGTCTAAATCCCGATAGTGATCCGGGTCCTAATAGATTCAATAATGGTTTCTTCCAACATTATTGGGATGTGATTCATGTTGATGTTTGTAAACTTGTCAAATCATTTTTTTCCAATGGTGTGATTCCTCATGCACTTAATGCCTAGTTTCTCACCTTGATCCCAAAAGAGAAAAATTCCTCTAAGATTCACCTATTTAGAACCATTTCTCTTATTAAAACTCTTTATAAAATCATCACTAAAATCATTACAAACTGACATTCAACTATGACATACAAAATTTTCTCCTAGAACCAATTTGGTTTTATTAAGGGTATATCTATTCAATACTACATCTGTCTTGCCTCTGAGCATTTCAATAACTTGAATAAAGCTAAATTATGGGGTAATATTTCTATTAAAATTGACATCAGAATAGATTTAGACACCATGTATTGGAGCTTTATCTTCAAGGTTCTTCAAGGATTTGGTTTTAGTGCCTCTTTTATCACTGCAATCAGAACTCTGTTCATCTCAGCATCTATCTCCATTTTGATCAATGGCTCTCCCAAGGGATATTTTAAATGAAACAAAGGTGTCACACAAGGTGACCCTATCTCTTCTATCCTATTCTCAATAGTGGAAGACTATCTTAGTCTTCTGATCACCCATTTGGTGGACTAGAATAAGCTGAATTCCATCCATGTCTCTAGGAACATGAATTATCCTGCCCACCTTTTTTATGTTGATGAAATCATCCTTTTCCTTCAAGGTGATAAAAGAAACATTCTTAACCTCAAAAAAGTGCTCTCACACTATGAAGAGGTTTCTGGTCAAACCATTAGTTGTAATAAATCCCGCGTCTTCTTTGGGAGGAAATTTCCTCCTAGCAGAAAATGTAACATTATCAGTGACTTAGGTCTGAAAGTAGGTACGCTCCCTTTCACTTATCTTGGGGTTCCCATCTTTTTGGGCAGACCCAATTATTTCCACTTTGTGACTATAGTTGACTAAGTTCTAAACCATCTCTCTTCTTAGAAAGGTAAATCTCTCTCCATGGAAGGTAGGACACGCCTTGTAAAATCCACTATTGTCTCTAAGATGGTTTACTCTATGATGGTATATAAATGTCATGTTGGTCTTATCAAAAAATGAACACCGCTATAAATAATTTCATTTGGACTGGTATTATTCTTGAAAGAAATCTTGTGACTTTCCCCTAGTCAACTTATTGCAATCCCATTGAGAAAAGAGGTATTGGAATAAAAAATATAAAGTACTTAAATAAATCCCTTCAAGCGAGACTCACTTAGAACCTTTTTCACAATACTTATGAAGCTATTACCTTGCTCAAAAATATATTTCTTGACAAAAATTAAGATGGGTAATTTTAATTTCATTAACTCTTCCATATGGCCATACATCAAACAATATTTCTCCAATATCATGAATAATTCCTGATGGATGGTCTCTAGAGACTCCTCCATGAAATTCTGGTTGGATAACTGGACTAGCACACCTTTAATTTCTATTATATCTCTCGATCAAACCCTTGAGAGTACCAACTGCTCTATTAGAGAAATTATAAACTCTCAACTTGATCACCTCCCTAATACTATTTTGAATTTCATTGAAAAATACTCTTTTGCATACACTAATGATTTCTTAATTTGGGAACCTACTCAAAATGGTATTCTTAACTCAAAAAAATTATACAATCATTATTTTTGTAACTCTGAAAGTGATTAAAGTTGGATAAAACATTTCAACAAGACTTGGATAAAGCCTCCAAGATTCAATCTCATCTGGCGTCTTTCTCACAATAGAGTTCCCACAGAGATTTTCCTTTAATCTTTTTGAATACAGATCTACTCTAAGTAAAAAATCTATAATCAAAACAGAGAAGATACTAATAACCTCTTTCTTTCTTGTGTTACTACTTATACTCTTTGGAACTATATTCTTAACATTTTTTATTGCAGATGGTTTATTCTTGACTCTGTCAAAACTCAACTAAATAAATTTTCAAAAATGAAAGGCTCTCGAAAAATCAAGAACTACCTAGAAGTAGTTTCTAAGATCCACCATGTGATTTGGTATAATCAGAATGCTATTATTTATAAAAATTACTCACTCAATCAAAGTTCAGGTCGGATACGGATCCTTATTTCCATACATGAAGCTTCTTTAATGCAAAAGGGACATTGCCACAACACTATGCATGAATTTGTAATCCTATTATGTCTACATATTAATGGAAATTTTTTTCAACCTCATCACACTTTGGAGGTGATCTGGAGATCTCCTCTTCCTGGATGGATCAAAATTAATATTCATGGCACCTGCAAAGGAAATATGGTCCCTACAGAATGTGATGCTATCTTCAGGATTCACCTTGGTTGGATCCTTGGATGTTTCATGGGTATATGTGGAATTTACACCTCCCTTGAAGCTGAGATGATGAGTTTAATACATGCTATTACCTTCTCCAAGCTCTTTGGTTGGAACAACCTATGGATTGAAAGTAACTCTACGACCATCATACAAGAGATTTCGAATGGAATAACACATCTTGCTTGCCTTATTACTACCCATTGGATGAAATTAACCCATTCACTTATCAATCTCAACTATATCATCACACACATTTATTGAGAATAAAACACGGTTGCAGATGGCCTGGACAACATGGGAGTAAATCAAGACATCACCTGGTTCGTAGACCTCCTCGCTGATCTAATTTCCTTACATGAAAAATATTGTAATATGATCCCATATTTTAGACTCCTGTAAAGTTTATTTTGATAATAATTTTTCTTTAGTCGTTTTGGGCCAAGGCATTATCTTTTAAAAAAATATACATAAGAATAGGACATGTATAATACTTCCTATATAAGAATCACACCACTCTAACTACTCCTAATGTTATGTCTAGGTGATATATAATTCCATGAGGAACCATGAGAGATACTACATAATTCCCATTACTATGGTCAGGTCAGGTTTAAAATTTATATTTCACGTCAGGATTTCAAGTATCTGATGTTTCGATTTCAAGTTATAAAGGAAAACACCCTTTAATTTGGAACTTACATCACTATTTAATGGATATAATTTAATTTTAAATTTAAGAATAAATATTTAATTCTCATTTATGCATATAATATTCCAGTTAGATGAGTCACCATTTCTAAATTATAAATTATTATACTTTATAAGTTGCAATTGGTGCATCATGTTACTGCAGCCAGCTATTTACCTTTGGTTTTAGAATATAATGAATCCATGTATGATTATTGGATTTTAAGGATAACCATTCCCAATTTATAAAGGCCATACACTTTAAAATTTTAAATTTTTCATCCATTTAATTGCAACTATAAGCACATTTCATCCCCTGCGACCAATAGTCCATGGATCGAATATGCCATAACTAGTTAATTAAAGTTGAAGCATCAAGATAATCATGAAAATACCATTTAGGTTGTTGCATACAATTTAAAAACCAATTAATAATCCACTCCCTGTTTAAAACATTAGCACAATTCGATCATAGAAATCCAGGCACTAATAATATGTACCAAGCAATGATCGTAGTGATATAAACGTGGCATGGAATATGCAAAACATATAAATCCTAAAGTTCCTATAATGATGCATGAGACCAATACCTCCTTTCCATAATAGGCCAAGGGTAAAATTAAATTCATAACAATGATAATAAATTATACATATAAAGTGAATCACCCAACAATGAAAGCAATACAACTGTAATAGGCATAATCCATAATAGTATTATCCTATACCAGGAAATTTGGATTTTCCCTCTATGTGGCTTAGATACTCCCAAGAATAGGCTCATTACCAAATTACAAAACCTTATTAGTATCCTATATGATTACCCAAAAGTAAGATAGAAATTAAAAAAAATTCTATGATACTACTTTGTGATATCTCAGCCCGTCTAACTTAATAACAGTAGCCAAATGGATGTCCACATGGCCTCAAGAACATCTCCCTATATGTCAAAACCTGATGACTATAAATGAGGGTTTTTAGGGGTATCTTGGAGAGATTATACCCTCATGATCATATTGTAGTGTAGCAGTATAATAATAATAGATAAATATCAGAAACATAATGAATAAATAACCAGAATCATAATAAGTAAATCATCTGAATATCATAAATAAATTGGTAGACACCAAATCCAATGTTATATACAAAATGATGTTGACCATGTCATGTTGATATACAAAAATGTGAATACACAGGATATAGAGGAGAAATCATATACAAGTTGTTATAAAAAATGAACAAAAGATCAAAATATATCTCCAATAGCATCATGAGTATAAGATCGGTCCTCCACTCTCATACTCCATCCTAGTATAAATAAATCAAACGTCTATAGTCAGCCACTTTCCCTTGTCCCTACTTGTATCCATGAAGTCTTCTTGGGTACCAAATGAAAACCTGATAGGATGTGAGATATACATAGTAGGTCATCACAAATAGTGTATAATTCTATCTGGTCCATGAATATATATAATTTAGCAGTGTGAAGGTAATAATATAAACTATGTATGAAATACATAAATCATATGTAAAATCTAGTTCTGAACAAGACACCTATCCAATACCACCTACATCAAATTAAGTCATATTATCTCTGAAATATACCAATTATGATTTTTAATTTATAATAAGTATTGGGACCTATCACATAGAAAAGAAATATCCTATGGATCATATCAATATAAGGGATGAACATGTCCCAGGTCATTACACTTGATAAAGGAATATATCAAGTTTATCATGTATATAAGGCTCTGACCAAATCCAAGCATGTTCTTTAACTTCGAAGATGTGTCATTTAGATTAATTAATCAATTTACTTATTGGAAACGTAAGCCCGTCCAAGTATTTTTACATGATAAACCCAGGTATTTCTTCAGGTGCACTAAGAACCCATCACCCTATAAGATCATCCTTTTAATTCCTCATAAGAACCCAGGTATCTCTATAAGAATGGTGTAAATTCATTTCTCTCTGAGTCCATCCTTGGTTTTCCATGTAAGGATCCCAAGTTTCACTCATGTCGTAATAATAATCACTGCTCTTATAGATCATCCTTGGAATTCCATATCAGGAACTCAAGTATCACTTATTGCATAATAAAAAGCACTTCCCTTGGTGTCCATCCTTGGAATTCCATACCAAGTACCCAAGTTTCACTCATGGCATAAAATAATCAACCCACCTAGTGTTTCTATCCATGGAATTTACATAAGAACCCATGTATCTCTCATGGTGTGATATAAATCAATTTATAGGACATTTAAATTCAATAATCCCAATGAGTTTATTTGTGGTGTTCCAAGTGAGAACCCATGTTTGACCCATGGAATAGAATAATAAATGGTTATGGGATCTCATTCTAACCATTCCATTTATCATCAAATTTAATTCAATTATCCATTTCATTTAAAAGGAATAATTCTAACTCACCTCAGAAGGTGGTTCAATTATATATCCTAGTCTTATAAGGACTCGTATTGTAACACCCCAAGAATTCATAGTGTGTTATTTCTTCAAAATAATTCAATAACTTGCACTACACGCAACACCGAGTTCAATTACACCATGACTTACCAAACAAGTCGTTCAAAAGAGGTTATGAATAGTATTAATTAAATTTTAAACTTTATATAATCCTTATAATTTTAGAATCCATATTATGAGTTTCTTAGACATAATGTAAGAACAAATTCATTTTCAGTATTTCACTTTTACCAACTTTTAATGGTGAACCCTTTTTAAATAAAATATTTTAAACTTTTTGACTAAATGGGGACATCAAAAAAAATTTAAAATGAAACATCTCAGGCTTCCACGGTATGCTTTCCTTTGAATAATACAGTAGCGTGTGTTGTACGTAACTTCGAGTTCTAACACACACCACAACCAATCAAACTAGCCGTTATGAATAGTAATACCTACTTTTTGAAATTATATATATTTTATATTTAAAAATGGACTTCATTTTTGGATTCAGAATATCAAATTTAGCCTAAGGTGAAATTTTGGTACTTTTCGGATAACTTTAATATTTTGATGAATAGTGAAAATTACTAAATTTTAATTAAAAACAACTTTTTAATCAAAATAATTAATAGTGATAAATTATGAATTTGAGTGGTTTTAAAGTATATTTAGAATATATTTTTACCATTTAATATAATGTTGGTCATTGGACATAATTTTACAATTAAACCGAACATAAACAAGTGTCAATCTTTTGATAATTATTATCTCTTAAAAACACGCTTTTTGTTTTGACAGCGGGAATTAATTTTAAATTAATTTCTGCCACTTCTGTGTTTTGAATTTAGAAAAATGGATTTCATATTTGGAATCAGGATGTTCAAATTGTGTAAATAGGTAACTTTTATTTTTAGACATTTTGAATAATTACTGCGGTAAATATTTTATTTACCATGGTTAAGGGTAAATCCGGTAAAAAAGGGTTAAAAAATAATATTATAATAATACTAAATTACCCTAAAACATGTCCTAACCTTATTGGTTGATACATGTTCGTACATAGGCATATTTGGGTCGATTTTGGGACCCCATGGTGCCACTTGTAGGTGATAGGGACACTTTATTTTAATTAAGTTAAAATGAATACAAAAATGGCACAAGCATATATCTTTTAGAAAAACAATTTGTACATAGGGTTATATATGTTGGATTTTAGATTATAAATATTCATTAGAAAGATAAAAATATTTCCTACATAATTATATTTTATTTATAATTTTTAGACATTAAATAATTTAATTTATTTATGACACAATGATGATGCAGTAATTACTATAATAGTGAAAAATCAAAATAATTGATATTATAAATACCCAAATAAATATAATATGAAACTTTTAATGAATTACACTAATTTTCTAGGATAATATGACATATTAGGATTGATTTAATTAATGTTTTTCTAAGTAATCATTCTGTTATGAGTTTCAAAAAAATCAACTATTGAATAGTGTCAAAATTGACATAAAAGAGTTTTTAAAACAAATATTATATTATTAATTGATATTAAATTCCTAAAAATCTAAGGCTCGGCCAAGAGACTTATATCATGATAGGTGTATCATTAATGGACCACTTGGGGGTCTCTTGTATGTATATGGTAAGTTTATTAACCATATAATATAAAAATACAAAGAGACATTGTAAAAGTGAAACTAATTAACTTAGAGTTAATACTTAAAGATAAGGTTAATATAAGTACCCAAACCTGTCTAAATTCTATTGGTTGAGTTGTTTTCGACCTATAACCACCTTAACCTTTGAATAATCAACTTTTGAGCCATTAGAAACCGAATATGAATTTAATATAAACTAATATTTCTAGATTTTCCAAAGGTGCCCCTCACCCCTCTTATAAAAGGGCACTCTTCCTTCCCATTTCTTCACACCTTCAAAGCCTTTTGGTTCAGCCAAACTCTGCCCAAATACTCTCCCAACATACCTCAATACAACCTAGATGCCTTAGTTTGATCAGAAAGCCAACCTAAGGAGCCCTTTTGATCAAATCAAAAGGAAGAACCTGAAGAAGAGGTAATGTTTTCACCACCCCTTTTCAAGTTCCTTTCTTCTTCCACTTCTTCTTTCTTTGTTATTACCATTCTAAAATAATAACTCCAGTATCTTATATATACTGTGATGTTATTATAAATATGGTACAACCATATTCAGTATTCTATCCACCCTTTGAATAACATGTCACCATACGTGCGTACGTACGGCTTACCGTCTCCACGTCGTGGTGTAATTGTTATTCAATATATTATTATTTGGATGGGTATAATAATGATGTGTAACTCATGTAAATAATAAATATAACATGTTAATGATTCTGTATATATGATATAACATCCATTTATATATTATTTTAATATCAAAAGAATGATATTGTCGCTCGTGCGTACGTACGGACTACCGTCTCCACGAACGCGATGAGATTCATTCTCCATCGTATCCATTAAAGTATAATTATCATTTGATAATTTAAAAATGATGTTTAAGGACTTGATATCATTCTGGATATGAATAAGATACAACCTATCGATAACAAACACGGCTTATGTAACAAACATATAAAAGAAAATGAGTAAGTTAACACCCGAAACGACGATAATTAAAAGATATTATTAACAAATCAATGTTAAAAGATCATATATGATATCATATTAATATATATGATTCTTGAATAATTTAATAACAATTATTTAACCATTATACAGGAGGTTAACCTACCCCAACCAAGGAAAAGTACAAGGTAAGGGGTTTTCATCTCACTCCTTATTCCCGTGAGATTCATGCCATATTGCCACCATCACCTTTTGTGTGGTGTATGTACTGCCCATAATTATATTCTTTGTGTAATACACTCTAATTTATGTGTATTTACATATTAATTGTATGATACCTCTTTCATGGGTTGTGTGTTTCATAAGTTACCAAATTGGTAAGGGTTATTTCACAATCTCTTCATTATCCGAGGTTGTTTATACGTAATAATCTACTGGGATCTCTTTGTCATCCACATCCATGTTTCTTAAAAATGTATTTCAAAACATTTTTACTATTTACTAGAATATGGGTTAAAGTAATTTATACCCTTGTTTGACTTTTTATAAGAGGTTTATAAAGGAATCTTTCCGTCGTTTTCCAAACAAGGTTCTTTTTAACCTTTTCGACAAAATTAAGGTAAGAATGTTTTTTTTAACTTATACGGCGGGTGCGGTTATTTTCCACTGTTATAAAATCGTCGAAGCTTCCCTTACAAGATAATAATAATATTTTCAAAAAAATGTTTTATTTCATAAATATAAGACTCTTAAATTATTTCAAAATAGAATGAGATATTTTTCTAAAATAGTTTTGATTTCATCTATGTCAACATCCTTTGATGGTTTTTAAGCTTATTTGAAGTTGATTTATTATGATACAAAACATCCATATTTTATTGAAGGTTTTGTGATATTTTTGACTGTAGATTAGCTATTATTATGTCACTCATGGTTTTTGTTTAAAGTATTGACATTTCATAAGTTATTTTTAATCCAAATGTATATGTTATATTTCAACCTTTCATTCAGATGAATGTGTTAGACAAGTATGTTCCGAGTTGGGGACTGGTAAAAGTAAGCCCTCCGGTTTGGTCTCCGGTTATTAGAGGAACTCCGGTTTGGTCTCCGGTTATTAGAGGAACTCCGGTTTGGTCTCCGGTTATTAGAGGAACTCCGGGTTGGTGTCTGGTTATTAGAGGCACTCCGGGTTGGTGTCCGGTTATTAGAGGCACTCTGGGTTGGGTTCCGGTTACAGTTATCCCCAAGGTCTTGGGACAAGGCCTTGACAAAGAAATTAAAGTTCAGCATTATGAAATCCATCATTATGAAAGTGGTTATTGATTTTGCATGTGATTATTCGATTAGTAGAATATCCATATGAATAAGTAAATGGCATTATTTCATTTTATTTATGCCATACTATGTTGAAAGTTCAAGTTTGAAAGGCTTTTGTTTTAGTTATATATTGCCTTAAATGTTTATTCTTATTTATGAAAGTTTCTGCTATATTGTTATCCTTACTGGGCATTTGAGCTCACCCCTTTTCTATGTTTTATTTTTTCCCAGGAAGTGAAGAAGTAAATTATGAATGACCTACAGGGATATTATGTGGGGAAATGAGTGTGGATTATGGAGAAAATATGTTGTTGTAGTAGTTTTTCATTTTATGATGTAATGTAAGACTTATGAATATATCTATTGTTTCCAAGGCTACTAAACCAATCGGTCTTTCGAGATTTGATCTTTCTTGTGATCATGACAATGTTATGTAATAATGCACCGACTCTGGGTAACTAGGGTCGGGGCATTACAGTTGGTATCAGAGGAAGTTTAGTACAAACCTTGGAAGCTAGATTTAGATAAACTCTGATTAGAGCACGTAGACCTAAGATGAACTTTGAGGATTAGTATAGATTAACTTCCTAGAATTTTGGTATTGTAGAGATTTTGTGAGTTTTCCAAGCAATACATCCATGTCTGGATACGAGCAGGTAGAGGTGGCTCTGGCACAAATGTACCTAGGGGTAAAACCCGAAAGCACCGCTTTGAGCTAGACTCGAACGGGAACTGGTGCACGACAACGGGCCTTGCTGCACTCTTGGTTACGACACTCCCGGGGGATATTCTTAGGATAACTCTCATTTTCATTACAAATCATTATGAAGGGTTTATGAGTATATACTTCCTCAAAAGAGACATTTTTATGATTATAGATTATATCCATAAACTATTTAATTTATGTTATGTGTTTCACAAGTTTGGGATTAGGTATTGTTATTCATAAACTAATCTAGTGTATGCCATTGTTTAGAAATGGCGCCTAGTTGAAGGAATGAGAACTCCAGCAATGCACATGATATAAAGAGAAAGAAGGATCATATATTTCATGGTCTTAAGCCAGAATTTATAAGAGAAATAGTCTCGCATGTATTATCATCATATGAAGAAATAATATCATGTGTTGATAAGATAAGTAAAGAGTTTACTGAGTTCTATGGATTTGAAGGGAATCAAGAGAAGAAAAAGATGGAAGAGAGAAAGATGGATAAAGGGAAGAGGAAAAAGATGAATTTTTTTCATATGTGATAACTGTGGGAAGAAACACCCTAGAACTTGCTTGTAAGGAATGGGAGTTTGTTATAAGTGTGGAGGAAAAGGGCACAAAGTACGTGACTGCAAGGGTAAGAAAATGGTTTCAAATGTACAATGCTTCATTTCCAAGGAGTTTGGACACTACGCGAACCTATGTCCCAGTCATCAGACTGTGCCGTAAATGATGCTATTGGATAATAATCAAGTTATGATACTACCACAGATGAAGAGGAATGATTAAAGTTCTTATGTTGATTATGTCATTTGAGTGTTGTATCAACAATGTACTTGTTATAATAATTATGGAGTATATAAGGATTGTACTGCAGTACTGTTTCATTAAGGACTTGAGATTGTGTGGAACAAAGAAAAGTGACTCAATAGCAGGATAAATTTTTGGAAAATATATGGTTGAGAGAATGATAAACCATAATATAGTTCTGATACCGAGGTAGTGATTTTGGAATAATACATGATTGATTTGGATAAATTATATTGGATATTCTTGACTACCTTGAAACTGATTAATGATTTGTATATTCCATCATTGTTGGGGTTTAAAAAAAATTTGGATTGAAGGAGTATATCTATTATTCTTTAAGGAATAAGGGATCATGAATGTAATCAATAAGGTTTTGTGGTAATTCAGGATGTTGCAGTGTTTTAAAAGAATACATCATAAAGGTGTTCACATGTTATTACGTGGAAAAAGGATCTTTATTATGTTTACCTTCCTTATAAATTTTGGACTGAAGTATTTTGGATAGTTCTAGTTTGGATTATTTTGGATTTCCATAAAAGGACATCCCGGAGGTCGGGCGGCAACCCATTGCGTCCGGCAAGGCCGCGAGACTTGAACCCACAACCGAAGGGCGACAAGGGTGTATCACCTACCACTGGCCCACGAGATGTCCTGGATTAAATAGTGTAGTTTTTATTAAAATATCTTGTAGATGAATTATAAATTCGTTTATTTCGGAACCCTATACGAATAGTGTAAATAGAATTTTTTACGTTCTATTATCTTTTAGAGTGAAAGATGAGTTTGTGGTAGAAATTTATTAATGGATAAAACTCTAATTATAAAGTAAGTATATCTCCTTATGATCTTAGCCAATCTCATAAATAAATTCCTCAACATTAAGAAAAGGAACTTAGAACAAAAATGTTGTCCTAGATGGTACCTTAAATCATCACTAATTTATGGCTTTGGGATTGTTGGCCTTTTCATAGCCAGGTTCTCTACCACTCTCCATCAGATAATTGATGGTTATATTTTTCTTCCATATCCATATTTTCCTACATGGAACCCTAGTATGTGTTATTTTCGGTAATCTTCATACTTTCCACTCTTTATTTTAAATAGAGGCCTCATTAATTCATTTTTCGATGTGGGATTTCAACTAAGATATTTTGAAACGTCAAAAATGTGTTATCCTAATACCCTATGTTTTGTTGAACTGATGGTATTTCAAATCATCATAGATTGATGAATTTAAGGACCTAAATTTTACACTTGTTTGTGATTGATGACCTCAATCACTACCTATAAATATTTACGTTTTTCCTCCAATTATATGTCTCTAATTTCCACCAATGTTCTCCTAATCAAGATCATAATTTGGTGGTGACCCTTTGATTTCTCTTTTCCTCATATTAAGACTAAATTTTAGTAACCCAATTTCCGATGTGGGTTTTCCCACAAATATATTTTCTATTTTCAACCATTTATTTTCGAAGAACAATTTCAAATTGTGAGGACGCAATTTATTGAAGGAGGGGAGAATGTAACACCCCAAGAATTCATAGTGTGTTATTTCTTCAAAATAATTCAATAACTTGCACTACACGCAACACCGAGTTCAATTACACCATGACTTACCAAACAAGCCGTTCAAAAGAGGTTATGAATAGTATTAACTAAATTTTAAACTTTATATAATCTTTATAATTTTCGAATCCATATTATGAGTTTCTTAGACATAATGTAAGAACAAATTCATTTTCAGTATTGCACTTTTACCAACTTTTAATGGTGAACCCTTTTTAAATAAAATATTTTAAACTTTTTTACTAAATGAGGACATCAAAAAAAATTTAAAATGAAACATCCTAGGCTTCCACGGTACGCTTTCCTTTGAATAATACAGTAGCGTGTGTTGTACGTAACTTCGAGTTCTAACACACACCATAACCAATCAAACTAGCCATTATGAATAGTAATACCTACTTTTTGAAATTATATATATTTTATATTTAAAAATGGACTTCATTTTTGGATTCGGAATATCAAATTTAGCCTAAGGTGAAATTTTGGTACTTTTCGGATAAATTTAATATTTTGATGAATAGTGAAAATTACTAAATTTTAATTAAAAACAACTTTTTTAATCAAAATAATTAATAGTGATAAATTATGAATTTGAGTGGTTTTAAAGTATATTTATAATATATTTTTATCATTTAATATAATTTTGTTCATTGGAAATAATTTTACAATTAAACCGAACATAAACAAGTGTCAATCTTTTGATAGTTATTATCTCTTAAAAACACGCTTTTTGTTTTGACAGCGGGAATTAATTTTAAATTAATTTCTGCCACTTCTGTGTTTTGATTTTAGAAAAATGGATTCCATATTTGGAATCAGGATGTTCAAATTGTGTAAATAGGTAACTTTTATTTTTAGACATTTTGAATAATTACTGCGGTAAATATTTTATTTACCATGGTTAAGGGTAAATCCGGTAAAAAAGGGTTAAAAAATAATATTATAATAATACTAAATTACCCTAAAACGTGTTCTAGCCTTATTGGTTGATACATTTTCGGACATAGGCATATTTTGGTCGATTTTGAGACCCCATGGTGCCACTTGTAGGTGATAGGGACACTTTATTTTAATTAAGTTAAAATGAATACAAAAATGACACAAGCATATATCTTTTAGAAAAACAATTTGTACATAGGGTTATATATGTTGGATTTTAGATTATAAATATTCATTAGAAAGATAAAACGATTTCCTACATAATTATATTTTATTTATAATTTTTAGACATTAAATAATTTAATTTATTTATGACACAATGATGATGCAGTAATTACTATAATAGTGAAAAATCAAAATAATTGATATTATAAATACCCAAATAAATATAATATGAAACTTTTAATGAATTACACTAATTTTCTAAATTAATATGACATATTAGTATTGATTTAATTAACTTTTTTCGAAGTAATCATTCTGTTATGAGTTTCACAAAAATCAACTATTGAATAGTGTCAAAATTGACATAAAAGAGTTTTTAAAACAAATATTATATTATTAATTGATATTAAATTCCTAAAAATCTAATGCTCGGCCAAGAGACTTATATCATGATAGGTGTATCATTAATGGACCACTTGGTGGTCGCTTGGATGTATATGGTAAGTTTATTAACCATATAATATAAAAATACAAAGAGACATTGTAAAAGTGAAACTAATTAACTTAGAGTTAATACTTAAAGATAAGGTTAATATAAGTACCCAAACCTATCTAAATTCTATTGGTTGAGTTGTTTTCGACCTATCCCCACCTTAACCTTTGAATAATCAACTTTGGATCCATTAGAAACTGAATATGAATTTAATATAAACTAATATTTCTAGCTTTTCCAAAGGTGCCCCTCACCCCTCTTATAAAAGGGCACTCTTCCTTCCCATTTCTTCACACATTCAAAGCCTTTTGGTTTGGCCAAACTCTACCCAAATAATCTCCCAACATCCCTCAATACAACCTAGAGTCCTTAGTTTGATCAGAAAGCCAACCTAAGGAGCCCTTTTGATCAAATCAAAAAAAAGAACCTGAAGAAGAGGTAATGTTTTCACCACCCCTTTTCAAGTTCCTTTCTTCTTCCACTTCTTCTTTCTTTGTTATTACCATTCTAAAATAATAACTCCAGTATCTTATATATACTGTGATGTTATTATAAATATGGTACAACCATATTCAGTATTCTATCCACCCTTTGAATAACATGTCACCATACGTGCGTACGTACGGCTTACCGTCTCCACGTTGTGGTGTAATTGTTATTCAATATATTATTATTTGGATGGGTATAATAATGATGTGTAACTCATGTAAATAATAAATATAACATGTTAATGATTCTGTATATATGATATAACATCCATTTATATATTTTTTTAATATCAAAATAATGATATTGTCGCTCGTGCATACGTACGGACTACCGTCTCCACGAACGTGATGAGATTCATTCTCCATCGTATCCATTAAAGTATAATTATCATTTGATGATTTAAAAATGATGTTTAAGGACTTGATATCATTCTGGATATGAATAAGATACAACCTATCGATAAAAAACATGTCTTATGTAACAAAACATATAAAAGAAAATGAGTAAGTTAACACCCGAAACGACGATAATTAAAAGATATTATTAACAAATCAATGTTAAAAGATCATATATGATATAATATTAATATATATGATTCTTGAATAATTTAATAAAAATTATTTCACCATTATACAGGAGTTTAACCTACCCCAACCAAGGAAAAGTACAAGGTAAGGGGTTTTCATCTCACTCCTTATTCCCGTGAGATTCATGCCATATTGCCACCATCACCTTTTGTGTGGTGTATGTACTGCCCATAATTATATTATTTGTGTAATACACTCTAATTTATGTGTATTTACATATTCATTGTATGATACCTCTTTCATGGGTTGTGTGTTTCATAAGTTACCAAATTGGTAAGGGTTATTTCACAATCTCTTCATTATCCGAGGTTGTTTATACGTAATAATCTAATGGGATCTCTTTATCATCCACATCCATGTTTCTTAAAAATGTATTTCAAAACATTTTTACTATTTACTAGAATATGGGTTAAAGTCATTTATACCCTTGTTTGACTTTTTATAAGAGGTTTATAAAGGAATCTTTCTGTCGTTTTCCAAACAAGGTGCTTTTTAACCTTTTCGACAAAATTAAGGTAAGAATGTTTTTTTTAACTTATACGGTGGGTGCGGTTATTTTCCACTGTTATAAAATCGTCGAAGCTTCCCTTACAAGATAATAATAATATTTTCAAAAAAATGTTTTATTTCATAAATATAAGACTCTTAAATTATTTCAAAATAAAATGAGGTATTTTTCTAAAATAGTTTTGATTTCATCTATGTCAACATCCTTTGATGGTTTTTAAGCTTATTTGAAGTTGATTTATTATGATACAAAACATCCATATTTTATTGAAGGTTTTGTGATATTTTTGACTGTAGATTAGCTATTCTTATGTCACTCATGGTTTTTGTTTAAAGTATTGACATTTCATAAGTTATTTTTAATCCGAATGTATATGTTATATTTCAACCTTTCATTCAGATGAATGTGTTAGACAAGTATGTTCCGGGTTGGGGACTGGTAAAAGTAAGCCCTCCGGTTTGGCCTCCGGTTATTAGAGGAACTCCGGTTTTGTCTCCGGTTATTAGAGGAACTCCGGTTTGGTCTCTGGTTATTAGAGGAACTCCGGGTTGGTGTCCGGTTATTAGAGGCACTCCGGGTTGGTGTCCGGTTATTAGATGCACTCTTGGTTGGGTTCCGGTTACAGTTAGCCCCAAGGTCTTGGGATGAGGCCTTGACAAAGAAATTAAAGTTCAGCATTATTCAATCCATCATTATGAAAGTGGTCATTGATTTTGCATGTGATTATTTGATTAGTAGAATATCCATATGAATAAGTAAATGGAATTATTTCATTTTATTTATGTCATACTATGTTGAAAGTTCAAGTTTGAAAGGCTTTTGTTTTAGTTATACATTGCCTTAAATGTTTATTCTTATTTATGAAAGTTTCCGCTATATTGTAATCCTTACTGGGCATTTGAGATCACCCCTTTTCTATGTTTTATTTTTTCCCAGGAAGTGAAGAAGTAAATTATGAATGACCTACAGGGATATTATGTGGGGATATGAGTGTGGATTATGGAGACAATATGTTGTTGTAATAGTTTTTCATTTTATGATGTAATGTAAGACTTATGAATATATCTAGTGTTTCTAAGGCTACTAAACCAATCGGTCTTTTGAGATTTGATCTTTCTTGTGATCATGCCAATGTTATGTAATAATGCACCGACTCTGGGTAACTAGGGTCGGGGCGTTACACGTATGGCTTAAATCCTTTCATTGATTAAATTGATTTAATTATAACCTCCCAATTACTTGGGTAAAAAATTATACCATTTAATGTGAAGCATTATTCTAAGAAACTCGTGTTTCTATTATCAAATTTAGAAACACATCCTAAGGGGGTGGTTCTACTTTTTGTTATCAACCCTCATCAATGATTACGGGCCTCATGAGACATATAAACATAAGCCTTTATATTTAATTAAAGAAAGCATCATTTAATGTGGTGATTCTTGGAAGTTATGGTTCATAGAACAATGAAGAAATATATATATATATATATATATCACTATACTTTAAGGGAAATTCATGAGACCACCTACCTTAGCTTGGTATAAGACTCCCCTTTCAATATTATCTTTTGATTCAGACTAGAATGAGTGAAATCAAAGAAATAGATGAACACTGTGAAAGGAGAATTCATGGATTTAGAATTCCATATAGAAAGATAAATTAAGTAAGGAATCAAGATAATTATAAATCTTATCATTATGGTTCCAACATGAAAAACAGTTCTTGAATCGAATTACAGGTCAGGAAGTTATCAAAATACCTATGAAGAGGGAGACAAGGAGCTCCTAAATTGATCTTCTACTCTGAAAAGGAGTATGGATGAAGGAATTTATGTTTATAAATACAAATGGAAAAAATGGACATTTCCCATGGGCTTTAATGAGGAACATGGTTTGGATGCATGGTTGGTTAAACCATGCTCCACCACTGCCTCAAGGTGGTACCCCCTCACATGACTAGGGAACAGTTTTCCAAACTGAATGCAATACATGCATTCTCCTATGAAATTTATTATAGAGGTTTTTCATGGTTGTGCTTCCTCCATCACATAGTTCACCAAATCATGATCTACCACTTATAGGGCCACATAGTTGAGTGGCATGTTTGATTCATACAGTTACTACTAACCCTGTACCAACCATGAACCTTTGTCCAGTTCCTCCAAAAACTAGATCTTCAGGCTATGAACAAGACCTAAACACTCCTAAACCCTTCCTTTAACATTTAATAAAATCCATTAAAAGAAATTAATAGATTATAACAAAATTTAAATAGGTCATACCTTATTTTAAAATCTAAGATCTTGCAAAATAAAGATTTAATACCACTCTGATACCACTTTGTAACATCCTAGAATGGATCACTCTACAGTATTCGTACTAGTTCATTGCATGATCTCAGGCTCACATCCCTATATACCAAAGGCTATTGAATAGTAGTGGGGGTACCATAATAATATTAGGGAGACTATATCCCTTGGATCAGATGACTACAAATATTATTGGATGTAACAATGGTAAAAAAACATCCAAATAAACTAGAATAAATCTATATCATGCATGAACACCAAATAAAAAAATATGAAACTTGTGATATATAAAAATGAATTCTCAACATGTCATACAACTCATAAAATGAATACAAAATAATCAAGATCCTATGTGGGAATATAATATATATCACAGTCCTAAAATAATAAAAAATGAACAAAACTGGGAAAAAGCCACAAGATAGTCTGAAGTCCTAGCCTAATCCCATTTCCCATTCTCTACATTATCTATAATCAAATGTAGATATTAGGAATTTTAACCTTATCATATCCCAAAACTATAAAATCATCTTGTTTTCCCATGTAAACCCAATTAAGGTGTGACTAAAACTCAGCAGGACACCACCAATGGTGTCCTAAAATATATCTAGTCTAAATAATGTGCTTGTTGATGTGCCATAATAATAAGGACTAAAGAATAAATAAATAAAACAATTTCAATCCAACAGTTCCATGGTGACACTTGGTATTAATAATACCTACTTTGGAAAATGTCATATATCATTGAACAAGTATCATAACTAAACTAAGGATAAAATAAACTCTATCCCTAAATATCATCAACAAGTCATAACATTGAGGGGGTTAGAACCCACCCCTTATATCTACCATTTAGCTTAAATCCCCAAGGGGATATATTCCCTACCTTATATATCTTCATATATATAAGTAATCGGGGGGATACACACCCCACCTAGTATATCTACACACACACAAACACTCACTCGCTCGCGCACACACACACACACATATATATATATATAATTCATCAGGTGTATACACGCCCCACCTAGTATATCTACATGCTTATAATCCATCAGGGAGATACACATCCCTCTTTGTATATCTCCATACATTTAAGTCATTGGTAGGATATATGCCTCTTTGGATATATCTTCATATATAAAAGTCAACATGGGGTATATCTTCTCCACCCATTATATCTCCATACATATAATTCATTGGGGATACGTGCCCCACCTAGTATATCTCTATATATAAAAGTAATTCTGGGGATATGTACCCAACCTGTTATATCTACATATAAAATCATCAAGGGGATATCACTCCAACTATTATACCATTATATTTAATATAATATCATTTGGGGAACCCCTCATATTACCTCTCACAATTACCTTTTCATTAGCTTAGGGTATGCCTCACATGTTGAACAAAGGCTTAATATTTACTTTATTAGTAGACCACTCATAACCTAACTGGTGAATTTTATATGAAAGAACAAAACTTAATCCATTTTATTAAGTTTTATGTCAAGTGTACAATTGTTCATCATGGCCATGCATAATATATATGTAGAAATGAATTAATAATTTAGGTATGGGTTGTCTGCCTTATGCTCGAAGAAGGTTCCTTATTGAATATCATCAACTAATTTGAGCTCAAATGGAATATATAGAAGAGTTTGGGAAAAGAAGCCCTAAAATAGGGCATGAATGTCCATACCTGGTGTAAGACTAAAAAATCTCATAAGAAACTGATAAATAATCAATATGGAGTGATAGATTTACCTTTAGATATCACCTAAAACAAACTATGATTGAAACAATTGATTAATGAAGATCTCACTTGGAGATGAAAAGAGGATCAAAATAACTATTATGGGTGAGTTATTTATATTCAAGTCATAAAATACTCTAATTCTTCTTTAATACATGTTTTTTAACATTTTATTAATATGCTGGAAAAAATCACCAAAATTCAAAAAATTTACAAGCACTAGAAATGCCCAAAAAATATATTATATATCTCTCTAGAGGAGATCATGCATAAGATATATAAAATCTTATTCACTATAGGAGCTTTCCAAAATTACTAAATCCCCCATCATATGTAATATATATAATTCATAAATAAGTTTCTTTCTTAGTAAAAACTTCATATGTAATATTTAATTTTATACATAAGGTTTTCCTCTTAATAAAAACCTAATACATAATATATTAATCTTGTATAAGGTTTTCCCTTGTAAAACTCCCCTGCATAATATATTACTTCATACATAATATATATTACTTAGGAAAAAATTTAATGTGTAATATCCTTAGCTCTTACATAATATATATATATATATATATATGGTTTTTCCCTTAATAAAATTATCATCTATAATATATTAATTAATACATAATATATTTTACTTAGATAAACATGATATGTAATATATTTCATTAATACATAAAAATTTCCCTTTGGAAAAACCAATACATAATATCCTCTCCCCCATATGTAATATATTTAATTTCATATGTAATATATTATTTATATATGTAATATATTAGTCTCTTACTTAAGGTTTTTCCCTTTGGGAAAAAATTTTACATAATATAAATATTTCATACATATTATTTTTTATTCCATGCATAATATTTTTCTCTCATACATAATATATTTATTTCTCCCCCTAGAGATGAATAAGTTTTTTTTCTTATAAAAATTTATAAAAAATGCAGCTCAAAAATACCCAAAATCATTTCATAATAACTCCATTCGATTCACATAACCTAAAGAACCTTCCTAAACATACCATCTATTGAAAATAGAAGTAAACCAACCCCTAACATTGTTCAATTTCTAATACTTGGTTCTTTACCTATTTGAACACTCCTAACACCTCTATTGGGTTCCAAAACACATGGCTAACCCAAAATTAAACCCAAAAAACATTTCCAAGAAACCAACGATACATAGAAGCTCAAAAAACACTTAAAAAACATAAATTTAATAATAATTAATAAGTTCTGGGTTTCTGGATAAAATTTAAATAGATTCACACAAAATTGAACTGGATTCATACCATAACAAAGTCCAAGGTGTTACAGTCATCATCCATGAATAAAAAATAATAGTATATTTTTTTAGATAACTAGTTATTTAAATATAAGACCACTAATTATTGGTCTCTAGATTTTAGGCCTTTCCATAATTTTTTTTACAACTTCTGGGAATAAACTCTCATTCTGGATACAACCATGGTATCAGAATTTTGATCTAGGAGTCTTTTTAGGATTTATAAAATGTTCTCATGCATGTGGATAAAAATAGTACATTAAATATATTATATATTTATCAAATCATTTTAATGAAAAAATAAATGAACTAACTTTGCAACCTTATTTAGAATTATTATTAAAAAATCAAAGGAATTTATATAGAAAACCCAGATTACTATATCCTAACCACCTTCAGGGCATGGAATCCTAAATACCAAAAACCATGCAAAGAGGTAATAATGTTCATCTTGCATTTAGTTCTCACATTCAAACACACTATCCTATATATTCACATGATTACATAGGACTTAAATCAAGGGAATAACTCAACCATGGGGTATCTTCTCCTGAATATCCTCGATATCCATTGGGTATTCCATAAAAAACTTTTCATCCTTGATATTCATCTCAGTCTAGTCAATAATGTGTGATAGATCACACACATACCATGAAAATTTTGATACATGGAGAATATTGTATACCCGATTCATCTATGGAAAAAAACCTAGGTGATATGCCACCTCACCTACCCTACTCAGAATCGAGGAAGGTATGATGAACCTCAAGAATAACTTGTTACCCTGACTAAACCTCCTTAAACCATATAGAGGTTAGATATTAAGGAATTCATAGTCGACCTCCCCAAAATATAAAGTTATTAAAATTCTACCCACATAGGGATTATTATGTATCTGGGATATTATTGTATGCTCCTAAATCACCTACACCATCTTTTTCATCAATCGTACTAGATCAAGACCCATAAGATATGACTCACCAATATTCATTTAGTATATGGGTGACCTATAAGGTCTCCTATACATGGACTTAAAAAATATCATGTAAATAGTAGAGTTGTATCTATAATTGTATAAAAACTCTATAAAAGGTTGGTAATCTTCCCAACTCCTTCTAAAATCTTTTATTTAGGATCTAGATACATCCTTGAGAACCTAAATAGTCTTCTAGGTTTGTTCACCAATCTGGGGGTGGAATTTTATACTCAAAAATAGTTTGTGCCTAAAATAATCTTGAAAACTCCTATACAAATGGAACATAAAACAAGGGTCATGATTAGAGAAAATCATTAAGGGTGGTTCATGAAATCACACAATATCATTTGTACATGGGAATTTCAATATCTATACTGAACTCAACTCCTAAGTGGGAAGGAAGTTATCCAACTAGGTGATCTGGTCAATAATCACTCAAAGATTGTTATGAACCTGTATTGATCATATAATTATAGTCACAAAATTCATCAATATTCTATCTCACTACCACTCTAGAACCTCAATAGTTTGGATCAAACCTGTGGGAACCTGGTACTCAGCCTTCACCTGCTAACAAGTGAGGCATCACAAAATGAACTCAGAAATATTTCACATTATATATAACCACCTAGACTAATGTTTAAGATCCTAGTAAGTCTCCATCAGACCAGGATTTAATTCCAAATGGGAGGTATGGAACACCCAAAAAACCACTTCGTACATTGATGGTAAAACTAATGTCCACCACTAGAAGGTAATAACACGCTTTCCACCTTTATAAAATCCCTCAAGTTCCTCTTCAGATAGAATATAATCTCTCTAAACCTCATAGTCAATATCTCCATGTTGGTCCACCTTTACATGGTTAATAATTTTAGGGTCCAACACCATTTACTGAAGGTTCTAAATATTTATATTCTCTACATAATTTAATCATAATTAAGATGGATTTTATACACCTATTCCATTAGCTAAGAACATTATTTCCTACTAATAGAAACAACTACACCATTTTCCTTCACTAGTGTATAGATTATCTAAAAATCATAGTCATGTATGAAATCCATCCATTTACTATACCTAAAATTTAGGTTACTCTGTGAAAATATATACTTGAGCCTCTTTTGATCTGATTAGACCATATATTGATCATCTAGTAGATAATTTCTCCATATATTCAAATAAAACACAACATCTATAAGCTCCAAATAATGGGTCTCAAAGTTTTAAGGTCCTAAGTATTTGGGATAGAAATTTAAGTTGGATCTTGTTTCATCTATGTGAATTTTGACTATTTAGAGGTGTTAGAGATTTAATTTTCAATTACTTTAATTTTTTGTATTATTTTCAAAGTGGTTTTTAGTTTTTGGATGTTTTTAGATGAATTTAAACTTAATTTTTGAGTTATAGTGGATTTTAGGTATTAAATAATTTTTTATTTTAAGTCATATATTTTTGAAATTTTTTGATATTTCTTGAATATATATATATATATTCTATTACAGGAGATAGAGAATATATATTATGCAAAGAAAACAAAAAAAATTACACTGGGTAAAATGGAAAAGTGTTAAATACAAAAGTTTTAATTTTGGTATGATTAAGTTTTTATTGGAAACCCTAAGGATATGTTGCTAAGTTATGGTATTTGTAATATTTTTGAGTCTAGAACAAATAATATTCACCTTTTGGGTGTGAATAAAATACACATCATAGGGGAGGAAAACATATATTATGTATGGGTTTTTCAGTTAATTCAAAAACCTTATGTTCAGAGAAAATATATTATGTATGGGTTAACATATATTACATAAGGTTTTTCATCTATGAAAAAAATATTACATATGAAATATATATTATTTTTAAGATGGAAAATATTATGTATATGAGTTTTCAAAAAGGTATGGATATTACAATGGAAAAATATATTATGTATAGGGGAGAAAATGTTACTTATAGAATTTTTTTTAAGGTAAATATGTTATGTATTGAAAATATATTATGTATGAGATGAATAAGATATTTTTTAATTGTAAAAATTAGTAAAGTATTGAGCCACTGTGATATGTAATATTTTTTATATATTACTTATGAATTATAGATGTTACTTAAGTATTTTTTTCCAAGGGAAAAATCTTATATAGAGAGGAAAATGTTATGTATGTGATGAGTATGTTTTTAAAGTGATATGTAATATTTTTAAAATATATTAAATATGAGTATCAAGGGGTGATATTTAAGTTTTTTGGGAACTCTAAATTTTTTCCAAAAGTTTAATAAAATGGGTTTTTTCTAATATTGTTCAAAAATTAATTAAAATGATTATTTAAGAAGTAATTTTACTATAAAATAGATTGTATGAACATTTTGATCAATAAATATTTTTAAAAATTATTTTATTCGTCTATTTCATTTCTGTAGAGGTCTTCTTTGATTATTATCAAAATATCATATAGTCTGAAGCAAGGATTAGTTGTGGAAAAGTATAACTAAATTAGGGAGTTTCTTATCTATTTCTCTATAAATATTTTTTATTTATGTTATTGGTACTCTAAAATGGGTTTTTTATAGATTTTGTTGAATCCTGTGATTAAAACTAAATCAAATGTATGTTCTTGTCCAGTGGAGTCCTTCATACTCTAGATAGGTGGTTCCTAAAAATTTTAAGTGTTATGTATGTTTCATAAATAAGTATGGGTAGGTTTGTCTATGTGTGACTCGGAATAAAACCACATAGGGTTTCCATTATTCATAAAAGATAATGAGTGGAATCCTCTGGAACACACCTATCATAGGGATTGGCAAAAGAAAATTTCTAAATTTTTCCTAGTGCATCATAGTGTCTAACCAAGGTCATCTCACTTGAAGAGATTAATAGATTGTTCACTTATTTAATATAAAACACCTAATACTACTTGTTTTTGTTTTTTTATTAATTTCTTAAAATAATGAAATTTAAATTAAAGAAAAGTTTTCAAAAATTAAACTAACATGCAATGACAGAATGTGATTAGCAAAGAAATACCTTAGCCTTTGTGGTTTGGTTTATTGGTTTCATAATTCTTCTTATTGTTTTTATATTTATATTGATAGTTTAATTATTAAATATAACACTTAAACTACTATTATTTTATTTAGTGATTATGAAATCTTGGATGCCTATAGAAAACTAAATTTATCCTCCTCCTGTAATCAAGGTTGATGGAACACCTCAATCGAGAATGTGAAACCTTCAAGGACCCAACACCATCATATGTAATTTCATCCTCTAAATATATCAACTTCATTATATTAAGATCTTATATCTGGTGTAAGGGAGGGAAAAGATTAAAATAAAATATTAGAAGTTTGAGTTCAGTATTGTAGTGGACAATCGCCAAACCCAAGCACATCACCCTTTCTCATCACAAACATAAATAAAACATATGAATTTAAGTTCAAAATTTTGGAAACTTCGCATACCTCCCCTGATCCAAACCTTGGGTTATCCCCTTGTTATTGAGAATAATATATGACTGTGGAGAGTATGAGAATAAGAGAATATAATAAAAATAAAAATAAGAAGAGGTTTAATATAATAAGAACACATGAAATCACAAAAAGTAAAAATAGAACATTAAGATAGAGTGAGAGATGAAAAAAAGAAAAATAAAGTTAGAAAATTAAAAATGTAAATAATGTGGGAAGAAGATAAAATATAAGAAGAAGAAGGAGAATAATAATAAGAGAAGAACGACAAAAGGGGGTGTAAATTAGGTGAAACTATTTTATAGAATCTAACATGAATTAATTAATTTTCAAAAGACATTAAAATAAAACTAAAAAATAAAATAGAATAATAAATAAAGGGAAAAAATGATGCAGTTGTGGCCTCTGGTGGTTTCTCCTTCTCATGGTCAGGTGTCGACTTCAGTAGTGGGAATATCCTCCTTTATTTATAGAGGAATTTTACCCTTATCTCTTTATGAAAATTCATTGATCAAGGATCCTTTTTTTAATTTGTATTTGGATCATAGTTCGAATAAGTATTTTAAAAAACCACCCATAGATAACAGATGTTCTGATTTTTATAATGGAAGAAGTCCACATGGGGCAGCCTTCGAGATGGCACTGCATGTGATCATTGCATGCCTATGTGCATGGTGATGTAGACATGTGGCAGTTGTACATGGTATAGGAAAGGGATTCACATGGGATGTGAGTTAGTGATTAAACAGTGGAAACTCTTCCTCCATATGGCGTTCACAGTGGTTGGATAAATCCTCAAAATGGATTTATGGGGGTCGTTTGAGGTGGAAGAAGTGATCCATGGTGACCCAGGGTGGTGAAAGTGACAGGAGAGCTCAATATAAGATTCTTTAGCCATCATATATGGAATTTCTTGGTGAGCACAGGTGGTGATGGAAACAAGTGGTGGTGAGTGGTGGAGGTTCGGCAGATCTAGCTGTCCAAGAGAAAGGCGTGTGAAATGGAGAGGGATAATAAAATTTTGTTAAGTAATAAATAGTACCCATAACCCATAGTCTCACATTGAAAAGTTGTAAGTGGTTCATGAGCGCTTAAATAAATCAAGTGGATTCCTCTTCTCAGAAGACCGAAATGGGGTGGGCACTCAAATACACACACACACTCAAATACTTCAAGCTGAACTACTTGTCCCATGTGATCTTTGGCCCAACCCATGCTTGTGGTACCTCCCACATCCTATGCTTCCTCTCCATCCTATGAGGGATATCCTATTGGACTTCTTAGCCAAAAAGATCTTCGTAGGGTTGGGTATGTGGATGTGGTCCTCTAGTTAAGGTATTTCATGGGATTTAAAGGGCTCACATGGTGATATGGAAGTGGAGAGTAGTGGTGAAGAATCATGGATGCATAGAAGTGGTCTTCCTTAAATCCTTTGGCCTTCATAATGGTCATAGGGAGCTTAAAAATGTTATCATGGTGGTCTCACAAGGATGAGTAAGTGATATGAGGTGGTCTCAAGCCTTAGTGGTGCAATCGAGCTCAAGATCGACCTTTCTAGGGGTGGAGATAGTGATCTCCATTAGTACATGTAATAGAGCTGGTCGAATAAGAAGAAGGTAGTGGTGGATTCAGTGGTGTGGTTTTGTCTGAGGCAGGGTGTGTGAAATTTTAGCAGGATGACACTATATTTTTAAGTGATGAATAGTGACCAAGTAGGAGCTATCCCACATTAGAAATGGAATGGCACACCCCGCTAATTTATAATGAAAATTCAATGATGCCTGGATTAGGAACCCGCATTGGGTTTAGCTCCTGGATACACTTACACACACTAAAAATGGGTTATTCCTCACATATGTGGCCTACATGTGAGTATTCCCATACTATGAAACTCATTCTCCTCATGGACTCGCACTTTCCAGCTACTATCAGCCTTCCCACTGTGCGAACATGGTAATATGACCTTCTTAGGCTGTCCAAGTAGTGTGTTCCCTAGTTATTTGAGGGATGACTAGATGAAAGTAATTTTTTCACACATGAAAATATTCAAAAATATGGAAACATATTAAGTAAACTTAAACATAAATTCATACCAAAATAAAAAGTTTATTAATTCATTGACTCTTATCCATGTGAATTAATTTTAACACTTTGTTTATAAATTCCCACTTTTGAATAAAACATTGAATTATATGGGAATTTACATTAAAAACTATTTAAAATCCTTAAAAATGATTACAATAATGCATGAAATATGAGTGTGTAAAATACCCCCACACTTAAACCATGCTTGCCCTCAAGAATTAAATCTTGACATTGAATTCAGAGGGAACCTATGTTACCATTATTCAAATCTAAAAACAATTAAATAAAATGATTATCAATGTTAAATAAAACTTTCAAAATTTCCCATAAAATATAAATTTAATTTAACAATTTTTAAATAAATAATCAACTCAAGTATTTTACTTTTTCCCATTTGAAAAATGATGAAACTTCTCATCTTATTCATTAAATCTTCTCGATTCATTATTTATCAGACATGAAAAATAATTATTTACCTAAATTTTGAATATTTTATCACATCATTCATGATATAATTCAAGTATATTTATACTCATATCATGAGAACATGATCATTATCCATCAGCTGGTAAAGGAACTAATTTCTCCACTTTATAAAGATAGAAGTCTCATATAATCATAAGGTCTTTTCAATCAAGGTTCAAATGACTCTGGGGCTTTAATTTTTTGGGGGATTTATGTTCAAAAATTAAGGCTCAAGGAGGGGGTTTGTCTCTTAAAATATAAACATGATATCTAAAGTAAAATCTGAATGAAATTCCACCTTAAAAATGTGACAAATCCCACTTCCCAAGCTCAAAGTAAGCCCATGAATAATTAAATCATAATGAATGATGTGCTCCTTCCCAATTTTTTTCTCTACATATATATATCAAACTACTTTTTCAAAAAAATTACTTTTTTGAAAGTTATTCTTTAAATGGACCTCACATCCACCACCTAACCACATATTATAACAAATCATTATTCTCGTAATGGTGGTTTTTGATTCTCAAAGTCACAACCCATTCCTTTTTTTAAGAAGGGAAAACTATAAAGTATAGTGAATGAATCATAATAATTCCTTAATGACCACAAATATAACCCCTTTCAATTTTTCATTATAATTTATTTCATCCCTTTCACCATGAATCCCTTCACCCTCATACTTCAACTAAAAAATATTATAAAAATACTGAGAGGAGGGTAGGAATAGATAAAAATTTCTTGAAACATGGCCTATCTCTAACAAGTTCATTCCTGGTCTCTGTGGGAAAAAAGGATTAATGTAAATGTTGTCTTCAAGGATAAGTTCATTTTAAAATATACCTCAATAATTTTAAATGTTTTTTTTTCACATTCATTAGATTTGAGAAGTTTCAATGCAAGTTCTCGTAGGTGGCATGTCCCAAGATCACTCAAAAAAAATGGTCAAGATAAAATAAGAAATATTTGGTCTATAAATCCTCTTGTTAATGGGACATTTGATTTTGGAAAATCACTCATGTCATGACTAATAATAAAAAATAAATTTACATTAATTTCATAAATTCAAAGTGTGAAAAATGATAATGAAATTTCATTTAAATGAATCAACTAATTCCCTCAAATCATGAGTCCTCATTTTAATATTCATGATTCACTTTAATCATTCAATTATATATTTTACTCATTCAATATTATTATCATTGAAATATAAAACATGGAATTATAGGATTCCTAATAAACTCTTGTATCCAAGATAAGTGAATAAAATATTCAAGCATTGGAATGAAATTTCCATTTTAAAGCTCAAAATAGGTTTTAGAAGAAAAAAGTAGAGGGAAATTGAACATAAAGAGTGTGAGAATGAAATCCATGTTCCATGAAGCTTAATCCTCTTTCATCCTTGACTATTTGGGACTACCTTGTACCATCATAGTCTTACAAAAGATAATCTATCATTAGAAATCAAGAACAAGACATTAAAGATCAAAAATGATAGGCTGATTGGGGCTGCATGATAATTCCTAAGAGTTAAATTTAAATCTAAATTTATAGAAAGAAAATAAAGATATAAGAATTGGTTTTACCCCTCCCCCAATTGGGCCCTATATTTCTGCATCATCTAGAAGGAAAGTACCAGTTGTTATCTATAAGCTAATATTGGTTGGAGATTCTTATATTTGAACCACCACATGTGCCTTTTCCTAACTTTCACATCATCTTTGTTGGTGAGGAATGATCCATGGATAGAGTATACCTGATCCATCCCCTTCACAATTAAGTATAGATTGAATGATGTGGTTAAGATGAAGTATGGATCATCCTCCTTCTTGGTTTCTACTTGTACAAAGTTCTCTTACCAATCTAGTGCTTTCTCAATGTGGGATATAGGGATTGAATGATCAAAGGAAAAGTAAGTAGGTAATTTATCTTGAACAAAATTTAAATTTAAATTTAAATTATTCCTTTTAGAGTGAGAAGCCTATGTATTTTTTTTCTTAGTCTTAGCTACTTGTACATATTCATGGGCTTCCTTAAATTCATGTTCATAAAAATCATAGAGCTCCATGCATTCCTCAGCAGGTATAGGTTTTGTTTCTTCATCTTCCTCTAAAGAAAATTAAGGATTAACCAAATCTAAAAATTCAAAGTAGTCAGGAGTGATACTAAAATCATATTGAATAAAATCATAAAATAAATAATTCAAAATAAGATCATATCCCTGAGTTATTTCTAGTTCAATCACTTCTTTGGTGGAAAATACCTCTTGAAATTGAATCTTGGTGGATGGAGGTAGGTAGTTGGGATCCTCTATTTTTTCTTCAAATTCCATCACTTGTGTGGCTTCATAAAATTCCATGGCTAGAGTGATATACAATGGTAATTTCTATCCTACCTTTTAGGGAATTAATAGATCAATTTGTACCTCACACTCATTCCAGTAGTCATCCAGATCTTATTGATCTCCCACACATAGCTTAGTAAGAAATTATTCCTCATCATGAATCCACTCTAGCTTATTATGGTCATCTTATACCTGGTTCTTAAAATGGTTAGGTTTTTTATATTCCTTAATTTTAGACCCACCCTCTTGGATGTCTTCAATGAAATTGGGGAAAACCAATGGCACTTCCTCCTTGGTCTCTTCAGGTTCTTGCTCAGGTTCTTGTTGCTCCATCAATACACGAACTTATTCAAATTCACTTTAAATTTTTCTCTATAGTTGTTCGATGTATTTTTGAAATTATTTCACCGAGACTTTATAATTACCAGCCTCTTCTTCTAGTTTCTCCAACACCTATGATTAGTCTACCCATGCATAAGAATCTAAATTTGAATAAATCATGGAAAAATAATATAATATTTTTTATGGGTTTTTTATGTAGAAAATAATGAAAAACTATCTACAATATGAAAATAGGAAAAGAAAGAAAACTAATAATTAGATCTATATAAATGGTGTCTGTTTTGACACATTACTATCACAAGGTGTGGAAAAAGAAAGTTTCTAATTTTTTCTAATTTAACACAAATTATGATCAGGATTATCTCACTTAAGTAGCTTCATAGTTTTTTCAATTACTTAATCTAATTCATCTAAGACTACTTGTTTATTTTTTATTAATTTCTTAAAACAATTAAATTTAAATGAAAGAAAAGTTTTCAAAAATTAAACTAGCATGAAATGATATAATGTGATTAGCAAAGAAATAAATTTTTACTTTGTGGTTTTTTATGGGTTCCATCATTATTATTGAGGTATTTTAGATTTATTTTGATAGTTTAATTATAAAATATCACTCTTAAACTACTATTATTTTATTTAGTGATTGTGAAATCTTTAATTCCTATCAAAAACTAAATTCCACCTCTGTAAAGACCCGCAAATTTCAAGGAAATTTTTTTTCTTAATTTTCTTTGGAATTTTACAAGAGCGCAGCTTCAGACGGCACCTGATTCCGAGGCCCGGTGTGCCCGGAATCAATTTCCGAAGTTTGGCTCGGGTACGTTCAGTGAACGGACGAGCGGGTTTTTCTATCTTTTGAACCGATGCCCGGAATCGAATTCTGAGGGCACCGATGAAATCGCAGCGCTGGTATTTGCTTAGAAACGCCTCTTCCGGAGTTGCGTTTGCTCAGACGTGGTTTTTAAATTTTGCGGCTTTAAGTCAGAAATAAAATCAAGTTTGTGCGACAACTTTATTTTATTTCACTTAAGCTGTTTGGAAGCCACTTGAAGCCACTTAAGGGCGGCTTGAACTGAGTTGAACTGGATAGGATGCTATCCAGAAAATATCCTACCCCCTTGGTAGGATATTTGTGCGGTGGGGCCCGCACGAGCCCCGCCGTTTCTTTCGCTAAGTAACGCACCCGCGAAAACCCGTCAAAGTAACTGAAAAGTCAACCGACGCGTTTTCTTTAATTCTTAACAGACCATTTAAATGGGCTGTTTCTTTCGTGAATTAATTGGGCTGTTTCGCTCGTTGAATTAATTCAACGAACTGATGGGTCGTTACTTACGCTTTTGCGTTTGTTGGCATGTTTATAAAATAAGACCAACCTAAAAATCCTTTGAAAGGATTTGAGAGAATCTTGTTTCTTCGGCTCCCCGCGAAGAACGCGAAGAACGCGAAGAACGCCGGCGACCGGAATTCGACGACGCACACCGAGATCTGCGACGTCGACGAGCTTTACCCGCAACGTTCTTCGGCGACGCCTCTTCTTCCGCGGCCGATCCTCGTTCGGCAACTAAGGTGAGAATCGGATCGTTAATTCTCCCTTTTTAAATTTCATAACAACGGATTTAATTAATTAAACCGTTTGTTCTTGATCCGGAGATTGGCGACGCGACGCCGGATACCGCGACGACGCGACGATCTCCTTCTTCCGCGACGAGCAATCCCGCGACGATCCCCCGTTCGGCAACGAACCGCGCGGCAAGGTAAGGGATGTTGGATTATTTTATCTTATTTCCCCGTGTTTATTCTTTTAAAATGAAGAACATGATCTCCGACAATTTTAATTTATTTAAAATTGTTGTTGATTATTCCTCCCGTGGTTTATGACTAACGCGGAGGGTGCGGGTCTAACGAACAAGACCCGGCAACCCTCCGCCGATCTTCCTTTTTTTGTGCGGATTTGGCGGGCGACGGCAAAAGCACGACGCAAGGGCCATTTGTTGATTCCGCAGTGAAGGACGCGTCCCGGGAGGAACAATGGCGCAGACGGGAGGCAAAACGGGCCACCGGAGCAACTCCGGCGGCCCGCGGAAGGCGGCGGCGGCGCGGGTCGCCGGCGCGGCGGCGCCGGCGACCGGAGGCGGCGGCGCCCGGCGCGCCGCCGTGGAGGAAGTCCGCCGCGGCTGAAGCCGCGGCGGCGGCGGCCGGTTCCGCGGCCGCGCGAAACCGGGAACGGACGCGGCGGCCCGGCCGCGTCCGCGTGGCAGGCGGCCCCCCCGCGGGGCCGCATTTCGCTTGAGCCGCGGGTCAAGCCCGCGGCGCCCTCCTTCGGCCGCTCGGCCGAAGCCAAGCCGGCCGGTCCGGTCGGCCGGGCCGCGCCCAGGCCGGACCGGACCCGGCCTAGCCGGGTCGGGCCGGGTCGGGCCGCCCGGTTCGGGCCGACCCGGTGCGGCCGACCCAGGGGGGGGTTCGGGCCGGGTCGCCCCGGGCCCAGAACCCCCGTTTCGGGCCCTCTTCGGTCTTTCGCCCATATCTTGGGCCTGGGACCTCCGATTGACGAACCGTCAGCGGCTACGCGATCCTTGGATCGAGACGGTCATTTCGGTATATTACACTCAAGGTTTCGGAAGACTTTGGGTTCGGCCGGGTTGGTTCGTACACGAAACCAACCGGGCCCTCGGAGCGGAAACGCTCATAACTTGAGCTACGGACGTCCGATCGACGTACCGTCAGCTGTGGTAGTTTCCTCTAAGTGAGACGGAACTTTTGGCATACTCCGCCCGAGGATCGGACACAGGCAGAGTACGGTCGGGTTGGTTTTTCCCTAAAAACCAACCGGGCCCCTGGGACGAAAATGCCAATAACTCTCAGACCGGGCGTCCGATTGACGCGCCGTCTGTTGCGTTGAGATCCTGTTGTCGATACGGAACTTTTGGATACATCAACTTCGGACTACGTGTCAGTTGATGTATCAGCCTCTCGGCTCGTGGAGCGGACCCTCCTAAACGAGCTCGCTGTGTGCGGGAACCCTAGCGCTGGCTGTGACTTCGACGGCAGAGCAGAGATCCTCCGTGGACTGCGACGACGGCAGAGCAGAGATCCTCCGTGGACTGCGACGACGGCAGAGCAGAGATCCTTCGTGGACTGCGGCGACGACTGTGCAGAGATCCTCAGTGGACTGCGTCGACTACTGCACTCAGCGATCCTACGTGGATCAGTGCTACAGGTTCTGTGTGAGCCCGATCCTACGTGGGTCCTTACTACCGGTTCTGTGTGAGCCACTGCCTACAGGTTCTGTGTGAGCCCGATCCTGAGTGGGTCTTTTGCGGGGGTTAGTACCTATCGATCCTTCGTGGGTCCGACGACTTAGATGGATCAGTGATCATCTTTGACGTCATCTGAAAAAGTATACCTGGTTGAACTGAATCTTATGTTACTCTCCTTTGTGGATTGTGTTGAACTATCCTATGTGGATTTACTGTTTACTCTCCTTGTGGATTTGAGTCTTGCTTTCCTTTGTGGATTGAGTTGTTCTTGAGCTCGTGAGCAGAGCTGGAATTGGGGACTTAGGTATATGTATGGGCATATACCTAAGTCGAGTCAGATGTTACTTCGTGATTGCATCTTTCTTTTGTGCTATATCCTTTGTGGATTTCGGGAGACCTTCGGGGGTCTCGGGGTCCTTACTGAGTAGCTTATACTCACCCCTGCACGGGCTATGCCCGCACCTTGTTGTGTTGGTTGCAGACGACGGATAGCGCTGATCACGGTTGGGGCGTGGAGCAGGACGGTACCTGGAGGTGGACCACTGGGCGGGACGTGCTCGGAGCGGACGTGGGACCCGAGGAGCCTGGAGGCTATCTGTACCCACCCTTCAGGTGGGATTGCCAGTGGACGACACGAGGCCGCCGTCTTTTCTTCAGTTGCTGTACTTTACTTTTCAGTTGTACTTTACAGTTGGGCTTGTATTCCGGCCCCCTTTACTTTTCTGCACTTTACTTTCCGCTTGCTGACTCTGTGTGGTTGTTACTTATAAAGGCAATGCCTTCCCTGTTTACTGGGATTTTACGCCTTGGTGCTAGTCGCCAGCCCCTGGCCTATGGAAGGCGGGCTTGGGGTAGTCACGGCACGGGCCCCGAGGTCGGGTCGTGACAAATTGGTATCAAAGGTGGTCGGTTCTACCGCAGACTCTGATCATCCTTTCTTTCTATATGAAGCAATAGTGTTTAGTGTATTGAGTGTGGTTATCAGTTCAGGGAGCCCAGTGTTGGTGCGGCGGCCGACGTATCCATACACCAGGACCCTGACTCCTGATTTCCGACTTAATGCATGAAAACATTGATTGCGTGTGTGTTTCAAGTTTCTTTGTGATTACTTGTGTCAGCTCACCGGGTATACTGATCTGCTTTATGGAAGTCTCAAGTTTTCCTTGTGATTACTTGTGCCAGCTCACCAGGTATACTGTTCTGACTGTGGTGCTCTTGTTCTCCTTTTCAGGATGGCCCCGCGACGACAGCCAGCTAGGGTTCTGAGTGTAGGGCGCGACGGCAGCCCACCGAGCGACGAGGCCTCGGTGCAGGGCCCTTTTCCAGCAGTGGCACCGGCGGTAGCTTTACCCGCCGAGCCACCGATGCTACCAGTACCAGACGCTGACGATGCACGTCGCCTCAGGGCACTGCATGAGTTTCAGAGCCAGCGACCGCCCAGGTTTCGCGGTGAGGCGGACCCCCAGGCCGCCGAGGACTGGCTAGAGGCGGTGGTACGGATCTTTAGGCTAGTGAGGACACCAGCGGATCTCATGGTGATTCTCGCGGCGAGCCTCCTGCAGGCGGCAGCAGGACGATGGTGGAGCTTGATGCTCCAGGTTCACGATGAGGCATCCTTTCTCTGGGCGGACTTCGAGAGCCTCTTCCGCTCTGAGTTCGTCCCGGCCACCCTCCGAGCGGTGCGCATCCAGGAGCTTCTCCAGCTGCGCCAGGGCAGCATGACGGTCGCTCAGTACGCGGCGAGGTTCACTGACCTATCTCGCTACTCGACCGACATGGTACGGGACCCCTTCTTCCGGGCCCGGACCTTCGAGCAGGGCTTGCGACAGGAGATTCGGGCGTCGCTGATCTCCCTCAGCATTCCGACCCAGGCGGGAGTGCTGGAGCGAGCCCTCCTGATCGAGAGCTTCCTGGCAGAGCCTTCTTCAGCGGCGAGACCTAGCGCAGGGCGGCAGGTAGCTGAGTCTTCGGCAGCAGGTAGCCGACGGATGACTCTCGGGTCCAGGCAGACCAGACCCCCACGCAGACGGCCTCAGGACACCGGCTCAGCGGTGCGGGGCACACAGCGGAGTGCCAGCCTTCCGAGAGGCAGGCTGTGCTACTCCTGCGGCGGGCAGGGTCACATGGCTCGTGACTGCCCGACTCGCCGACCAGAGGAGCAGCAGACGGTGGAGGGGCCACCCAGGCAGAGGCAGAGGGTCGACCGTGGCAGTCCGCAGGGAGGAGGCGGACGAGGCAGAGGAGCTGGCCGAGCAGCGGGTGGTGGGCGACGCTTCCAGGCTCTACCCCCGCCACCACCAGGAGGGCCACCTCGACCACATGGAGCTGGCGGGCAGGGACAGGCCCAGCTCCAGGCAGTGGAGGCCTACGACCCCGACGTGCCAGAGATGATTCGAGGTACGATCTGTGTCTATTCCACCCTTGCTGCAGTACTTATAGACACAGGAGCGAGTCACTCTTTCATAGCCTCTGCCCTTGTTCGGAGCTCGGAGATTCCGACTGAGCCGTTGGCTCGATCCTTACGGCTAGAGACTCCTACGGGAGCAGACTCGACGATTACGCACTGGTGCCGGCAGTGTGAGCTTACTCTAGGAGGCGAGAGCTTCGGCTGGGATCTCCTTGTAGCGGCGTCGAGGCCTTACGACGTCATCTTGGGCATGGATTGGCTATCCACGGTTCATGCCCAGATCGACTGTTTTAGGCGCAAGGTGCGATGTGTTCGCACCGACGGGAGCAGGTTTACCTTCACCGGCGAGAAGGGAACCTTTGCAGCACAGGATGGACTTCCGCAGAGGAGAGTGCAGCCCATCTCTCATCAGTTGGCTAGCCTCATCCTAGGAGCAGTGGACGTGCGGAGTCCGGCTTTTCCTGCAGTGGTGGACCAGTACATGGACGTCTTTCCCGACGACGTTCCAGGGCTACCTCCTCGTAGAGAGGTAGACTTTTACATCGACTTGTACCCCGGGACAGCCCCGATATCTACTCCAGCATACCGGATGGCCCCCGCCGAGCTTCGAGAGCTGCGGGTACAGTTGGAGGACTTGCAGAGCAAGGGGTTTATCCGACCCAGTGTTTCACCCTGGGCTTCCCCGATTTTGTTCGCCAAGAAGGCGGACGGGAGCTTGCGACTATGTGTCGACTATCGTCGCCTGAACCAGGTGACAGTGAGGAACAAGTATCCGCTGCCACGGATTGATGACCTCTTCGATCAGATCAAGGGAGCGCGGTGGTTCTCGAAGATAGACCTCCGGTCAGGCTATCATCAGCTCAGAGTTCGAGACGAGGACGTGCAGAAGACGGCCTTCAGGTGTCGGTATGGCCATTATGAGTTCTTGGTTATGCCGTTCGGCGTAACCAATGCTCCAGCAGTGTTCATGAGCCTCATGAACAGGATCTTCCAGCCATACCTCGACCGATTTGTCGTGGTCTTCATTGACGACATTTTGGTATACTCGACGACTGAGGAGGAGCATGCCTACCACCTGCGAGTTGTGCTAGACACACTCCGAGAGCACCAGCTTTATGGAAAGCTCTCAAAATGCCAGTTCTGGTTACGTGAGGTCCATTTCTTGGGGCACGTCATTTCTGAGGCGGGAGTTGCAGTGGATCCCGCGAAGATCGAGGCAGTGCTAGCTTGGGAGCCACCCAGGAGCGTGACAGAGGTGCGGAGCTTCTTGGGCCTAGCGGGATACTATCGGAGATTCGTGCCAGACTTCTCCAGAGTTGCGACACCACTCTCAGCGTTGACGAAGAAGGGGAAACCCTTCGTGTGGTCAGACAGATGTCAGCAGAGCTTCCAGGAGCTGAGACAGAGATTGACCAGCGCACCTATCTTGAGGTTGCCTGAGGAGGGAGTTGGGTACGTAGTTTACTGCGATGCATCAGGGACTGGACTCGGGTGCGTCCTGATGCAGGAGCGGGCTGTGATCGCCTACGGATCACGTCAGTTGAGGCCGCATGAGCAGAACTACGCCACTCATGACCTGGAGTTAGCAGCAGTGGTCTTCGCTCTGAAGACTTGGCGGCACTATCTGATGGGCGAGCGCTTCACAGTCTTTTCTGATCACCAGAGTCTCAGGTATATCTTCTCTCAGAAGGACCTGAACCTGAGACAGCGGAGATGGCTTGAGTTCCTCCAGGACTATGACTTTGAGATAGTCTATACTCCTGGGAAGGGGAACATGGTAGCCGATGCCCTCAGCAGGAGGACGGGCATTCAGCTACTTGAGGAGGCGACGGAGCAGCTAGCCTCCTTACAGATATCCTTTGTGGATAGAGACGGAGCAGCCTTTCTTCAGTCTCTCACAGTCTCTCCTCCACTTCTACAGCGGGTCAGAGAGGCTCAGCGTGAGGACGCTGACTGTGAGACCCGGCGTGCACTGATATCCTCAGGTCAGGCGCCTGATGGCTTCTCCCTTGGAGCAGAGCACGGCATCCTTTTCAGAGGACGTACCTTCGTACCAGTCGCTTTGCGAGAGGAGGTGCTGAGAGAGTTTCACACTTCTCCCTTGGCGGTACATCCTGGAGTGGCGAAGATGTACCAGGATCTCAGGCGACAGCACTGGTGGCCGGGCATGAAGAAAGCTGTGGCAGAGTTCGTTTCACGATGCCTCACCTGCTAGCAGGTGAAGGCAGAGCATCAGGTACCAGCAGGCTTGGTACAGCCCTTGGAGGTCCCGGAGTGGAAGTGGGATGGCATATCTATGGATTTCGTGACTGGACTTCCACGCACTTCCAGAGGTCACGACTCCATTTGGGTGATTATCGACCGACTCACCAAGTCGGAACACTTCTTACCCATCAGAGAGCAGGGCTCAGTGGAGAGCTTGGGACGTCTTTACGTCCAGGAGATCGTACGGCTTCACGGTGTGCCATCGTCTATCGTCTCCGATCGAGATGCTCGTTTCACTTCCCGGCTTTGGAAGGGGTTGCAGGAGGCGTTCGGGACGCGGCTCCATCTGAGCACAGCCTTCCACCCTCAGACGGATGGTCAGACGGAGAGGACCATACAGACACTCGAGGACATGCTCCGTGCATGTGTTCTCGACTTTGGTCGCAGCTGGGAGGACCACCTACCCTTGGTGGAGTTCGCGTACAACAACAGCTACCACTCCACCATCGGGATGGCACCATACGAGGCGTTGTACGACAGACCCTGCAGATCACCGTTGTGCTGGACAGACCCTGGGGAGTCAGCACTCGTGGGACCAGAGATGGTCCGAGCCACGACAGAGAAGGTCCAGATCATCCAGGAGAGGATGAGGACAGCTCAGAGCCGGCAGAAGTCATATGCTGACAGGAGGCGGAGGCCACTAGAGTTCGAGGATGGCGACCACGTCTTTTTGCGTGTCTCACCTCGACGTGGTTTACGGAGATTTGGCCGAGGCGGCAAGTTGTCTCCACGCTTCATCGGGCCTTTCCAGGTCCTCAGCAGGATAGGAGAGGTGGCTTATCGCCTGGCTCTACCACCTCAGTTGCACCGGGTGCACGACGTCTTCCACGTGTCTCAGTTGAGGAGATACGTGCACGACCCGACGCACATCATCGACTTTGGGGAGCTGGACGTGGACGATGGGGCGACTTTTGCGGAGGTCCCAGTGGAGATCGAGGATCGACAGGAGCGGGTCCTACCTGGGCGGTCGATTCCTCTTGTGCGCGTCAGATGGCAGCACGGGAACCTCCAGGAGAGCACTTGGGAGCGGGAGGCTCAGATGCGTGCTCAGTACCCCCATTTGTTCCCCTAGTTTTTGATGTATCTTTACGGGGACGTAAAACCCTGAGGTGGGAGTAATGTAAAGACCATCAAATTTCAAGGAAATTTTTTTTCTTAATTTTCTTTGGAATTTTACAAGAGCGCAGCTTCAGACGGCACCTGATTCCGAGGCCCGGTGTGCCCGGAATCAATTTCCGAAGTTTGGCTCGGGTACGTTCAGTGAACGGACGAGCGGGTTTTTCTATCTTTTGAACCGATGCCCGGAATCAAATTCTGAGGGCACCGATGAAATCGCAGCGCTGGTATTTGCTTAGAAACGCCTCTTCCGGAGTTGCGTTTTCTCAGACGTGGTTTTTAAATTTTGCGGCTTTAAGTCAGAAATAAAATCAAGTTTGTGCGACAACTTTATTTTATTTCACTTAAGCTGCTTGGAAGCCACTTGAAGCCACTTAAGGGCAGCTTGAACTGAGTTGAACTGGATAGGATGCTATCCAGAAAATATCCTACCCCCTTGGTAGGATATTTGTGCGGTGGGGCCCGCACGAGCCCCGCCGTTTCTTTCGCTAAGTAACGCACCCGCGAAAACCCGTCAAAGTAACTGAAAAGTCAACCGACGCGTTTTCTTTAATTCTTAACAGACCATTTAAATGGGCTGTTTCTTTCGTGAATTAATTGGGCTGTTTCGCTCGTTGAATTAATTCAACGAACTGATGGGTCGTTACTTACGCTTTTGCGTTCGTTGGCATGTTTATAAAATAAGACCAACCTAAAAATCCTTTGAAAGGATTTGAGAGAATCTTGTTTCTTCGGCTCCCCGCGAAGAACGCGAAGAATGCGAAGAACGCGAAGAACGCCGGTGACCGGAATTCGACGACGCACACCGAGATCTGCGACGTCGACGAGCTTTACCCGCGACGTTCTTCGGCGACGCCCCTTCTTCCGCGGCCGATCCTCGTTCGGCAACTAAGGTGAGAATCGGATCGTTAATTCTCCCTTTTAAAATTTCATAACAACGGATTTAATTAATTAAACCGTTTGTTCTTGATCCGGAGATTGGCGACGCGACGCCGGATACCGCGACGACGCGACGATCTCCTTCTTCCGCGACGAGCAATCCCGCGACGATCCCCCGTTCGGCAACGAACCGCGCGGCAAGGTAAGGGATGTTGGATTATTTTATCTTATTTCCCCGTGTTTATTCTTTTAAAATGAAGAACATGATCTCCGACAATTTTAATTTATTTAAAATTGTTGTTGATTATTCCTCCCGTGGTTTATGACTAATGCGGAGGGTGCGGGTCTAACGAACAAGACCCGGCAACCCTCCGCCGATCTTCCTTTTTTTGTGCGGATTTGGCGGGCGACGGAAAAAGCACGACGCAAGGGCCATTTGTTGATTCCGCAGTGAAGGACGCGTCCCGGGAGGAACAATGGCGCAGACGGGAGGCAAAACGGGCCACCGGAGCAACTCCGGCGGCCCGCGGAAGGCGGCGGCGGCGCGGGTCGCCGGCGCGGCGGCGCCGGTGACCGGAGGCGGCGGCGCCCGGCGCGCCGCCGTGGAGGAAGTCCGCCGCGGCTGAAGCCGCGGCGGCCCGGCCGCGTCCGCGTGGCAGGCGGCCCCCCCGCGGGGCCGCGTTTCGCTTGAGCCGCGGGTCAAGCCCGCGGCGCCCTCCTTCGGCCGCTCGGCCGAAGCCGAGCCGGCCGGTCCGGTCGGCCGGGCCGCGCCCAGGCCGGACCGGACCCGGCCTAGCCAGGTCGGGCCGGGTCGGGCCGACCCGGTTCGGCCGACCCAGGGGGGGTTCGGGCAGGGTCGCCCCGGGCCCAGAACCCCCGTTTCGGGCCCTCTTCGGTCTTTCGCCCATATCTTGGGCCTGGGACCTCCGATTGACGAACCGTCAGCGGCTACGCGATCCTTGGATCGAGAAGGTCGTTTCGGTATATTACACTCAAGGTTTCGGAAGACTTTGGGTTCGGCCGGGTTGGTTCGTACACGAAACCAATCGGGCCCTCGGAGCGGAAACGCTCATAACTTGAGCTACGGACGTCCGATCGACGTACCGTCAGCTGTGGTAGTTTCCTCTAAGTGAGACGGAACTTTTGGCATACTCCGCCCGAGGATCGGACACAGGCGGAGTACGGTCGGGTTGGTTTTGCCCTAAAAACCAACCGGGCCCCTGGGACGAAAATGCCAATAACTCTCAGACCGGGCGTCCGATTGACGCGCCGTCTGTTGCGTTGAGATCCTGTTGCCGATACGGAACTTTTGGATACATCAACTTCGGACTACGTGTCAGTTGATGTATCAGCCTCTCGGCTCGTGGAGCGGACCCTCCTAAACGAGCTCGCTGTGTGCGGGAACCCTAGCGCTGGCTGTGACTTCGACGGCAGAGCAGAGATCCTCCGTGGACTGCGACGACGGCAGAGCAGAGATCCTCTGTGGACTGCGACGACGGCAGAGCAGAGATCCTTCGTAGACTGCGGCGACGACTGTGCAGAGATCCTCAGTGGACTGCGTCGACTACTGCACTCAGCGATCCTACGTGGATCAGTGCTACAGGTTCTGTGTGAGCCCGATCCTACGTGGGTCCTTACTACCGGTTCTGTGTGAGCCACTGCCTACAGGTTCTGTGTGAGCCCGATCCTGAGTGGGTCTTTTGCGGGGGTTAGTACCTATCGATCCTTCGTGGGTCCGACGACTTAGATGGATCAGTGATCATCTTTGACGTCATCTGAAAAAGTATACCTGGTTGAGCTGAATCTTATGTTACTCTCCTTTGTGGATTGTGTTGAACTATCCTATGCGGATTTACTGTTTACTCTCCTTGTGGATTTGAGTCTTGCTTTCCTTTGTGGATTGAGTTGTTCTTGAGCTCGTGAGCAGAGCTGGAATTGGGGACTTAGGTATATGTATGGGCATATACCTAAGTCGAGTCAGATGTTACTTCGTGATTGCATCTTTCTTTTGTGCTATATCCTTTGTGGATTTCGGGAGACCTTCGGGGGTCTCGGGGTCCTTACTGAGTAGCTTATACTCACCCCTGCACGGGCTATGCCCGCACCTTGTTGTGTTGGTTGCAGACGACGGACAGCGCTGATCACGGTTGGGGCGTGGAGCAGGACGGTACCTGGAGGTGGACCACTGGGCGGGACGTGCTCGGAGCGGACGTGGGACCCGAGGAGCCTGGAGGCTATTTGTACCCACCCTTCAGGTGGGATTGCCAGTGGACGACACGAGGCCGCCGTCTTTTCTTCAGTTGCTGTACTTTACTTTTCAGTTGTACTTTACAGTTGGGCTTGTATTCCGGCCCCCTTTACTTTTCTGCACTTTACTTTCCGCTTGTTGACTCTGTGTGGTTGTTACTTATAAAGGCAATGCCTTCCCTGTTTACTGGGATTTTACGCCTTGGTGCTAGTCGCCAGCCCCTGGCCTATGGAAGGCGGGCTTGGGGTAGTCACGGCACGGGCCCCGAGGTCGGGTCGTGACAACCTCCTCCTATAATCAAGGTTGATGGCACACCTCAATTGAGAATGTGACACCTTCTAGGATCTAGCTCCATCATATGTCATTTCATCCACTAAATATCTCAACTTTATCATATAAAGAGATTTTTTCCAATGGAATGGAGGATAAATATTAAAATAAAATATTAGAATTAAGTTTAAGTTTAGTATTGCGGTGTAAATTTTCCACACCCATGCACATTACACTTTTTTAGCACAAACATAAATAATTCATATGAATTGAAGTGAATAATTTTAGAAACAACACATAACTCCTCCAGGACAAGCCTCAAGTTATACCCTCATTATTGAGGGTAAGAGGTCACTATGGAGAGGATGAGAATAAGATAAGAGAAAAAAATAAAAAGAATAAAATAGGTAATAGAAGAACACATGAAATCCAAAAAGTAAAAATAGAAGAGGATAGAGATAGAGATATAGAGAGAGAGGGAAGAAAAAAATAAAATAAAATAAATTAATAAAATTAAAAATGTAAATAATGTGGAAAGAATAGAAAATAAAAGAAGAATGGTAAGTAGAAGAAGAAAAGAAGAAAAACAATAAGGGGTGAAAATTAAGATAAAATATTTTATTGAAGTTAACGTGAATTAATTAATTTTCAAAATAAATTAAAATAAAACTAAAAAAAATAAAATAGAAGAATAAATAAAGGGAAAAATGTTGTATCAGTGCCATTTTATGGCTTCTACTCTTCAATGTCGGGGGTTGACTTCAGTAATGGACATCTCCTTCTCTATTTATAGAGGAGTCCCCTTATTTCTTCATGAAAATTCCTCAGTCAAGGTTTCCTTTTTTTCAAAATTTGTATTTGGATCATTTTTTGAATGGGGATTTTCAAAAACCTCATGTATATAATGGGGGTTCCAATTTTCATTATGGAAGAAGTCTATACAGGCCAACCTTTTGGATAGCACTGCATGGGCTCGGTGCATGCCTATGTGCATGGTGATGTGGAAACATGGTGGTTTTGCATGGTACCAGTGAGGGATTTACACAGGATGTGGGGTAGTGGTGCAACAGTGACTCCTCCTCCTTCATATGGCCTTCACAGTGGTCAGATGAAGCCTCAAAATGGAATTATGGGGGTCGATCAAGGTAGAGGAAGTGACCCCTGGTGGTGAAAATGGTGGTTGGTCTTATGTCGAGCTTCTTTGGTTGTCAGTTGAGGCATTTCCCAGTGAGAACAAGAAACATTTTCGACTTCAAGTAGTGGCGAGCGATGGAGGTTTAGCAGAGATGGGTGTTTGAGTGTGAGGTTTTCAAAATAAATTGGGATGATGGTGTTTTGTTAAGTGATGAATAGTACCCATAACCCCCAATCACACATTAGAAAGTTGGAGGCACTCTATGAGTGCTTAAATGAAATTGAGTGGCTTATGCTACTTAGAAACCTACACTAGGGTGTGCACCTAGATACATAATCACAAACACAAATGGGGTGCTCCACACCGCTTGATCCATATGGTATTCGTCCCTACCCATACATGTGGTACCTACCACTTCCCGCACCTCCTTGCTAGACCATGTGGGCTCTCCTGGCAGCCTACTTGGTCGACCAACTCATCTTAGGGATGTAATGTGGTTGTGGGCCTCTGGTTGAGGTATTTCATAGGATTTCATGGGATTTCATGGGATTTCATTGTGATATGGTAGTGGTGAGAAATAGTGAAGAAGCATGATGGCATGGAGGTGGTCTTACTCCAATCCTTCAGCCTTCACAGTGGCTGGAGGGAGCTTCGAAATGTGTTCATAGTGGTCGTCCAAGGTAGAGAAAGTGATCTAAGGTAGTTTCAAGCCTTTGTGGTGCAAGAGAGCCTGATCTGAAGCTTTCTAGAGTCAGATACAAAAATATTCATCAGTACAGGCAGTGGAGCGGGTCGAAGACAAAGGTAGAAATGGTGGAGTCAGCAACACGGTTGTGTCCAAGGTGAGGCACAGAAATTTAAGTGGGATAAAACTGTGTTTATAAGTGATGAATAGTGTCCAAGTAGGATTTGTCCCACATCGAAAATGGAAAGGCACTCCCCACTGGTTTATAATGAAATGTGTGTGATACCTGGCTTAGAAGCATGCACTAGGGTGGGCTTCTAGATACACACACACACACTAAAAAATGGTTCGTGCCTCACATGTGTAGCCCGTGTGGGATTATTCACATACTATGAAACATAGGATCCTCATGAACTCAAACTTGTCGGCTATATTCATCCTTCCCACCAAACAACCATGGTTGGTCAACCTTCTTAGGCTTGCCAAGTGGCATGGTCTCTAGTTGGTTGATGGATGGCTAGCTAGAAGTAATTTTTTTACACCAGAAAATATACATAAAATATAGAAACATATTAAGTAAACTTAAACATAAATTAATACTAAAATCCAAAATTTCAAAATTCATCAATTCTTATCCATTTGAAATAATTTTAAGACTTTTTTTAAAAATTACCACTTTTGAATAAAACATTGAATTATATGGATATTTATATTAAAAAAATATTTAAAAATCCTTAAAAATGTTTTAAAAATGCATGAAATATGATTGTGTCTGTCTCTCATGGGAAATGGTGGATATTATCTAATATAGAATTATTTCCCATTATTGTGGGTTTAGGTAATGATGGGATTGATGCCACATATCGTGAAGCAGTGATTCTTCAATTGTGATGATTGGTGTGGTTCCTTAGAAACATATTAGGGGAAACCCTATGAATTTGGATGATAATGATCACTAGATGGGGTGATAAGGTCACTAGAATGATGCGAGTGGTGTTGACCATTACTGTAGGTGGTGAACAAGGTTTCTCATCATTGTGGACTGGATAGTTATTGATCCTTCTCACAGTGGGGGTTGAGGTTGTTGGGGTCATTGAAGGTTCTGGGCACAAAGAAAGTGGTTAAACCCATTCCCAATAATGGTTTTTTATTAACTCCTTCATATTTTCCTCAAAACTAGATGAAATAGAAACCCCAGAATCCATAAGAGATGATATTTTCACACATAATTTATAATTAATTTATTTTGTTAAATAATTACTTTTAATTGAATATTTTCTTTGTTGATGAATCCATAGACCACACTTGTTGAATCATCATTTTGTTAGAGGTGTAAAGGATATATTTCCTCTAGTAGTGATCCAAAAATACTCCACAAACTTATGATCATCACCATAGAATTCATTGGGAGCAAGTATAGATGAATCTATCTCTTCCAATGATCAATATTTATTGAAAATGAATCTTTCAAGGGAGAATGGATTCACTCTGGTAGAATACAAGAATTAATCTACTTTCTTATGAGAGTTCTAGGGGAAATTTCTCTAGGGTTTGAGAGGATTCTCTCTATAACTCATTATTAACAATGATGGAATGAAGATAGGGCTTGCGCAAAATGTCATAATCAGGTTTATATAGTGATAGAGGTAGAAAATAAATAATTATGTAAGGACCCTTTTTATTTTCTAAATTCTAGATTAACCCCATGTATAAATAATATTATTATTATTATTACTATTTACATAAGATGTTCTAAACTCATGGATAAAATAAATATTATTTTTTGATTAAATAAATTAATATTTATTCAAAAAATATTTAATATGACATTTCTCATCAGACTATCAAACTCAGTTCACCAATCCTCAATATTTATTGATCCATGAATAATGACTACTTATTAAATTAAATAAATGCCACTATTATTCATCAATACATATATAAAATTTATATTCACTAATTTAGTGAATAAATAATTTGTTACACTGTGAATTAACTAGAATAAATATTTTATATTCATGTAATTAAATAAATGATTAATTGGTGAATAAATATTTATTAAATATTCAAATCACATATATATCCTCTTAAATAACTAATGATTAAACATTTTTAATCAAAAAACATGAATAATTATTAAAATATGTGTGAGAATAATATTTTCCAACATGTTAAATTCCTATATAATTTCACTAGGGTTCTAAATACACTTAGTGTGTGACCCTCTAGTCCCTTTTATCAATGGAATTAGGCTAAAGTTACTAAAGTCCAAGGTTATCATCTAGGAATATGTTAAGGATCCCATATAGAAATAATTTAATGTTGCAATGACATGTAACCTTTTATGAATGTATATTGAGTAATATAATCCCTTTATCATGATGTCCCTAATCAAGAAGGTTATATGCTAGTATCATAAACCTATGTACTTGATGTTTTATTCTTTGAGTTTCCAGAAACAAACTTGTCAACAACACTACCATGTCCATTGACTTAATCGATATCTCTAATCAAGAAGTTTTCATGCTAGTGTCATCAACCTATGTACTTAGTGTTTCTTTCTTTGACTTTCTAGAAACAAACTTATTGAAAACACTTTCATGGTCATTGAAATAATTAAGAAATTAAATTCCAATAAAAGGTACTTGGATATTAACTTATATTAAATAACTGAAGGGATAAATCCTATATCATATTATTCATTAATACAACATCACTTGTGACGCACCCAAAATATACTACCTCACTACGAGCATATTTCATCATGGTTTTCATTAATACATATAATTACATGACTCATGACATGTATTAATAATAATTTTAAAGTATAAGGATCATTACACCTATCCATGGATAGGAATATCCAACAACACATATAAATGTGGATTTCTTATTAGCAGGTCATGTTCTCATAATCTCATGAAGTAAATATTATCAATGGAATACAACATGAGAAAGAATCTCAAAGTCCTATGAGTCTCCACCCATAACCATCTATATAATTTATATCCAATTAAATGATATCATCCAAGTATGGAAGTAACATTTAATAATAAATTCATGGCACATCTAAGTTATCATCATAGTGGGGAACTGTTATGACCTTTTAGTGTAGTAAGTACCCTTAGGATATTATCAAATAATATATCATGCATGAGAATAATCATGATGTGATATGAACATTTATTAATATTCAAATTTATAAATAAAATTAATTATAAAGTTCTTATAATTTGGTTTTAGGACACTAACTCTAATAGACACTCACTTTAACTAGAGCCAACTGCCAACAACCTTCATTCTATTAGCTATCACATGATGTTCATGCTTATACTGAGATAAGTCCTTAGTCAAGGGGTCCAACACATTTTCTTTTGTGGAAAATTTTCTCATATATACATAACCTCTTTGAGAAAAATCCCTCAAGAGGTGATATTTGAGAAGTATGTACTTATTTCATTTATGTGACCTTTGATCCTTTATGAGAGCCATTGTTGTAATATTATCACAATACTATCTAATAGGATCTTTAGTACTAGGTACCAATTCAATCTCTTGGATGAAGTTCTAAATCCAAATAGCTTATTTGGCTACATCAGAAGATTATATATACCCAGAATCTATTGTAGAATCAATGACAACTGGATCCTTCTCTTCTATTTTACAGCTCCTTTATTGAGACTAAAGACATATCATGAATTTTGATTCATTTAATTATATATTTTTTTTGGAAACTAACATCAGTATATCCTCTTATAACTAGTACCTCATCTCCTCTATATGTCAGGAACATATCCTTAATACACCTCAGATTCTTAAGGATATCCTTAATAGTTGACCAATGTTGTTCTCTTATATTATCTTGATATCCAACTACCATAATTAAAGCATAGGAAGCCTCAATCCTAGTAAATAACATGTCATATATGATAGATCATATCACATATGTGTATGGGATCCTACTCATTCTATTTATCTCTCCTTTTTTGTTTGAGGACACATTTTATTATAGGGATGTATACCATTTGAAACTGGAACCAATACCCTATTGGATTGTTCCGTACTGAACCTATTTGGTATTTGGTCAATTTATATACTTTGACTTAGTCCAAGAAGCCTTTTGGTTCAATAATTAATGATCTTGATTCTAAGTATTATCTTACTTAACCTATGCCCTACATGGAGAAGCACTTGTTTAACAAGTCTTAAACTGGATGTTAGAATGGTATAATATTTCCAATAAGTAATATTTAATCAACATATACTACTAGGAATATGGGAAAACTCTCACTAAATTGCTTATAAAAGCATGGATCACGTTTATTCTTTATGAAACCAAAATATCTTATGGATTCATCAAACTGAATATTCCATGACCTAACACAATAATAATTTTTATTATATTAAACAAAGGTGATGGAATAGTTACAAAAAGGAGCCTAAGGGGGAGGAAATAATGAAGACCAAGGGAATCAGTCCGAACAAAGATGGTGCCTTCTGAAAGAAAGGATCCAGGACTAGAAAAAACCAAGAGATTATCTTCCAAATTATCTTTAAAATATAGAAAATAATCCACCATATTACCCTCACGCCAGGTATGAAGGATGGATGTGTGACTATCCAAAATTTTCGTTCACCTTCTAATCGAGTAATCAATACTCTAAGTGATGGAACTTTTTCCATACAAGGCCTTGCTGATGAGGAGCGGGTCGACCTCCACCTTCTGAATAGGTGATGAAAAAGAAGCAAACCAGTGAGTAAATCCTGAAACTTCGCTTGAAGGGAATCACCATTACCAAAATAGGCCGAGAATTCCACCATCATTGTTCACAGTTTATAGGTATTTATTTTACCTTCCATGTCCAATTTTCTCTTGAATACCCATTTTTACCTGATGGGGTTTTCATCAAATGGAAGATTGACCAAAACCCAATCTCGGTTCTGATACATGGAATCCATTTGAGAGTTAATGGATTCATGCCATCTTGTAGCTTCTGATATCACTACTACCTCCTTATAGGAAATAGGTTTTTTATTTTCAACTAAAAATGAGTCACCATCTTTGGTGACTAGAAAACCATATGTTTCTGGTTCTCTAAACACTATGGTTCTCCTATGCAGTACTTGTGTTTTAGGAACAACCACTTACATGGGGAAATATAGTACCTATTATTATTCCAAATATTGTATATCGTGAGCATTAAAATTATCGAATTCAATCTTTCCTCCACTATCCTTATTGAGTATGTGATCCCTCTCAAGAAAATGGTTTTTCTTACGATAGTCATCTTCTTGTATGAGTTGTATAAATAGCATCACCTTTTTTCTTTGGATTCTCTATAAAGATACACCTTATGACTCGGGGTGGTAGTTTATTGATAACAAATATTTATTTTCTATACATTAACACATATGGTATCCCATTTTCCTCCTTATTTGGTACTCAGTTTATAATGTCTATTTCAATGTGTAATACATACCCTAAAAGGATAATGAAAGACTTATGTAGTTCATTATTAACCTTACCATTTAGATAAAGGTATAGATCCTCCTTTCAATAACACCACTCCACTGTGGTGAATACGGAAGAGTCAGTTGGGCTAGAATCTCATAATCTCGTATAAATTTTATGAATTATTAGTTAAGATACACACCACCTAGATCAAATTGATGTTTATTTATCTTATTAGAAAGTTTATTCACTACTTCATTCTTTAATTATTTTAATTTCTCAAAATATTCTGACTTATACCTCATTAAGTAGATATATCCATATCTCCTTAATGAAGTGATTAGTGGATCATGCAGGTACACTGAGAGGGGGTGAATCGGTGTACACAAGTTTTTATCAATTTTATTTTCTTTTATCTAACACTTTTTTAAATCAAACCTATGTACTTGTTAGAGTGAATGGATCTTTCCTGTTAACAATCATAATTATACCACATGCAAGACAAAAAGTAAATGAAGCAAAACACATGATATTTTTACAAGGTTTTCCCATGATGTGGGTGAATAAATCCTTGTTGTGTTTGGGAAGATCCAAGACATAGATTATCTACTATGAATCAATCAATAATTACAAGTGGATTAGTCAAATATTATCTTGAAACCATTATGGGTAGGTATGAAACTTTTCCCAAATTATACTAGCATCCCACTAGTGTTCTTTATACTGGAATTCCACTAGTATACAACAAATACAACGTAAACATAATGAGAAATATCACAAGATATTCAAGTTTTCACTGCAACACAAAAGTTGATCTTCCTCTTCGAGCCACTAAATATAAACTAATTCTACACGTGCTCACTTAAACTGAAACTCAATGACTGCCATTGAAAATAATCAATAACATTTTATGCAAGTTAGTTCAGTATACTCTTGAATTATAGAAGATAATACTTCCAATTCAACTCACTGCAATATCAAAATGTATAACATAAGATTATCTAATACACTGCAAGTTGACTTCTAATATAATGATTCGGCTTAAGTCTCAAAAACTCCATTAGAACTTGTCATGCAATGTATATTGCATGTATCTCATGCATGTAAAATTAAATGAATAGTCCTTTTATTTTTATGCATTATTTAATGTGTATAAATGCACATCATATTTTTTCACTGCATTGCCTCCATGCACATATTTCACATACTGCCACTTCACTATTCCTTCATGTATTTTAACCCTATTGAAATTATTCATAGTGTGCGCACTCAACTAGATGAATTCACACTATTCTACAACATTCAATACATGATAAGCTCATTTCCTTCAATACTGTCTCTATACTATTGTATGATGCATGGACACACACTAAACACCTCAACATCACATACACTTTGTATGCACACTCATTATCCACACTACTTGCATGTAGAACTGAAAACACATAGTTATCTTTTGTGTACTTCTCTTTCATACCCAATATTCATGTAATCTTCATGAATTCATATTTCATTCTTTGTATATCATGCTTCATACAGACCCTTGTTCACATTATTCTATTACGCAAGACACAATGTCATTTTTTGTTCTTCCTTTGCACACTATAATCTCACACTACCTCTTAGATTCACAGTATTTTCATGTAATTCAAACAATCTCTTGTACACTTATCTATCTTATATCACACTATCTTATAGATATTATGTGGAATTCCCAAACAAGTCACACAAATCAGATATGCTTTAATACTATTCACACAACAGTATAATACACTACCTTGTGGTTCATACTGTTATTTGAAAAAGACAAAGGATACGTGTAAGTTTTTCATGCTTCTTGAATGATTTCATGGAACCAAGTTCTTTGTGAGACAAACAAGTGTGAAAATCACAGGTTGTCTTCTCATGGCCTTCTTCGTGTAAGTGAAAGATTCACATATCCTTATCCTCATAAAACAATTGTTTTGAAGACCTTTGTTTCTCTCTCAAACTCCCACAGATACTCTCAGATGAGAGATAAGAAACTACATGAAAATGATCCACTGAAATGTATTTATAAACAAACCTCAATGAAGAAGAAATCTTAAAATCATGGAGAACCATTCAATTTCATTAGCCTTTTCAGTCAGTGCCTTGCATCGTGAAATATCACCATCTTCAAAATAATCACATTTACAGTACACTTCATTTCTTCACTATAATCTTCATTTAATCATGCAAATGATTCAATAAAGGATTTAGATCATCATGGAATTTTTAGGATGATGAATCAATAAAGAGAATGTCTGGATCTAGGTTTGATTGATATCCATCACAGAGATCCCTATTAACAAATGAATACAAACTAAGGTTGAAGGGAAACTCATATGGAAATTGAATGTTGTGACAAAGAAGATCAGATGGTGAAGCTCAGGAGCTCGGCTGTCAACATTGAAATGGAGGTTCTGATGCACTGAAGCTTCTCGAATGAGGCTTGCTGGAGAAGATAGAGACTAGCACTTGATTGAATGGATCACATGAAAAATGAGAAGATCACACGGCTGGGAGTTCATTCAGATGGATCTATCGATTTTTTAAAATAGTAGAACTCAACTGAGAGAATCAGGCGGCCCAGATAAAATGGACAGATCGCACGGTTGATATTCTTTTGGTTCTATAGTATTTGGTTCCCACATCAAAACCAAATACAAACTTCAGATACCTTATATTACAAACTGGAACTTCCCTCAACCAGATTGGTTACTGAGTCATGTTGGTACTGCCTCGTACATGCGCTACTGTATTCTACCTTTCCTCCTACTCCACCCATGCATGTGCCCCTATGGATGCGCACCTTCACCCATTGATTTTGCCACATTTTTATAAGAAATTCCCAATACACTCAAAGACAATACTTCCAACCTTCTAAAAATATTCACTATTCAATTTGTTTTGTATGATTATAATATTTCCTCAAAGACAACATACTCAATTCCTCTCTATTTGAAATTCAATAATAAATTCCAATTCTTCCAATGTAGTAAAAATTGTGTCAATAACCAATGAAACGTGTTTTGAGAACTATTGACTAGTTCAACAATCATCACATTTAATGTTTCTTCATCTAAAGCAACTTATTCAAATTAAAATAACATTGCCAATTTAATAATTCTTCATACTGATTCAATGACAGAACCTCAACCTTTAATTAATTTCATGTTCACTTTTTATCAAACTTCACGTTGACTTTTTATCAAACAATTTTATTGACAGTAATTTCAATAAAAATATCCCTTTAAAAAATTGGTTTCTTCAATCTCCCCCTTTGAATTTTTTGTCAATACCCATTTCACTTTCAAAGTCAATGTTTTCTTCTCCCCCTTAATTGACAATAAAACCAAATATACAAGTATGGGAAAGAATTTATCTCATCTCATTCTATTACTACTAAATTTTTATTCTTCTCTCCTTAAATCTCCTCATTTCATAAGAGATTCCACTTATTAGAAATTCAAATTGATCTGCTTGAGAAAAGTAAATCATCACCTTTCTTAAAGTAATGAGACATTAATTAATCATCTATAAGTATATGTGGGCTAAACCAGTGTAGAAAACAAGAGAAATAAATATAATCATCAAAATTTTCAATTAATTTTCCAGAATGTGATGCCAACACTAAAACCTTCTTTCAGGGGATGTTCAAAATAATATCCAACTAATCTTCTACATTCATCTTGACAAATAGATTAAAATCATTTAACTACAAGAATGCACATTCCCTTTATCAGTCCATTTTTATCTTTTCATAAAATTATCTGTTTCTCTTCTTATGAATCAGAATTGTTATTCATATAGAGATAGTAGAACATACCTCTTTAATGAAAAGATTCAATTTCCAAAATTTGAAATAATCAAATAAATATATTACCGAAACTTCAAATATTCAATGAAACTAGTATAGATATTCAACTCTGGTAGTTGTTAAACTTTTATCCCCCTAGAGGGATGATCTTCATCTATGATCTTCATCATGACTGACTTTCTTCAAGAATGATATTCAAGAACAATTTCCAGTGTTTGTTGTTTAAAGAAATCATGGTCTCCTTGATTTCTTCAACTTTCATCTTAGATGGAATAGGCTTCTTCACATTAGAAAGTAGTGCTCTTTCATTCTTTTGTTCTTGCCCTATCTTTTTATCCAATTCTAGATGCTCAGGCCATATGACTAAGCATTACTTTGGTATATGCTCATACTTCTACTTATGTGTAGGCTCCTTCTTCATAGAAGTGTTTTTTAAAAATAATCCACTGGTGATTCTCCTTTATTCTTCACCAGTTCTATTTATTCATGAAACCATGTCATACATTTATTAGAAATATTCTGAGAAATTTTTCACCTTGTACACAAATCTTCAGAAACAATAGGGTTATCCTTTGTAGACAACCTCTTATGAAATTCTAGTTTTCCATTTTGTTTTTCATGTAGAAAATCAACCATTTCATTTGATTTTGAGTTTAATTTCTTATTTTTCTTCAGATTGCTTCCACTAGTATTGATGTTTATGGCATGTTTTCAAAGGTCCATGATATGACCTTTTCTTCCATAGTAGAATCATGTCTTCATAGGTATTACATTCATCTTATCATTCTTCTTGGGTGTAGCTTTCTTCACATTTCTCTTGACATTCTTCTCCTACTTAAACCCTAAGGAAGATTTGTATGCATATGTTCTTCACCTCTGAATTTGATGTGGTATTTTCTCTATATCATTATATGCATAGTGCATGTTTGGAACATATCAACACTCATTATAATTGTGAAAAATTTTGTTGAAAAAATCATAAAAGCCTTAAAATCAATCAAATCTATTATTGATAAACAGATTCTTCTTCATTTGTGAATTATGCTTCAAGTTTGCAAGATTACTATTCACATCAGATCTGCTCCCCCTTTACATTGGCCTTCTTTAATTATCATTTATATACATATTATGCCAACATTCAATAGCCCGATGCCCAAATTTCCAACAACACCAACAATAACCAACAAATCTTGGTTTCTTCTTCTATGCTATAACATCGATAGTTTTGACATTTTTTGATTTTGGATAATATGATTATTCATCTAATCTATTTTTTAAGAACAAGAACTCATACTTTTCTTCATATCCACCTTTGATGACATGGTGTATTTATCATTAGTCTTATTTTCTCATGTTTTTCTAGAATTATTTTTGAAACCTATACTAGTAAATGAAACAATAATAATACAAACAGAATCTTCTAAATCAAGGATGACCTGATTCAATGAGATTGCATCCGATTTATATTTAGACAATCTCAATATATTCTTACCACTTGAATGGGTCTTGTCCAAAGTAATACTCCTTTTAGAATTTCTAATCTCATAATTTTGTGAAGATTAATCCTGAATGTTCTCAAGATTTCTGAACTTGACCTCCAACTCAAGATATTTCAGATTCAAAAAATTCTTTTGATCTTCAAGCGATTTCATTATACTTTCACGTTCTTTCTGGGAAGTCATTAATTATGTTTCCTTCAGATTTTTCAAATTAAATTCCATTTCAAGACACTTCATGTTGAGGAAATTTTTCCCATCTTCAACAGTTTTCAGTTTGTCTTCCCATTGACTCTTCATTTTCTGAACTTGATCATCATGAATTTGAGTAACTTCCAGTAGAGAATTATTCAGTTCATTAATTATCTTTTTGTTAATCTCTAGTTGGGATTATTTAATATTCGTAGAGGTTTTTTTTATTTTCTCCAATGCATGAATCACCTATGTATAAAAAATTTTAGTCACATCCTTGTCATAAAAATCCTTTGTAATTCATCTTCAATCAAAGTTAATTTTTCATTATAGTGCAATATAATCTGTGTAAGAACCTAATTTTTCACTCAGGTATGATCCTTTAATTTTCAGTCTAAATATTTACGTTGGACCTAATATGGATGCCTAAGCGTTAGAAAAGGTATCAGGCGTGTTAGGAGAAAGTTTGGAGCCCGAAACCCATCTTTTTAGGAAAAACAGGATTGGTGCACAGTTTAGAGTAAACCGTGGAGGAATTCCGCACTGTTTGGAAAACTGTGCGGATTATGTTTTTCCGGACAGATCCACCTCGCACGATTGACACACATCTATGTGGCCTAACCGTGCAAGCACCCTTTTTTCCCAGGTACTCATGCATGTTTTGCGTACAGTTTTTCAAACCATGCGGACAAACCATCCACAAGCTAAATTTTGAGTAAAATTCCAACTTTACCCTTAATGATCTAATTAATCTCCCTTATTCTTCCTTAATTTGAGCTTAGGAAAGATTAACCTATTTCTCTCTCAATTTAGGGATTTTTGAAGATCTAACCTTGGAATCTTCATCCGACAATTGATCGAGCTTTTGTTCATCACATTGGATGCACAACGATAAGTACTCAAGTCCTCTCAAGCCATTATCCTTCTTTTTTTCTCTCAACCATGATATCAGGGTATGAGAATTTTTATCTTTTTCTTATATCTAATCTAATCTGAGCCAAATAAAGGGCTAATACCAGAGGAGGAGAGTCATACAACCTTAAATTGGGTGGTCTATAACTCATCCCTAAAGTTTTTTGATTTTGGATTTGTTGTGTGGGGCCCACCAATTCCATCGGGTGTCATTTATAAAATTTATATGTCATGTTTATAATAATTAGAACTATATGGTAATCCTATTTCCAAATATATGATTAATTTTTGGTGGTTATGACCATAACTCCTTTCTTTCCATGTCGAAGGTTATGCCATAATTGTGGTTTAGTGTTTCAACACGTTTGCGCCACCATTCGGGTGTGCCATGTCTTGACCACTCTAAGGGTAATATTTTCTATATTAAATGGATTGATTTATATTTTGAAATACATAATGGAAAGTACCATGTATGTGTACCACTGGACCTACCTAAGGTAAGTGCTTTAAATTGATAATGGAATGTGAATGATTAATTGGTTGTATATCCGTAGCACCCCTTAACACATTAATGGAAGGTAGCCGAATGAACCTTAAATTATGGAATATTCCTTAGGTGGATTAAATTAATGGTTTCATGCTACTTGGCCTTGTCACACTAATGAAAGGAAAGGATTGAACCAAATCACTTGATAAAATGGTTGCACGCTACTTGACCTTATCACGCTAATGAAAGTAAGGCTTGAACTGAATGAAATATTACGTGACTTCATAATCAAATAGGAATGGGCTGACTTGAGATTTCTTTGGATTCTAATCGGGGAATACCATGAGCACTCAGGAACCCCACTTCGATTCAAGGATACGACTTGCTTAGGTTGAGAACCACCTAGATCATGATCCTTGTCTGTTCTTGGATGCCTGGTATGATTCCATAGGATCCCTCGTGTATTAATACAGGATTCTAGGGATGCACTCCTTAGATCCCTTCAATATCATTACAAGATTTCTTGGACACACTCCTTGGATCCAGAATTGATAAGTAGGTTCCATGGTTAAAGCCCATTGGGCCCAATCATTGCTTAGCCCCGTTTTACCTTGGAAGATTAGCTTGGACTTGTTAAGAACCTCAATGTGGAATGCCTTGGATTACGCTCCTTGGATTACACTCTTACCACATGCTAGGATATATTTATTATTGATTTGGTGACCCTTGAGGTCTATGTCGCCTTGGTTATCACCTTGGGACTGCACTATTAAATATCATTGATCATGGTTGCCTTGTTACATCTTGGAACCTTCACTATTTATACTATCACGAGGTGATGTCAGTGTTGTCTTTGCCACATGAGACCTATCAACATAAAATTTCTAAAAATGAAATAATGAATTTTTGACATGTTCAAACACCAACCGAGGGCTGAAGCATGTACTTGGGTATTTAGTTACATTGTATTTTTTTGCTTTATATATGCATACCTTCACACCATTACATTTCCATTACACGAGTCGGATGTTATAGACACCATTGGTGGTGGCCCACTGAGATTTATCTCACACCCTCTCCATGTGTCATTTGGTACCTGAAGTAGATTACATGGTTTATGGTGTTAACAAAGGGAAGAACACAGCTTCAAACACTTGATTGCTTGTTGTTTAGTGTGGAGTTTGATAGTAGAGGACTAAGTTGGAACTTGAGATTCTTGGGATAGTCTTTGATTTCCTTGATCCTTTGTAGAAAATGTTATTCCTATTGTTTGTATCCATGTTTTCTAGTTTTCTAGTACATGACATATCATCATCTATTGTTGTATTGTTGAATATTATTCTAGTTGTTTCAGTTATTATTATTGTTGTCTCTATTTACATATATTGATTTTGCTATTTACCTATGTTTACTCTCACCTTCTATGCTGAACTTTGGAAATGAGGGGATAGTCTCCCCACAGACACACCCTAGGCCCTCGCTACTGGTCAGCAACCTCTAGAGTTTGGGGAGATGCTCTTGAGGCCATGTGGCCCATCGGGCTCGGGTCACCCTTTAAGTGACATCTGGGTCTGGGATGTCAAAAAGTGGTGTCATAGGTGGTTTCTTTTCTTGCTTTACTATTTGGATACAATAGTTTGAAGATTAGAAATGCTTGGGACTTAGTCATAAGTCATGCTTGGGTGTCGTGAACCCATGTTCGGGGTAAAATCCAAGTTACCCAAATATAATTGTTATTCTGTTTTGCCTATTACAATTGATATTATTTCATTGTTGGGTGATACATATGTTGTGTGGTATTATTGAATATTGCTATGATTGAGGATTTATTTCATCCTTAGCCCAATGATATGAGGGCAAGGAGCATTGCTACATGAATCATTATAGGCACCTATAATTCACATGTCATGCATATTTCCATGCCATATAGGTGCATTTCACTACTTTGCATTGCTTGATATGCTTGTGATTGTTGAGTGATACAGTGATAGTATTCTTGTACTTGTGTTACTTTTGGTTGAGATTGAGTGATCTCATGTCTCAATTCATGAGGTGTATGGGCCCTCAGGGGTTGGGATGAGTAATTTATCGAGTTGATCCATTATGCTATAAATAAATGGGTGTCATTTCTGGTGATAGGTGTATGGGAACTGGTTCATCATAAATGGATAGCAATTATAAGGTGAATCATGAAATCTAAAATGAATTGGTTGCACATATTTATCTCGTTTTGTCATGTTTATGAAAGTTAAAGGAGTGAACCTAGAAATTAACTACAAAATGACATGAAACTTATACTTGAGAACTTACTGATACCTATTCATATAAGCGGGTAGTTTGGGGTAGTATGTTTTCTTACATTCAACTTACACTAGTGGTGTTATCTTTATACTAAAGCTTGTTCTGAGGTGTGTGTTTGGAAATTGTAGATCAATGTCACCACGACGTCCTCCTATCGTATGCTAGGAGGGTGGTGATGACCATGCTACAGACATGGTGGGCCTTGAGCCGCCAGTCTTACCTCCAGGAGTGCCACTTGAGGCACCGCCTTTGGTACCTGATTAGGGCATTAATGCCCAAGTTTGTTATAGTTTTATACATCTGATGCAATCCAAGCATGGTGCTCCATAGCTTGCACCTATGATGGATGATCTCACTCATGAGTTTCAGCAGCAACATCCTCCTACCTTTTCAAGGGATGGTAGTCCGTAGGCTATTAATTATTAGCTAGAAGCCACCCTATATATCTTTGATCATCTAGAGACGCCTCCAGAGCAGAGGGTAAATCTTGAAACACACATGCTTCAGGATTCGGCCAAGAATTGGTGGGATGTGATTACCCAGGCTGGTCGTTATCAGGGCATGTTATGGGATGATTTTTAGACAGCCTTCTATGATCAGTTCTTTCCTTAGATGTTGAGAGCTGACAGAGCCAGAGAGTCCATGCATCTCAAGTAGGGTTCATTATCAGACATGGAATATTCAGTATGTTTCACATAGTTATAGTGCTTTGCACCGCTCCTAGCCAGAGATGAGCTTTCGCATGCTAGACGTGTCAAGGATGGGCTCCAGTATGCCATCCATATGTAGGTTATTATCTTTTTCCTACCCTCTTTTTCGTTAATATTCAATAAAGTTCTAATCACTTAGTGTAACCTAAGATACAAAAATAGTATCAGGCATAGATGATCAGTGTCGTATCATGCCAGTAGTTCTTCCGGTGGCAGGAAATGTTACCTCAAGGTTTCTCATCAGGGAAGTGACAACCAGAGTACCCATTGTGATAGATCTTTGGTGTTTCATTAGTGTGGAATATGGGGGAATTCAAAGCCTTAGTGTGATAAAGACCCAATGGGGTTTTGGGATTATGGTTGTATGGGTAATATTCAGCGTTTCTTAAGGACCTTTCAAAATCTTTGAGTGGAAAAGGATCCACACTAGCTCCACCTTCAAGAGTGAGTTATTTTATTACCGCATCAGGCAGGGAGTTTGAATAGCACTGGTAGGTCTGGACGAGGAGGAGGTCATGGCCATGGTAACCATACCCCTCATCACCAACAACACCAACAGAGTAGTTATGATCGTGGTAGTCCATTTGTTACGTAGGGTCATGGATCAAGTCAGTTGCATGCACTACATCCAATACCCGATGATCAAGTTGTGGGACCTTCTAAAGTATGAGGTACAATTCTAGTAGCCTCTACTATAGTATCTGCTTTATTCGATATAAGTGATTCAAACTATTTTATCTTTTTATCTATCGTTGAAAGTATCAGACTAGAGATACAGTATCACTATGGTGTAATGACCCTAGATACGCAGTTAGGGGTATGAACAGAGGGAATAAGCTAGTGTAAGGATTGTCCCCTTAAGTTAGGTAGTTACTCTTTCTTATGGAACCTCTTTGTTCTCAAGATGATGGGATTATATGTCATTCTCAGGATGGATTAGTTGGTTCACTATCATGCTTTTTTATATAGCTATCATTATAGGGTATCTTTTACATCACCAGATGGTAGTAGTTATCTACATAAGGGTGAGTGGGATTTCTAGGCTGGTAGAGCTGGACCAGAGCATCATGGGATGGGTGGAGTGACTGCCCAGATTACAAATCTATACATGGATGATCAGGGTTTACATCAAGCTGATTTCCCTCTAGTAGTGGGTCGTTTCAGGGATGTTTTTTCTGATGATTTTTCTGGATTGCATCCTTAGAGAGAGGTAGAGTTTACAATTGATCTTGTTCTAGGAGCAACTCTAGTGTTCATTCCTCCTTATAGAATGATGCCTACAAAGCTTCATGATCTCAAGCGGTAGTTAGAGGATTTAGAGGCCAAAGGTTTTATACAGCCCAGTATATCCTCTTGGGGTTCACCCGTGCTTTTCATCAAGAAGGCAGATGGAACCTTACATCTATGCGTGGATTAAAGAAGGTTAAACCAGCTTATGATCAAGAACTGGTATCCACTTCCTCAAATAGATGGTCTATTTGACCAGTTTTGAGGAGAAAAGGTCTTCTCTAAGATCAACGTGAGATCGGGTTATCATCATGTGCGAGTCAGACCATCAGACATACCTTGTACAGCTTTTCATAGTAGGTATGGTCTGTTTGAGTACCTTGTTATATTGTTCGGTCTTATGAATGTGCTTACCGTTTTCATGGATCTGATGAGTAGGGTGTTCCACCCGTATTTGGACTCTTTTGTCATGGTCTTTGTGGATGAAATCTTGGTGTATTCCCACACTCGTAGTGACCATTCCAATCATCTTGAGATCGTTCTAATTACACTGAGAGAGGACAAGTGTTACGCCAAGCTTGATAAGTGACACTTCTAGATCGAAAAAGTACACTTCTTGGGTCATATTATCTCAGAATCAAGAGTATCTGTAGACCTAGAAAAGGTTAGTGTTGTAGTTTCCTGGGAGCATACCAAGAATGTGTTTGATATCAGGAGTTTCTTGGGCCTGGTTGGATATTACAGGCATTTCATACAAGACTTGTATCACCTTGTTTCACCTCTTACTGGTCTTACAAAGAAGGGTGTCAAGTTCACATGGTCAGAAGCATGTGAGAAATATTTTCAAGAGTTGAAAGGGAGCCTTGTGTCAACACCTATTCTAATTCTTCCCAATCCAGGTATAGGTTATACCATCTTCTTTAATGCATTAGGAATTGGCCTAGGAGTAGTGTTGATGCAAGAAGACAAAGTCTTTGTATACGGATCTCAGCAGTTAAGGCCTCACAAGAGAAATTACCCGATGCACGACCTTGAGCTAGCAGCAGTTGTCCATGACTTACGTTACTGGAGACATTATCTATTGGGTGAGTGATTTGTGGTGTACATGGACCACAAGAGCCTCAAATATATCTTTTCTCAGCATGACTTGAACCTCAAACAACATAGATGGGTCAAATACCTAAAATCCTTTGATTTTGAGCTTGCCTATATGCCTGGGAAAGGCAATGTAGTCGCTGATGCATTGAGTTGGAAAACTCAAACACAAGTCGTATGGGAAGCCAGTGATGAATGGAAGTTAATGGACCTCTTTTCTAAGCTACATCTAGAGTTTCATGATAGCCATGGGCAATCTTATCTCTCATCCTTGACAGTTACCTCTTCCCTCCTTGAGAATGTGAAGATGAGTTAGTTTTTAGATCCTGAAGGCTTGGTTCTCTATGAGAGTATATCAGGAGATAACCTGCATCTGAATTGGGTTGTAGGCAGAGACAACATCCTTCGTCTACATAGATGTATATGGGTCCCTGCAGACATCAAAGAGGAGTTGATGAAAGAGTCCCATGCCTCTTAGTGGGAAATTCATACAGGCATATCAAAGATGTATCGAGAGATGTGATGCTAGTATTGGTGACCTAAAATGAAACGTCAGTTAGTAGGCTTTATCACTAGGTGTTCCACTTGTCAGCAGGTGAAGGAATAGCACCAGAGACCTATGGGCCAATTACAGCATCTTCCAGTCTCGGAATGGAAATGGGAAGATGTTGTTATAGATTTCATAGTCGGCTTACTTAGGTCACTGAGGGATAGCGATGCTATTTGGGTAGTCATTGACCGACTAAAAAAATCATCCTACTTCATTACTATTCAATATACTTTCTCATTCATTGAGCTGGAAAGACTATATGTTCGTGAGATCATATGACTACACAGGTTTACACATACTATCATTTCAGATAGAGATGCTCATTTCACATCACGGTTCTGGCAGGGATTGCATAAGGCTATAGGAACACAGGAGGTTCAAAGCATATTTTTTCACCCTCAGACCGATAGAAAATCAAAACAGACAATAAAGGTTCTAGAGGATATGCTCCAAGCATGTGTCCTTGATTTTGGCGGTTCTTGGGAGAAGCATATCCCTCTCATCGAGTTCGCCTATAATAACAGCTTCTATGCGACAATTCAAATGGATCCTTTTGAATCCTTGTATGGTAGGCCAGGTTGTTCACCCCTATGCTAGCTGGAGGCAGGTGAGGTAGCCTGGCTAAGTCCTCATCTCATTCAAGAGACTTTAGAGAAGGTTCAGCTGATCAGGAAGTGTACGACTATTGCTCAGTCTAGACAAAAATCTTATGTCGATCACCATCGAAAACCTCTTGAGTTCGAGGTTGGGGATCATGTTTTTCTTTGGGTATCACCCAGGCTAGGTTATAGATGATTACGGATTTAGGGAAAGATGTTACCACATTTCGTAGGGCCTTTTTAAATTCTAGAGAGGGTCGGGTCGATAGCCTACCGGTTGCTACTACCTCAGAGGTATCGTGTCATGCACGGCGTCTTTCATATTTCATAGATTCACCAATATCATGTCGACATGTATCATACTTTTGATCCTGGGGAAGTTGAGTTATATGTTGATGCTACCTTTGAGGGGTATTCGGTATGCATCGTTGACCAGAGCACGAAGGCTCTCTGAGGCCGGTTTGTCCCTCTAGTACAGGTGTTATGGTAGCACGGCTGAGTAAAGGATGAGACTTGGGAGAGGGAAGCCGACGTACGTGCCCAATGACCAGAGTTGTTCTCAGGTAATGTTTCTCCACCTTTGGAAGGTAAACTCAGGGACGAGTTCTTTTAAGGGGGAATATTGTAAGAACCCAGTATTTCACTTAGGTATATATCCTTTAATTTTCAGTCTAAATCTTTACTTTAGACCTAATATGGATTCCTAAGGGGTTAGAAAAGGTCTTAGGGGTGTCCAGGGAATGTTCGGATCCCGAAACCCATCTTTTTGGGGAAAACAGGCTTTGCGCATGGTTTAGAGTAAACCATGCAAGAATTCCACACGGTTTGGAAAACCGTGTAGATTGCGTTTTTCCGAATAAAGCCACCTCGCATGGTTGGCACATGACTGTGCGGCCTAACCATGAGAGTGCCCTTTTTTCCCAATTACTCGTGCATGGTTTGCACACGGTTTGTCGAACCATGCAGACAAACCGTGCACAAGCTAAATTTTGGGTAAAATTCTAGTTTTTCCCTTAATGATCAAATTAAGCTCCCTCCATCTTCCCTAATCTAATCTTAGGAGGGATTAACCTATTTCTCTCTCAATATGGGGCTTTTTGAAGATCTAACCTTGGAATCAAGAGATCTCCTTCATCCAGCAACTGATCGAGCTTCCATTCGTCATGTTGGATGCGCAACAGTAAGTACTCGAGTCCCCTTGAGTCGTTCCCCTTCTCTTTTTCTCTCGACTGAGATATTGGGGTATGAGTGTTTTTCTCTTTTTCTTGGATCTACTCCGATCCGAGACAAATCAAGGGCCAATACCATAGGAGGAGATTCATACAACCCTAAGGTGGGTGGTTTATAACTCATCCCTAAAGTTCATTGATTTTTGGATTTATCATGTGGGGCTCATCGATTTCATCGAGTGTCGTTTATAGAATTTATATGCCATGTTTATAATCATTAGAACCGTATGGTCATCCTCTTTCCAAATATGTGATTAGTTGTTGGTGGTTATGACCACAACTCCTTCTTTTCCATGTCAAAGGTTATGCCATAATTTTGGTTTAGTATTTTGACATGTTTACGCCACCGTCCGGGTGTGCCATGGATTAACCACTCTAAGGGTAAGATTTTCTATATTAAATGGCTTGATTTATATTATGAATTACATAATGGAAAGTACCATTTCTGTGTGCCACTTGACCCGCCTAAGTTAAGTTCTTCAAATTGATAATGGAATGTGAATGATTAATTGGTTTCATATCCGTAGCACCCCTTACCACATTAATGAAAGGTAGAAGAATGAACCTTAAATTATGGAATATGACTTAGATGAATTAAATGAATGGTTGCATGCTACTTGGCCTTCTCACGTTAATGAAAGGAAAAGGTTGAACCAAATCACTTGATAAAAAGGTTTCATGCTACTTGGCCCTATCACACTAATGAAAGGCAAGGCTTGAACTGAATGAAATATTACATGACTTAATAATCAAATAGGAATGACATGACTCGAGCTCGCCTTAGATTCTGATCGGAGAATGCCATGAGCACTCAGGAACCCCACACCGATTCAAGGATATGACTTGATTAGGTTGAGAACCACCTAGATCCCGATCCTTGTCTATTCTTGGATTTCTGGTATGATTCTGTAGGATCTCTCATGTAGTACTACAGGATGTCAGGGATATATTCCTTGGATCCCTTCAATATCATTATAAGATTCTTTGGACACACTCCTTGGATCCAACATTGACAAGTAGGTGCTATGGTTAAATCACATCGGGCTCAGTCATTGTTTAGCCTCGTTTTACCTTGGTCGGTCACCTTAGACTTGGTAGGTGCCTCATTGTGGAATGTCTTGAATTGCGCTCCTTAGATTACTCTCTTATCCCATGCCATGCTACATTTATTACTGAGTTGGTGACCTTTGAGGTCTACATCGCCTTGGTTATCACCTTAGGACTGCACCATTAAATATCATTGATCATGGTTTCCTTGTTACATCTTGGATCCTTCACTATTTATACTATCATAAGGTGATGTCAGTGTTGGCTCTGCCTCACGAGACCTATCAACACAAAATTGGTAATAATGAAAGAATGAATTGTTGACATGTTCAAACACCAACCGAGGGTTGACGTAGGCACTTGGGTATTTAGTTACATTGTACTTCTTTACTTTATATATGCATGTCTGCACACTGTAACATTTACATTACATAGGTCGGATGTTATAGACACTATTGGTGGTGACCCACTGAGATTTATCTCACACCCTCTCCGGGTGTTGTTTGGTACCCATAGTAGATTACATGGTTGTAGGTATTGACGAATGGAAGCACATGGCTTCAAACACTTGATTGCTTGTTGTTTAGTGTGGAGCTTGATGACAGAGGACCGAGTTGGAACACGGGATGCTTGGGATAGTATTTGATTTCATTTATGCTTTGTGGAACATGTTATGCATGTTGTTTGTATCCATGTTCTCCAGTTTTCTAGTACATGAAATATCATCATCTGTTGTTGTATTGTTGAATGTTATTCAAGTTGTTTCATTTATTATTCCTATTATCCCTGTTTTTTTGTTGAGCCTTCTATTTACATATATTTCTTCTGCTATTTACCTATGTTTACTCTCACCCATTGCAGTATACTTTAGTAATGAGGGAATAGTCTCCCCACGGACACACCCTAGGCCCTCGTTGTTGGTTGGCAGCCTCTGGCGTTCAGGGAGATGTGCTTGAGGCCATGTGGCCCACTGGGCTCGGGGCACCCTTTAAGTGGCATCGAGGTCTGGGATGTCATAGTCTGTTCTTTTGATTCTTCAACTAGGATGAATGTATAATCCTTGTCTTTGATTTCCAACTAAGAATCCTTAATATTCATGGTAGATTTATGAGATTCTTCAAGTGTAATAATCATCTCTATAAGAACCTTCTCAGTAACTTCTTTCTCACACACATTTATTTGAAATTATTCTTTGACACAGGAGAAATGTTCATTGTGAAGTGATATAGTTTCTTCTTTGGCATCAATAATTTATGAGAGAAGTTTACATCTTAAAAACTTCTTTTACAAATCCTACTCCATATCTTTAGCTTCCTTTTCAAGTTGTGACTTTTCATCATATAGTCCCATGATAAAAGAAAATATGTAAGTAACAACTTCAATAGGAAAATTCTTCAGATAATTTTTTATTTCTAAATAAAAAACACTGAGTGATTCAATAAAATCTTCTTCATCACCACTTGAACCATACTCATCAAATGGATCTTTATCTACTGATTTAACAAATACAGCTGATAGACTACCTCTCTGACTATATTCGGATTTTGATGAACCCTCTTTCTTCTTCAAATTATTTCTCATCTTTCTTGCCTATTAATTTTGTCTATTCTTCAAGGTTTTTGCAGAAAACTCCTTGTTGAAACCGACAGAGATAGGAACTTAAATTTCCATTTGACTCAGCTCTTTTACTTCTTCAAAATCAAATGTGAACTTCATATAAGTATGATACAAACAATTGGGACAATAAGATAGATCCAATCTGAGGTGTAACCTGTGCTCTGATACCAATTGAAGTGGCCAGTGGATCATGTAGGTACACTGAGAGGGGGTGAATCAGTGTACACAAGTTTTTACCAATTTTCTTTTCTCCAACCCCTTTTTAAATTGAACCTCTGCACTTGTTAGAGTGAATGAATTTTTCCTTTTAACAAGAACAATTATACCACATGGAAGACAGAAAGTAAATGAAGCACAACACAGTATTTTTATAAGTTTCACCCCCGATGTGGGAGACTACGTCCTTGCTGTGTTCGAGAAGATCTGAGACACACAGATTCTCTACTATGAATCAATCAACAATTATAAGTGGATTAGTTAGATATTATCCTGAAACCATTATGGGTAAGTATGAACCTTTTCCCAAATTATACTGGCATCTGACCAGTGTTCTTTATATTGGCATCCCATCAGTGTACAAAAAACACAACATAAACACAATGAGAAAGATCACAAGATATCCAAGCTATCACTACAACACAAAAGTTGATCTTCCTCTTCAAGCCACTGAATATAAACTCATCATGCACCTCCTCACTTCAACTGAAACTCAACGACTGCCACTAAAAATAATCAATAACACTGTATGCATGTCAGTTCAATATACTCTTGAATTTTAGAAGATAATGATTCCAATTCAACTCACTGCAATATCAGAATGTACAACTGAAGATTCTCCAATACACTACAAGTTGACTTCTTATATAATGTTTCGGCTTAAATCTCAAAAACTCAATTCACACTTGTCATGCAATGCATATTGCATGTATCTCATGCATGTAAAATTCAATGAATAGTCCTTTTATTTTTATGCGCTATTTCATGTGTATAAATGCACATCATATGTTTTCAATGTCGTGCACAAATTTCACTTACTTCCTCTTCAGTACACAAAATGCTCACTGTCTTCAATACTGCCTCTCTACTATTGTATGGTGCATGCACACACTGAACACGTGCTCAACATCACATACACTTTGTATGCACACACTCATTGTCCATACTACTTGCATCAAACTCGAAAACACACACTTCCCTTTTGTGCACCTCTCTTTCATACACAATATTCATGTAATCTTCATGCATGCATATTTCATTCTTCATGTATCATGTTTCATACAGATCCTTGCGCGCATTATTCTATCGCACAAGACACAATGTCGCTATGTGTTCTTCCTTTGCATGCTAGAATCTCACACAGGAAAATTTGGGGTAGGGGGCGTTTTTTTTTTATAAAAATGGGTTACCCATTTTCTTTTTTAAGAAAATGGGTCAGTCTAGCGCCACTTGAATTGGCGCTAATGGCAAAAAACATCATAGCGCCACTTCAAGTGGCGCTAACCAGGAAACCGGTAATTATTGCTCAGCGTCACTTCAAGTGGCACTGATACCTTCAGGATAAACGGATCAGCGCCACTTCAAGTGGCGCTGATCTCCACCCACAACTATAAAACCCCCCTCCCCCCTCCTCCTCTCATCATTCCCTCCACTCCACTCCTCTCCTCATTCTCCCTCTTCCCTCTCTTCATTATCCCTCCTCCCTCTCCCTCATCCTCATCCAACCGAGGACCTTTTTGCAAATTCGAAGTTCTGCAAATTCGAGGTAAGTTTTTATTTACATTTCTTTAATATTTTAAATTGTTTATTTAATTATTTAGTTAATGTAATTAGATTATGGAATTTGTTTATTAATTTATTTGTTTACTTTATAGAATTAGTTTAAAACCTAATTATGTATTAGTAGTTAATAATTAATTATAATAGTGAATTAATTATTTTTAAGTAGCAAATTATCTAATTGTAATTTTTTATTTAATACATTCTAATTAGTTAATAGTAGTTAAATATTTGTAAGTAATTAAATAATTAATTATAATTAGTTAATTAATCAATTTTAATTAGTTAATTAATAGTAAGTAGTTAAGTAATTGTAATTAGTTAATTGTAATTAGTAAGTAGTTAATTTTAATGAGTTAATTGTAATTAGTAATTATTTAAATGTAATTAGTAATTAGTTAATTTTAATTAGTAATTAGTTAATTGTAATTAGTAATTAGTTAATTGTAATTAGTTATTTGTAATTAGTAATTAGTTAATTGTAGTTAGTTAAATGTAATTAGTTAATTAGTTAATTGTAATTAGTTAATTAATGATTTCTAATTAGTTAATTAATGATTTCTAATTAGTTAATTAATGATTTCTAATTAGTTAATTAATGATTTCTAATTAGTTAATTAATGATTTATAATTAGTTAATTAATGATTTATAATTAGTTAATTAATGATTTCTAATTAGTGAATTAATGATTTCTAATTAGTGAATTAATTAATTATAATTAGTGAATTAATTAATTATAATTAGTGAATTAATTAATTATAATTAGTGAATTAATGATTTGTAATTAGTTAATTAATGATTTCTAATTAGTTAATTAATGATTTCTAATTAGTAAGTTAATTAATTATAATTAGTGAATTAATTAATTATAATTATTGAATTAATTAATTATAATTAGTGAATTAATTAATTATAATTAGTGAATTAATTAATTATAATTAGTTAATTAATTAATTCTAATTAACTAATTAATGATTTCTAATTAGCTAATTAATGATTTCTAAGTAGCTAATTAATGATTTCTAATTAGCTAATTAATGATTTCTAAGTAGCTAATTAATGATTTCTAATTAGCTAATTAATTAATTATAATTAGCAAATTAATTAATTATAATTAGCAAATTAATTAATTGTAATTAGTGAAATAATTAATTGTAATTAGTGAATTAATTAATTGTAATTAGTGAATTAATTAACTGTAATTAGCTAATTAATGATTTCTATTTAGTTAATTATTTCTAATTAGTTAATTAAGTAATTGTAATTATGTAGTTAATCAGTTGAACTTAATTAAGCAGTTCTAATTAAACCTAATTAATCAATTCTAATTTGGCTTAAATAATCAATTCTAATTTAACTTAATTAATCAAATCTAATTCAACTTAATTAATCAATTATAATTAATTAACTATAATTAGTCAATTAATCATTTCTAATTTCTTAATTAATGAATTCTAATTAGTTAATTGGTGAATTCTAATTAGTTAATTAATCAATTATAATTAGTTAATTAAGAAATTCTATTTAGGTAATTATTTATAATTAGTTAATTGAATTCTAATTAGTTAATTGATGAATTCTAATTAGTTAATTAATCAATTATAATTAGTTAATTAAGAAATTCTATTTAGGTAATTATTTATAATTAGTTAATTAAGTAATTCTAATTAGTTAATTAATGAATTCAAATTATGTAGTTAATTGATTCAACTTAATTAATCAATTCTAATTCAACTTAATTAATCAATTCTAATTCAACTTAATTAATCAATTCTAATTCAACTTAATTAATCAATTATATTTCAACTTAATTAATCAATTATATTTCAACTTAATTAATCAATTATAAGTCAACTTAATTAATCAATTCTAATTAGTTAATTAAGTAATTTTAATTAGGAAATTAATGAACACTAATTAGGTAATTAACTAAATTTAAGTAGGTAGTTAATTAAATCTACTTAGGTAGTTGATTAAATCTACTTAGGTAGTTAATTAAATCTATTTAGGTAGTTAATTAAATCTATTTAGGTAGTTAATTAAATCTAATTAGGTAATCAATGAAATCTAATTGGGTAATCAATGAAATCTAATTGGGTAGTCGATAAAATCCAATTGGGTATTTAATGAAATCTAATTAGGTACATAATGAAATTAAAAAAGGTAGTTAATGAAATCTAATTAGTTAATTAATGAAGTATAACTAGCGAAGTAGTTTCAGTAATTAGCGACGTAGTTACAGTAATTAGCGAAGTAGTTTCAGTAATTAGCGAAGTAGTTACAGTAATTAGCGAAGTAGTTATAGTAATTAGCAAAGTAGTTATAGTAATTAGCAAAGTAGTTATATTAATAATTGTTTATATAATATATATTTTCATTTCATTCTAAGTATGATAATTTATTTAGTTTTTCATCTACCTTGACCTCGGTTTGTAATTGTAGTTATGAACTTGAATTTAGTAGTTTAATATATTTTTTACATATTAAGTGTTAGAGTTGTCATGAACTGAAATTCTTGCTTGAGTAAAGTATCCCTGGATAGAGGGGTTTTGGGTCGGACCACCTACTTTCCTGAAGGTTTGCCTTGTCTAGGAAAGTAAATGGGGTTGGCTATCTGTCGCTCCAGGAATCATTGGGGGCACAGATCGAGTGGCAAATGAAGGTGTTCTGTATATTGGAAGAGAGTTTGACAGTAAAGATGTAATGAAAAATGTGATAAAACAATATCACATTGACAGACATTACTCTTATGTTGTAGAAGAGTCAAAAAGATCTTATTATTTGATCTGTTGCGACAAATATGATTCGAACTGTCAAATGCGTATGCGAGCTATAATTGATAACACTTTTCACAGCTGGCGCATCACAAGATTTACTCCACACACATGTGTGAACCCAAGCTTGTCACAGGAACATTCTTCATTAGATGTTGACTTTGTTTCAACAATTATTGTTGAAATGATTAGAGCTTGTCAAGATGTTCCTGTTGTTCTTGTGATGGAGCGAATCAAACAACTTTTTGGGCATCAGATCTTTTATTGGAAGGCATGGGAAGCACGTCAAAAGGCTATTGTGAAAGTGTATGGTGATTGGGATGACTCTTATCGAGTTTTACCACAACTTTTGGAGCTTTTACACCACAACAATCAAGTGATCTATCAGTTAAATACTATTGAATATGTTAACCAATACAACCAAGTTGACCAGTCAATGGTTGTTTTTGATAGATTGTTTTGGACATTTTTACCATGTGTGGCTGCTTTTAAGCATTGCAAGCAGTTTATACAAATAGATGGCACATTTCTGTATGGAAAGTATACAGGAACTTTATTGATTGCTGCCACACAAGATGGAAATAGAGCCCCCTCTACCTTTGGCATTTGCAATTGTGGAGAAAGAGAACTTCTCGTCATGAAGTTGGTTTCTCGCATGTCTTCGTGAGTTTGTTACGGGCGAGGAAGGGATTTGCCTTATCTCAGATCGTCACCGTGCAATCAAAGAGGCAGTACAATCTGAGGGACTTTCATGGAGACCACCTTATGTCTATCATCGATACTGTATTCGACACATTGCTAGCAATTTAAGAAAGAGATTCAAGAATGAGTCGATGAAGAAAGCAATCTTGAAAATTGGTATGAAAATCATTTTTTGTATTAACAAATCCTATCATAGTTATGATCATTATTTGTTCAGATTTTTTCTTGTATGATAGCATACGAGCCTCAACAACAAAGAATGGAGGAGCGTCTTCAAGATATTCAAAGAGTTAATACGGAAGTTTATGATTATATGATGCAAATTCCAAAACAGAAATGGTCGTTGGCATATGATGATGGGAGGAGATATGGTCATATGACTACCAACATCATAGAATGCATAAATGGGGTTTTCAAGGGAGTTCAAAAATTACCAATCACAGGTAAATATGAATATTTAATTATATGTTGATCAGAAAAACATAATTATAATATACTATTAGTATAATGACTTAAATCTAAATTGTAGGTTTGGTACAAGAGACCTTCTATCGTAGTGTCAAGTATTTTCTGGAACGGGGAAAGCAAGCTGAAGAGGGCTTGAACAGAGGGATGCGTTATGGACACCATTTCCAACGTGATTTAGATACAGTTCTTCAGGAAGCTGCAACTTATCGTGTCACCACATTTAATCGTCCAGAGCAACGATTTGAGGTCGCTGAGCCCGGTGATGTTGTGGCTTGTAGCAATGGTCGGATCCGAATTGTTTTACTGGAGAAGCATTGCTGTGAATGTGGCAAGTTTCAAGCATTGAGATATCCTTGTGGCCATGTGATTGCAGTCTGTGGTTATGTACACGTATCTTGGGAGCAGTTTGTTGATCCAGTTTATCGACTTGACAGTATCAACTCATGCTACAATACTCTGTGGATGCTAATAGAAGAATATCAGAATTTTCAGCTCTCTGATGACACACCCATGCTTCTACCGAACATCAGTAGACTTCGACCTAAAGGGAGGCCAAAGTCGACTCGTATTCGGAATGAGATGGATTGGCCTACTGAACAGGCACCTGGACGAAGGTGCAGCATATGCCACCAGGAGGGTCATACGAAGACACGTTGCCCTATACACATAGGGCAATCATCTAATGGTTAAAATGATTTTTGTACTCCATCAGTTACTGTAAACATATTGTACGTGTAATCAATATTTTTCCATCGATGAGTTTTGAAAGCATTCATAGTGAATATATCATCATCATTTAAATAAGTGGTTGTTGTTTTAGAAAAATAACAAGAAATTTTAAAATATATAAAATATAAGATCAAGGATTTAACAAAATCTGAGAATTATCTAGAGTGAATAATGGTGAAGAATAAATTGAGGATATAACAGAATATGAGACTACTAGCCTAGAAAATGACAAATAAAGATATTCAAACATTATGCCCCTCTCATCCTTTTCTTCATAATTGTTAAATAGAGTGATGAACATAAATAATTGATATTCTTGAAAATTATTAAAACATTATGCCCCTCGTTTTCAACCATGAGAATGGATTTTCTCCAAAAAAAAACATTGATTCATTCTGCAACATTGGCAATTCCCCTCTTTAGTCGATCCAGTGAAGAACCAACTGTCATATATTCATTCAGAGGTCGTGAATATGTGACAGTTGGTTTTTTACTGGGTCGACTAAAGCTACGATGCAGAAGGAAGATGTTTTTTCATGTCAACCGTACATGGATCAAAGGTTTTTTCATATTCCTTCTAAACGATGTTGACTGAGCATATTGAGTTGGAGAATCAATCCAAAACTTTATATGTTGAACATATTATTAATTCCTTTAATAATTTTGGTCAATTATTGTGACGTCGACATCTTTCAAAATCCAATGTCATCGTTGAATTTTGAAAGCATTCAAAGTGAATATATCATCAACTTTATATGTTGAACATATCATAAATTCCTTTATATATTGAACATATCCTAAATTACTTACACGCTTCTTTCATACATTACATGATAAATTTCATACCTTAAATGATAAATGTGATGACTAACATGAAATTAATGTTTTACTATTTTTATAATCAGATGAAGCAGCCACTATTATCTGGTCAGGAGACGCATGTGTCGCGTCTTGTGTTGGCGCGACGACCTGTTCGACAGCTTGCTGTTCGGAGAGCACATCATTTTCATCACGATGCGCCCCCGACAGCTATTTCTCCATACCTTAGACGTGCGGGATTTTATGGAGTCGCTATGTGTGACTTCAAGACTATTGATCATCATTTGATTGCAGCATTGGTTGAGAGATGGCGGCCAAAGACGCACACTTTTCATCTTCCGGAGGGGGAGATGACCATTACTTTAGAGGACGTCATCTACATGTTTGGTTTGCCCATCCATAGACAGGTAGTTACGGGTGCCACTAGTGGCAACTGGGCTGTCATCATACAGCGACTATTAGGCATTGATGTCGTTGACGTACGAGGTGTCCTCGTGGATTCGCGATTGCGCATGACATGGCTTAATGAGCATTTCACTATCATTCCTGATGACGCAGACGAGGAGACGCTCATTAGGCATACACGTGCATATATTCTGCGACTACTCGGAGGCATGTTATGCGTCGACTACTCCACCCTTTTGGTACACATGATGTACCTCCCATTACATGAGGATCTTGATCATATAGCTACATACAGTTGGGGATCCGCTATATTAGCACATCTGTACAGATCTCTTTGTACCAGTTGTCAGGCAGATGCACATCAGATTGCTGGTTGTATGGATTTAGTACAGATGTGGGCCTGGGAGCGTTTTCCACGCATCGCTCCTCGAGCTATCGCACCTCTTGCAGTAGAGCTATTTCAGGATTGTCCTCGTGGACGATGGTATATTTACTTCATTACTTTCATTTATTTAGTACTTCTGATTTTTTTTTGTTATCAACTTACTCTGTATTGCTATTTTGTATCCAGGTGGAGTCAGTCTCAGAAGCATGCACACACACCGAGACATAGTGTGCACAGCTTTCGACAGTTATTCGATACATTAGTGCCAGCTGATGTAAGTCAAGCAGTAATTTTTTATATTTCATTATCACTATTTTAAGTTCTTACAATGTAATCTTACTAACATTATCTTGCTAATATGTCACTTACTTTTTGAGTTTACATTTCAGGTTTCATGGACTCCATATACAGGTTATGTCTATGCATCACTTCCACCATACTGCACAGCTATGATTGGAGATCGTGCTGCAGTGGTGTCACTCATCCACTTCCATATCATTGAGTGGCACCAGCTCAATCGGGTCATGCGCCAGTTCGGTTATATACAGCATATCCCGATGGCACCAGGACAGCCAGAGGGGTTGCATTCGATTGTACTTACAGGTAGACAGTCGACGAACTGGCGGCAGTTTCATGCATCTCATATTGAGCTGTGGGACGCGCGTGCCCGATATGGTATTTCTCGATATGGATATCCCACAGCACAGTATCAGTTATCTGCCCAGGGGGATTATGCAGATTGGTATCGACGTCATATCATCATGCATCTTACACGTCAGGGGATTGACATTCAGCAGATGGTAAACTTATTAAGATATATTATATTTGTTTAACTGTTTTATGGTATTAATTTGAATGTCATTTCATTTTCAAACAGACAGCATTGATCATCTTGCACATATCACACATCCTCGGGAGGAGGCATATATTAGACGTGATGTAGTTCATCGAGATGTGTTGGCTCTCTACGACCATCTCCGGATGATACGAGACAGTTTTTATGACGAGGAGCCACAGGTATATCCTGATCCATATCCTCCAGCTGGAACTCCTGAGGGTGAGGGTGATGATGTGTCTGCTATGCCTGCTGATGACGATGTACCGCCACCACCGCCGCCAGCTGAGAGACGGAGACGAGGACCTCGGGAGGGGCAGAGGCGGCGAGATAGACATCCGAGAGCACCTCCTGCAGATGTGGCAGCACCACATAGAGATGATCCTGCCCAGCTTATTGATGAGGTTGCACAGCAGGGAGACGTTTATAGACCACATCTATCATCTCCGATGACTACTATGGACTACGAGCTGGATCAGGTGACACAGCTTGTGGCAGCCCCCTCTCCTCCCGGCGAGGACTTCTTCAGTATGTCATTTCTACCATTTTTAGGAGCCTCAGGACCATATGGCTCGACGCATGATTATGGGCAATCATCCACGTATGATTTTGGGCAGTCACTCATTTATGATTTTGGTCAGCCCTCTACACAGCATCATGAGGAGGCACCGGATGCACCAGAAGCAGAGGATCCCGTTGATAGGACACCGGAGCGACACGTACGTCGGACACGGGGAGGACGTGAGATTCAGACGCCACGTTGTTGTACCGGGGGGCATCGACGTTGATTTATTCAGATGCCATGATATATATGTTAAAAACCCTCTTTATTTAGAGAAATGAATGTTATTTAGACATATAATTAGAAAATAAAATATATAGTATATACAAAATAATATAAATGAAACTTTAAACATTGATTAAACGTATAAGAAATACTCGAAAACAACATAAAACATGGATTAAACATATAATAAATAGTTGAAAACAAAAGGATTTTCCAAAAAAATTGTTAGTGAAAAGTAATCTATAAGCTTTCAAAAGCGCCTACTTGAAACTTAAAAATGGTTCAAGTACGTGACTTTGAAAGACTATAAAATATATACTATAAAACGAATAAAAAACAGAAACTTTAAACATTGATTAAAAATATAATAAATAGTTGAAAACAAAAGGAATGTCAAGTACGTGATTTTGGAAGACTATAAAATGAGGATACTATTATTACAATGAGCTGTTCTTATATAGTTATCCAGTATTTCAGTTTTTATTTATATTTTAGGCATACTTTATATTTGATACCTTTCAAAGTCGACTTCTTGAAAGATATCATTAATTATTAAATTTAAAATAGAGAACTTTAAAAGCATATAAAATATACAGTATAAAATTAGATATCCAATTCACGGTAAGAAAGACCACAAGGTCCAAAAATGGTGTGTTTATGTGGAGGTTCTGGTATTTGTTGCAGTGAATTGGATATCAAAATCTATACTGGATATCAAGAAAGGTTGAAGCCGTCTTTCGTTTTGGGGGGAACACCACCACAGTGTCTTACATGCAGCTTAACTGTTCAATTCAGTTTCATTAAATCTGGACAGTCCCTCATTTTTACCGAAATATCAGTCACATATCCAAATTAACCCCCCAATTCTGACGCCCCTGGTTTCATACCGTTCAACAAAGGAGAGACGTCCATGGTAAACCTCCGAGTGAGAGTGGAGGAAGACACACTTACTGTTTTAGATAAAACTCTTCCACTGTTTTAGATAAAACAGTAAGTGTGTCTTCCTTCACTCTCACTCGGAGGTTTATCATGGACGTCTCTCATTCATTGAACGGTATGAACCTAGGGGCGTCAGAATTAGGGGGTTAATTTGGATATGTGACTGATATTTCGGTAAAAATGAGGGGCTGTCCAGATTTAATGAAACTGAATTGAATAGTTAAGATGCATGTAAGACACTGTGGTGGTGTTCCCCCCAAAACGAAAGACGGCTTCAACTTTTCTTGATATCCAGTATAGATTTTGATATCCAATTCACTGCAACAAATATAAGAACCTCCACATAAACACACCATTTTTGGACATTGTAGTCTTTCTTACCATGAATTGGATATCTAATTTTATACTGTATATTTTATATGCTTTTAAAGTTCTCTATTTTAAATTTAATAATTAATGATATCTTCCACTAACATTTTTTTTTTGAAATTCCTTTTGTTTTCAACTATTTATTATATGTTTCATCAATGTTTAAAGTTTCAGTTATATCCGTGTAATAGTTTATGTTTTATAGTCTTTCAAATTGAAAGCTTATAAATTATTTTTTATCAACATTTTTCATTAAATTCATTCTGTTTTCAAATATTTATTATATGTTTAATCAATGATTAAAGTATAATTTATATCGGTGTTATAGTTTATATATTATAGTCTTTCAAAGACAAGTATTTGAAACATTTTTAAGTTTTAAATAAGTGTTTCTGACTTCTTAAAAAATATTTCTCATCGACGTTTTTTATGAAATTCCTTTTGTTTTTAACTATTTGTTATATGTTTAAAATACAATTATTACAAATTATTATAAGTAATTATATTTGTAACTACTACAAATTAATATAATTATAAGTTATTATAATTATAAATTAGTTATAAATAATTAATTGTCATTAATTAAATTACAAATTATTTATTATTAATATTTGATTATTACAAATTATTCTATCTTTATATATACATTATATATTTATTCTATTTATATTTATATAATTATAATAAATATATAATTATAATTAAAAATATTATAAATATATACTTATAACTCTAAATATAATAAATATATAATTAAAATAAATAATTATTATAGGCATATATTAATTATAATTACATATTTTTTATAATTACATATTTATAATGTAAAAAATATATATAATGTATATATATAGAATTATATATTTACATTATGTAATTATATATTTACATTATGTAATTATATATTTATATATACATTATATATAATTAAAATTGCATATCTACAATGCAAAAATATATATGTAATGTATACATAAATATATAATTACATTTACTACATTTATTATATTTATTACATTTATAACTTTTATTATATTTATATAGTTATTATATTTTTGTATTTACTATATTTATAATTATATAATTATTATATTTTTGTTTTTACTATATTTATATATTTATTATTTTTATATATTTATCATAATTATTATATTTATAATTATAAATTTATTATAATTCTCTAATTAATATTATATTGAATATATAATAATTATAAATATAATAATTATAATAAATATAAAAATTATCTAATTATATTAAATGTAACATAATAAATATAATAAAATAAAAAAAAACAAAAAAAAAACAGTATAGCGTCACTTGAAGTAGCGCTAAACGCACCCATTTAACTAAATAATTTTTACCCTACCCCGTTAAAATAAAACAAAAAAAATTAACCCCCTCCCCTAAATTTGACTCTCACACACCCTCTTGGATTCACAGTATTTGCGTGTAATTCAAACAATCTCTTGTACACTTATCCTTCACGCGTAATACTGTCTCAAATATGTTATGCGGCATTCTCAAACAAGTCATGAAAATCAGATATACAACAGTATAAAAAAATGCATTGTGGTTCTTACTGTTCTTCATGAAAGACAAAGGAGACGCGTACGTGTATCGCGCTTCTTGAATGATTTCGCAGAACCAGGCTATTTGCGAGACAAATAAGCGTGCAAATCATAGGTTGTCTACTCACGGCTAAGCACAAGCTTCGCGGATCCTTCTCCTCTCGAAACACTGTTTTTTCGGATCTCTGTTTCTCTCTCAAACTCCCGCAGATACTCTCGGATGAGAGATAAGAAACTACATGTAACTGAGCCAATGAAATGTATTTATAGACAAACCTCACTGAAGAAGAACTCCGTAAATCATGGAGAACCATTCAATTTCATCAGCTCTGTCATTCGCTGCCTTGCGTCACGAAATATCACCGTCTTCAAAATAATCACATTTTCAGTACACTTCATTTCTTCACTATAATCTTCATTTAATCATGAAAATGATTCAGCAAAGGATTCCAATCATCATGGAATTTTCAGGATGATGAATCGACGAAGAGAACGTCCGGATCTAGGTTCGGTCGACATCACTCATGGAGATCCCCTTCGACGAACGAATACGAACTGAGGTTGAAGAGAAACTCAGATGGAAATCGAATCTGCGACAAAGATGATCAGACGGTGAAGCTCGGGAGATCGGCTGTCAACGTTGCAATGGAGTTTCTGACGCACAGAAGCTTCTCGAACGAGGATTGCTGGAGAAGACAGAGTCCAGCACTTGATCAGACAGCTCACAAGAAAAATGAGAAGATCGCACGGCTGGGAGTTCATTCAGACAGATCTATCGATTTTTTAAAATAGCGGAATCGGACGGCCCAGATAAAATGGACAGATCGCAAAGCTGATATTCTTTCGGTGCTACAGTAATTGGTTCCCACATCGAAAACGCATACAAATTTCAGCTCCTTTATATTACAAACTGCAACAATTAATAGCAATTTAGATAAGAAGTCATGTTGGTATTGTCTCACAAAAAATTATTATGCTTTTTTGTTTTGTGCATCTTCACTATGAAAAATATCTTTTTTGCATAATTATAATATTTCCTCAAAGACAACAAACTCAATTCCTCTATGTTTGGAATTCAATCATAAATTCAAAATTTTCCAATGTTGTAAACATTGTGTCAATAACCAATGGCACATGTTTTGAGAACTACTAACCAGTTCAACAATCATCACATTTAATATTGATTCATCTAAAGCAACTTCTTAAAGCCAGTTTAATAATTCTCCATACTGATTCAATGGCAAAACCTCAATGTTCAATTAATGTCATGTTGAATTTTTATCAAACTTCACATTGACATTTTATTGTATTAACAACAATTACAACACAAATATCACTTTAAATAATTTTGGTTCTTCACTTAAATCATCTGTAAAATTAATGAAGTAAGAATACTCACCTTCAGATTCTACTGGAAATGGTTCACGCACATCAGTGTGAACCAATTGTAGAATCTCTGCATCTCTTACAAATTGTTCATCAAAAGGTTTCTTAGTCATTTTACCTTGTAAACCAACATGACATCTATCAAGTGGTTTTAGCTTAAAAGAGTCTAAGTAAACATCTTGATAGAGCTTTGTCAAACACTTCTTTTTTTAAAGGTTGAGGCCGAAGCCTCATTTATTATTAAATCAAAACAAAAACCTCTTTTAACTGGGTAGAGGGAGACCCATTACATAGCCCGAATGCCCAGTGGGCATTTAGCCCATTACATGGCCCTTAGGCCCAAATTTTTGGTCCAAGGCCCATTCTGTGAATAGTAATGCTACAGTATCTGCGATGCTACAGTCCCACATAGTACCCGCTGCTGCTACAGTACCCTACCACCGCTACAGTGATCTGCCGCCGCTATAGTGTCTGTCATTGCTACAGTGCCCGCTGCTGCTACATTACATTACAGTACTGCTACAGTACCCTGCGTCCCATGGGTTTTGAACCACCATTTTTCATGTAGCATTACGGGGTGCTTAGTTTCTGTGAACTTGATGGTGATGCCACATATAGGTGTGAAAAGTTTGATGTGAACTTGATTCATTATCAACTTCCAATACTTAGCTTCTGTAATTTAATACAAAAAAAATATGGTTCTTTAAATATACCATACCATAATATATGTTGTATTTATAAAAGAAATATATTTATTTCTGAACTTAAAAATAAAACTATATGTATCAAGGTAAGATACAGAAATTATGTTTTTTTGTAACATTTGGTACATAAAAACAATCTTTTAAAACCATGACCATATCAGTTGGAAACAGAAGGTGGTAGTCTCCAATGGCTAAACCATCCATCCTCACACCATTTGGAGCCCATAAATCCACCTCTCCTCTTGAAATATTTTGAAATCTACTTGGATCTTATATTTGAATACAGATATAGGTATCATAAGCTATATTTAATACCCAATGTGTAGATATAGAATTTTTTTACTCGATAATGAACACACCTAAAGCTTCCCCTTGCTTCTTTAACTAGGTTTAGTTCTTCTTCTAGTTGCCTAACTTGCCACATGAAAAGAATACTTCATCATTTTACTTTACCAGTCTTTGGATCTTCATTTTCTTAGAAGGACAGTGCTTGGGGGGCTTAGACTTGGAATGATTCTTAGGCCCCTTGTTCTTCCTTTTCTTATTCACCATAAAGACTGCATGCTTTTCATGCTCTATGTCTTTATCAACTTGGTGAATCAATGTAAGGAATTTTGAGAGAAACTTCTCATTATTCCTCATATTATAATTAATAATAAAACTAGGGAATATCTTAGGTAGTGAGGTAAAAATTAGATCTGTACATAGATCACCAAGGATATTAAATCCCAATATGTCTAAGTTCTCAAACTAGACAATAATCTTGACTATATGAGGCCCATTTGGTACTGAATCTCCAAGATTACACATGAACAATGCATTGGATATTTTGTATCTATCTTGTCTCACCTTATATTGATATAGATCCTAAAGGCGTGACATGATGTTATACACATATATATCCTCATGTTTCTTTAAAATCTCAATGCGCATGGAATATATCATGAAACATTAAACGTATGTGGTATCATCTAAATGTTTTATATAGAGAGAAATTTATTCCTCACTAGCATGAAACATTAGACATATGTGGTATGATTCAAATGTTTTATATATTTAAATTCATGTGGGTTTCCCTTTCTACAATAAATAAGATAAGACTTTTTATACTTTATCTCGATTACAAAATAGATAATGAATTTAATTTAATTTATTAATATCCCACTATTTTATCAGAACCCAATATCCCTCATCATTGGTTTCAGAATATTAGGTTGCACGGATATCCTAGTGTCAAGGATCCATATAACCCTTCTCATAACCCAGACAGAGGTCTATCAAGCTACTTGAAGGTATTTACATAGTCATAACATGCCAACTTCTTTAACTCATATCTCATTGATCCGTTGAGTGGACTCCCCAATCCTGATATCCTAGATTATAATTTCCTCAATACTTTTCCTACTAATTACATTAAGTCTCACATAGGTTATCAACCCTTAAGGCAAGCTTGTTTAAGTCGACCCAAAACTCAAGATAGAGATTCCATGATAATTGAATGCACTGTAACATAGTTTGGTCAATCACTTTGAACAATGGTTTGATTTATATCCAAGTAGTGGAAGTTTATACCAACTTGATATTTAATTCGATGTATTTTTAACTTTATGTGTAAACTATCTATTTTATCTTATTAAATTCTTATTAATATTAAGTAGATTTTACTTAAGTGATTAACCATGTCTAGATAAAGTTTACACATATTATAATATTTTTTTTAATTCCATATTTCGTGCTTCTTAATTAATTAGCTTAATGATTTAAAAATCCATAATTATTAAACTATGAAATTTATAGAAATAAAATAAATAAAGTGGTACAACCATGAGATTCTATAAAGGTTGTTTATCTAGAAAATGATATACCAACCCCTGGATCTAAAGAATTAAGTCTTGGAACCAAGCTTGGTTCAAGTTATAGTATTCCAATTATGTTCATGTGTACCTCCTAGATTAGTTTTACAATAAACCCAAACTTGAACTGCCTCCACTGATCTAGGATGTCCATAAATTACATAATTCTACTCACACACAAGTGAGGGTAACCAAAGGATTAGTTAAGAGGGTTTATATAAAAGAAATTATGGGAACACAGACCATAACATATTAAGAATAGAGTAATGACTCACAAACCATTATTTAATTTAATAAATTATTAAAAAAACCATGAAATAATAAATTAAATAAACCAATCACATATATAGACTGATCTAAGGTCATGAGTATCCATGTACATTCAAAAAAATATGAAAAATTACACTAGTTATTATTCACTTCAATTAATTATTCATTATTAAGATAAATAGACTTGAATTATTTCAATCATTCAATCAATCAATTAATTCACTTTATCTTAATGACCATCTGATGTCTCTTAAAGACACCCATCATAAATTCAATGTGGAAAATAAATAGTCTTGACCAGTAATTACGAATGATTATATGGAATTAATTAATCATTTATTAATTCTACAAAACATTATTACATAGTCAATGCATCAGATATGAATAGTTTAATTAGGTTTTTAATTTTACAATTAATTAAACTTTATGAAATATAATTCTATTAATTACTGGGTGACTACGTTGTGTGTACTAATGAGATACACATCATGTTTTTCACTTTTCATGAATCCAGGATAAATACCTAGGGACTCAGTGTGTATCTCAGATGGGTTACATGGCATATACTAATAAACTACAAACCATGTGTTCCAATTTTCATGTGTCTGTGTACCCCACTGATTGACTCAACGTGTTCTTCAGACGTGAGAATTAATGAGTCATGTGGTGTGTATGATAGCTACATCTCATGTCTCTCATTAATGATAATGATTTTTAGTATCATGTGGGGTTGATTCCATGTATTTTATCACATAGTTGGAATGAATTTTACAACTAAACTGTGTAGACTACACAACATGCATGCTAGCTACATGTCATGTGGTCCGACAAACCGTGTGCCAGGATGGGCCAATCAACACATAATATACATTAAATACACTATATTCTATTATTTCTCATCACATCATGTATCCCATAACATGTCAAGATGTAGTGAAATTGGGTACATGACATGTACTTTGTATCACACACCGTGTATCCATGTCTACTGGCCATAATCCTCATTATCTCGTGACTATAAATCAAATATTTTTTCATCTATTATTAATATATTTAATATTATATGAAAATATAACTATTAGAATTAATATTCCATAAACATGTTAATTAAAATTTTGGATTTAATCAATGAATAAACTAGAAGTGAAAAATAACAACAATTGTATATAATCAATCAATGAACAATAAATAATTATAAATTATCTTTTTCCTACTTAGATACCTATTTAAGGTTCAAGTGTATAGTGGAAGTAGTCAGAAACATTCCCAATAATTATTTTTTTATCAACTTCTTCGAATTTATCATTAGAAAAATATGAAGTAGCAGCCCTAGAATCCATGAGAGAGGATATTTTCACATGTAATTTATAATTAATTTATTTAATTAAAGAATTACCTTTCATTGAATTATTTCTTTATTGATGAATCAATAGAACACTCTTATAATACCACTGTCGTGTCATAGGAATCAAGAATAGATTTCCTCTAGTGGTGATCCACACATACTCTGCGAAACTTTGATCATCGTTATAGAATTCTCCAGGCATTACCATGGATGAATATATTGCTTACAATGCTTGATGTTGATCAAAATTTAATCCTTAAAGGGTGAATAGATTCTCTCTAATGGAAGTGGAGAATTTCTCTTTATTATTGATATCATTCTTGGGAAGAGCTCTCTAGGGATTGAGAGGATTCTCTCTAGAACTCATTATGAACAACGATGGAATGAAGCTAGGGCTGGCACAAAATTACATAACTGAGTTTATATAGTGCTAAGGTTAGAAAATAAATAATTATGAAAGGTCCCTTATTATTTTCTTAATTATCGACCCAAACAATGTCTAAATATTATTATTATTAATAATTATATTATTATTATTTACTTGAAACGTGTTAAACTCATTGATAAAATAAATATTATTTTTCTTGAATAAATAAATTAATATTTATTCAAATAATATTTAATATGAAATTTCTCATTAGTCCATCAAACATAGTCTGCCAATCCTCCTCATTATTTATCATTTCTTGAATAATGACTAATTAATTAATTAATTAAATTTCACTACATTATTCACCAATATATATATAAATATTACATTACCTAATTTAGTGAATAAATATTTATTAAATATTAATATAATTAAATAAATAAATAAATTTTTACCATGTGAAGAAAACAAAATAAATATTTTATGTTTATATAATAAAATAAATAATTAGTTCGTGAAGAAATATTTATTGAATATTCAACTCACATATATATTCTCTTGAATAACTGGTGTTTGAATAGTTTTTATCAAACAAACATGAATAATTTATAAACCACATATAGTAATAATATTTATCCAACATATTATATTTATATAGAATTTAACTGGAGATCCAAATACACTTAGTGTGTTACCCTCTAGGCCCCTTTCTCAGTGGCATTAGGCTACATTGTCTAAAGTCTAGGGTTAACATTTAGAAACACATTAAGAAACTCAAAGGGAAAGAAGTTAATTTCACCATGAAATATAACCTCATACAAACATACACTATGCAATATATTTCATTTATCATGATATCTCTAATCAAGTAAGTTTCATGGCAGTGTCATCAACCCATGCGATCGATGTCTCTTTCTTTAACTTTCTAGAAATGAACATGTTGATGACAACACCATGAACGTGGACTTAATCAGGTAGTTCAATTACCATAAAATATCCTAAGATATCAACTTCCATTAAATAACATAAGGGATAAATCCTTTCTCACCTTATTTATTAATAAAACATCACTTATAACGCGCCCAACATATCCTACCTCACTGAGAACATATGTCATCAAGGTTTTCATCAATAAATAAAAGTATACAACTCATGACATGTATTAATAATAATCTAAAAGTATAAGGATCATTACATACATATGTTGATAGGAATATCCAATAAAATATATAAATTTGGATTTCCTATTAGCAGGTCATGGTCTCGTAATCTTCTACACTAAAGATTACTAAGGGAATACACTATTTGAAAGCATCTCAAAGTCCTATGAGTATCTACCAAAAATAGCCTATATCATTTGTGTCTCATAAAATTATATCATATGGTTATAGAAAATATATTTACTAATACTATTATATCACTTTTGGGTTCTCATCATAGTAGATAACTATTATGACCTTTCAATACGATGAGTGCCCTTAGGATATTATCACACACTATGTCAAGTAGAAGAATAATCATGATGTGATAAGAACTTTTATTAATATGATAATATATTAATACAAGTAATCATAAAGTACATAGAATTTGGATCTATGGAACCAAATTCAATAGTCATTCACACATAGTATAGGGCCCATGAGGTGGTTTTGTCCACCAATTGTGGGTGGTGACATCTGTAGATTAAGCTGTAAAGGGGGATGGTGTTGATCATCAATATTGAGGTGGCATGCACTATATAAGGCAATGGTTGGTGTTGTTTTAGGTCTCCAGATGGGAGAATATGATCACTATACAAATTATGTATACTAAGCTAGGTTTGGTAAAGGACATTCATTGTCATGCCTTGAGATTTGTTGGGTTTTTATCCCATAATGGTAAGGAATATTTAAGTCTATGGGACTTGTGATATGACTTGTAGATATTCTATTGTGTCATAAAGATTATTTTGGGATGGTAATAACATGTGGTATGGGAATGGTTGGAAGATTGAGGGTGATTTCGGTATGACATACTGTGCATGTATCATTCCACTCTGGTATTGGCCAAGGTAGGTAAAGGCTCACTCAGCGTTGGTTAAGAACAAGTGGATTAGGTTGTGGAATATGATTTGGGTTCTATTTATTATTCTTTTCATGCACTCGTATATATATAGACATTATTTAGGGACACCATTGGTGGTGGTATACTGAGTTTATACTCACACCTTGCATGAGACCTCCAAGATGTGCGTAAACTTTATAGTTCTTGGTATATGTAATGGTAAAGGATAGACACTAGGAACCTAGTGGATTTGGGGGTTAAAATTTTTCATGAACTGGAAGGAATTATTTGTAGATGGATCATGAATTTCCTTGATGTTAGGCTAGTTGTGTATTTGATTAATTTTGTACTTGTACATGTGTGATTGGATAAGGGAAATCAACTAGGTTTTTTATAACTATCATGGCATGGTAAATATTAGTTAAATTTATTGAATATTTATTTTGGCTTGATTTTTCTTAATATTTAAAGTAAATTAATTTTTTTATGTTATCTTTATTTAATTTTAGAGGGTATAGTATCATCAATATCACCTTGTAGACCTTTTCTGCTAGTCGGAAGCCTTTGGTATATGGGTAGGCGTGCTTAAGGTCTAGTGGTCCACTAATCTGATCATTATAGAGTTATTTCTATAGATAACCTCAATTTCATATATAGATATCACATCATAATAGATGAATATTAATTAAATAACATAATTATCCTTTCCATAATAGTATGTGTGTAATTCCTTTGGAAAATTAGATACATAAACAAATCATTCATTAGTGAACTATATCACCTGCCACTAAGTTCTTCATAAGTAACATCACTATTAGACATATCATGCATAATACCTTTCTTCATAACCTAAAGAAGGGAAAAAAGAAACGGTTAAATCAAATGATCAGTAAGGGTAAATATGGTAGATATAAATCAATGATCATATGAAAGAATAAGATAAGCATAAGGGTATGAGATCATGAATATAACTTAAAAATTTCATACCCAATCTATCATGGATTTTAAATATGATTCATTGAATAAAACATGATTATTTAAAAATACATGAATCATGAGAGTGAGAAAACATCCTAAATTAATCATGAACCATAAGTTATATCATATAAGTGTGGCACCATCATAATTGTATAAACCATTTCATATATCAAGGTTTACTACTAAGACCATCAAATCATAACGGTTCAGGAATCAACACTAGTTTTCCATAGAGTTTTAATCACATAAACTTGTTTCCCATAATAGATCAAGCACACCGATTTGTTTCCCATAATAGATCAAGCACATTGGCTTGTTTCCCACAACAGATCAAGCATATCAACTTGTTTCCCATAAATAATCAATCACATAGACTTATTTACCATAATTATCTCATGATATATAAATAATTACCATTGAATTGTAGGGATATATAATTCCAGTACCACTCATCACGTAATGAAAACCATGAATATGTGTTCCATAAGATCATAAAACATTTATCATGTCATCAGATCATAACCTGTGCAAGGAAAATAGGGTTCATAAACATTTCATAAATCCATCATAGCATAACCCATGAAAAATGATTGGGTTTCATAAAAATACCATAATAATAATCATAAAACATCCATAGAAAGAATAAGGATGGTACCATTGGATCATATCCCTAATAAAATATAAGTAAAACTAAATTTTATTGTCATTAAGAAATATAAATTCCATAAAAATATCATTAAAAATTTCATGAGGAAAATATCCTTTACATTTTGAAATCACTTCTCTAAAATATAAAAAATTATAAAATATTAAAGAAAACATTTTCTTTTAAAATAAACTTTTAAACTTATAAATAAATTTTTAAATAATTGTGTGCTATTGACAACAAGAAATATTTTTCATGTCATACACATTAAAATAAAGATTCCTTTCACATTTTTGGTAAAAAGTCAAAAGTACTTCATTTGAAAAACATCAAAAAAAGATTCATTTTAAAACATTTTTTAAAAGTTAAAATAATGGTAAATATATATTTAAATTTTTATTGGATAATATTAAAAACCTTACTTAATACATATTTAGAAAACCTGGACACTAAGGAAAAATAATTTTTAACTGAAGAGAGAAATAAAGTCGATTTTTCTTAAAATTATTCTTTCATAATCTTGAGTAATTAAATAGAGGAAAATGAAATGGAAACATTTATTCTCCAGGAATAAATTTAAGAGAATAAAATTAATAAGTTTTTTGATAGATAGATCATAATATTTCATTATTGAAAACTTAATCATAAAAAATTCTGATAAATAATGAGATTTAAACATAAAACATTTACTTATGTTCGTAAGGTGGTGGTGGGAAATGAATTACATCCTTTCATAAGGCGGTAATTCGTTGTACAAACAATCAACAGTTTCATTTACCATTTGATGGAAGAAGAGATGGATATAGGTTATTACATTAACATAATAAAATATCATAATATGGGATATTTTGATTTTATTACATCACCATAGTTTAATAATATTTAAATAATGTGGAATAATAAATAAAACAAAAAATGCATGGTTTAATACTATAACTCTTCTTCATAGAACCTATTTAGGTTTACACATAAATCCTTCTTTGGAGGGTTTAATAATAATAAAAATAAATCTATGATGTTTTAAGGTAAGTAAGGAAGGTATTTTTGGAAGGTATTTGATGAAAAAAAGGCTTTGGAAGTGTGGAGAGGAGAGGAGAGAGGGTGTGGGGGAGAGTGCACAATTAGAATTTTTTAAAATAATAAGATATAATCATGTTTTAAACACACCAAAAGGCTCAACAATGGATCATAAAAGAACCTTATATGATATGAGGATGAAATATGTCCAGAAAATAGGAATTATCTAAATTTTTTTTGTCATTTTAACCCTTATATTTTTAGTTTAACCCCCAACAAACATGTTTTAACCTTAACTACAGTAATTCATTTTTTACTTTTTACTATTCATTATAACCAAAAATTAAGTTAGAATTATTATATAATATTATTTTATTAAATTAAATTCACCAACATGACAAAATTTAATTTAAAATTAAACTCATAGACGTGATGAAAAAGCGGTTTTCCAAAGAAAAAGTTTTTATAAGTATAAAAAGTTTTTATATCAAAATTGAACATAAAATTGATTTTAATTTTATATATTGAATTAATAATAATATAATTTAACTAGTTTTAATTTTAAAAATATATTAAAACAAAAATTAACTTTAAAATTATTTAAATGAAATGGCAGTTTTTAATAAAAATTAGTATTTTTCACTATTCATCAAAAAATTAATCTTTTCATAAAATTCTAAAAAATGAACTCTAAGATAATTTTGAAATGTTGATTTAAAAAATTAAGTTAATTTTTAAAAATAAATTTTCTAAAACTAGAAAAAATTAATTTTATTATTTGTTTACAAGAAGTAATGAAAATCATTTTTTGAGAAAAATGTATTTTTGAAGCATATAAAGACTTCACAAAAAATTAAGTATTTATTTATCAATATATTTTATTTATCTGAAACCTTCATAATTAATTTTTAAAATATGGTTATCCTACTCATAACTCCAAATATAACTGCTAGGTTATAGCATTCATGTTTATATAATAATATTTTTAATAGTATATTGTGGTTCCTCATAACTCGGTGTTTCGTGTAGCGTAAGTTATCAAAAAAATTAAATTTATTTGAAAAAAATAATAAAAAATCTAGGGGTATTAAATTATACCCCATTAAAATTAATATATCCCTCAATATTTCATTACCCTAATATAAACATCTGAGGATACTTCTGCCTCATCATATCCACAAGTTCTCATGTAGCTTCCTAAAATTGGTGGTTTTCCATACAACTTTTAAAAGTTGAGTGGTCTTGTTTCATATCACTTTCTCTTAATGATAAAGAATATACATAAATTTTTCATTATAATAAATATATTTCTCTAGTGGTATGACCTTTGAGTTTAGTACATTTGAAGGATCAGGTATGTTCTTCCTCAGGAGAGATACATGGAACACATCATGAACTTGAGAGAGGTTCGATGGAAGTACCAAGTGATAAGTCAATATCCTCACTCGATAAAGAATATAAAAGGATTTAAGATACCTATGGCTCACCTTTACTTTATTCTTGAATATAAAAACCTTATTCCATAGTGTAATTCATATAAAATCCTTCTCACTAACTTCAAACTCCAAATCACACTAATGATTTTCAGTATACCTTTTCAGTCGAATATGAGCTTCCTTGATGTACTATTTAATAAATATGACTTTATATAACATTTAATCAACTATTTTAGGTCCTAATATATTTATTTATCTAACTTCATCCCAAAAAATTGTATTTATACACTTCTTTCCATAGAGGGATTCATAACGATCCATTTGAATGCTCGAATCAAATCTATTATTGTAAGAAAACCCAACTAGAGGAAGGTGTTGATCCCAAATAATTATGAAATACATATAATAGGATTTAAATATATCCTTTAGGGTTTCAATGGTTCTATAAGACTAAATATATAACTAAGGATTATATTAAATACTAAAACTCAATTTAGTAACACGATCTTATTGAAGACTTTACCAGAACTTTAAGGTAAACTTCATATCTCGATCAAATACAATATAATGTGTCACTTCATGAAATTTTACCACTTAATGTATATCCTAGAAAGTTTATATAAATATAAATATTATCTAATATCAAGGATGTGTTCTAACTTTTAAGGAAACCAATTACAACCCATATAGAAATGTTCCCTTTAAATGTTTTGGGGAGTCTCATGAAAAAATCCATGGTGATGTTTTTCCATTTTCATTCTGGTATGGGTAATAGTTGTAACATCCCCTTAGAATTTTTTCTCTTAGACTTAACCTAGTGACATACCAAGCACCGAGATACAAACTCTTCAATACCTCTATTAATTTCTGCCTATTAGAAATTATCTTTCAGAACTCTATACATCTTCATACATCATGGATGAATATAGAATGAAGAACTATGAGCCTCATCCAATAGCTCCTTCAAATCTAGTATAGACAAAATATATAATTTTTTTTAACCTTATCATTCCATCATAACCATGGATAAACTCAGGAACATTTATGACCTTCTTCTATATCTTTTCATCTTCATTATATGCCACTTTAATCTTAACTTGGATAGATGGTTGAACACTAATTTGAGAAAGATTGTATTTATACCCTTCATTTAATATTTAAAGATCCATCCTTTGAAAATTTAGAAATATTGGATCTTTTTTTATGATCATAATAGATAATCAAGCATTATCCTTTTGACTCAAAGGATCATCCACCTTTTTCTATTTCCCAATGTGGTAATGTATTGAGCATTAATAATATTTAATCAGTTCCAACCATCTTCTTTGGAACATATTAAACTCCTTCTGTTTGAATATGTACTTTAAATTTTTTATCAGTATATATATTAGACCTTTATTCATAAATATAATACCTCTATATATTTAACACAAAAAATACCATATCTTACTCTAAATCAAGAGTTGGGTAATTTTTCTCATGAACCTTCAATTATCGTGAGGTATAATCCATGACTATATCATTATGCATGAGAATTCATCTCAGTCACTTATTTGATGCATCACTATATATTAAAAACCCTTCTCTACAATAGGGTAATGTAATTATAGGTTATGTGACTCACCTTCTCATTAGTTCCATGAAATTTTATTTACATTCATCTGCCCAAAGGAACTTGGCTCCCTTTTGAGTTAACTTATAAAGTGAATTGGATGGCCATGAGAAATTTTATACAAAACATCAATAAATCCAGTCAAACCAAGAAAAATACTTCTCCCAGTCACTTTGGTTTCTCTGGTCCAATGTTCAATAGCCTTCTTATTTGACAGATCCATTGATATACTCTCACTTGAGATTATATCTCCTAAAAATAAAACATTTTATAACCAAAATTCACACTTTTTAATTTTTTCATACTGTTTCTCCTTCCTTTGGGTCTTCAGTATAATTCTAAAGTGATCTAAATTCTCTTCCATACTCTTTTAATAGATAATAATATATTCTATAAATACTACTGAAAAAAAATCAAGGTAATATCTAATGAATTTATTCATTAAATCCATGAAAATAGTAGGGGAATTAGTAAGACTAAATGGAATCACAATATATTCATAGTGTCCATAACTTGTAAGAAGTTTTGTCTTGGGTATATACTCCTTATTGAACATAAATTAATGATATCCTAAATAAAAGTAAATCTTGAAAATTTATTGACCTCTATGAAGTTGATCAAACACATCATCAATACGATGTAGAGGATACTTGTTCTTGATTTTGATCTTATTCATTTCCTAATAACCAATGCAGAGTTACAATGATCCATATTTATTATTAAAAAAAGTAATAATTACTCCCAAAGGTGAAACACTTGTCCAAATGAATCCCTTGTCAATATTCTCCTGGAGGTACTTCTTTAACTCCTACAACTCAATCGAGGTCATTCTATAGGGATTATTTGAAATAGGTATAGCACTAGGTATGAGTTCCATTGAAAAATCAACTTCAAAATGCAGTGTAAGACTAGGAAACTCTTCTTTAAAGACATCAATAAAATCCCACACAATAGGCATATCATCGATGTAGAGTTTCTCCCTAACCATCTGAGATAAACACCACATTTGAATAGGAATCAAGACCCATACCATGGATGTGATATCCATAGAAAGTTGATATCAATCATCACATTGATAAATGGACATATTTTGGTTGGTAATATCATATGGGACTTCCCTTAATTGAAAATTGATGTGGGATTTATGTAGATAATCTAATATATTCCTAAGATAAAAAAATCAATTAGAGGGAGAATAATAAGATTTTCATAAAGAAAATTCCAAAAAACTTCAAATGGAGAAGAATCATAGACGTGAGATGAGATCATCATACCATTAGGGGTTTTCAATTATAATTCAAAATCTAATTATTCAAGATAGTAATTAACATTCCTAGATACATTTCATGTTATAAGTTAATTTAAATAACTGTTCTCGAATAATATAATTCAATATTTTAGCATACCTGTCACCACCCCAACTTCATTGTTCAATCTTCAATATCTTAGTAAAACCAAAATGGTTAGAATAACCACAATAAATATTTTATTATAGTGATTAACCATTCATAGGATTTATAAATCATGAAACCTTATTTTAAGTCTATGAAAACTTAGTTTTGACCTCGGTCGTTCATGGTTATCACCTATTCAAATCCTTCATGATAGTTCATAAAGAGTTTGTGAATTTCCAAAACATATCTCCCAGGATTTTCAAACTGGGTGTGCAACAAGGTCTGTTATTGTATACTAATTGAAGATATAGTTAAATATAAATTCACCATTTTCAGAGTTTTTTTTACTATGTACAATTATGTCAGATCCAAATCAACTTGTAGTACCCAAACAGGGATGTAATTTCTTGTAAAATCAAATAATATCTTTCTTACCAAAACTTTAGGTTGTTATTCTATACTTACACTTATCCCCAGGGTTTTCACCTAGGTTTTATGATACTAATCTCTAAATATTAACTAAAATTTTCTCTAATACCAACTATATTGAACCGGTATTTCTATACATAAATATTACATCTTTTTTAGATGAATATTCAATACCTTTCAAGAATACTCACCTGAGGACCATAAAGGTTTAGTGTATTTGGAGACTAGATACACAATATTTTTATTTCATGAATGATATTAAATATCTACCAAAAAGAAATTCTCATTTAGAAATATTTATAAAGATTACCTACTTAAAACCTTTCTCCATATCCTAGGGAAATGAAACATAAGAAAGGTTGATTTCAATTTTTTAGTAAGTGTAAACATGTGAGATATCAATAAATGATCATATAAAATCATAAGATAAGAATAAGGGTACGAGTTCATGAATATAGCTTAAAATTTTAATACCCAATCTATCATGGATTGTAAACATGATTCATGGTAAAAAACATGATCATTTTAAAATACATGATTCATAAGAGTGAGAAAACATCATAAATTAATCATAAAACAGAATTTAATTTCATGTAAGTGTGGAACCATTATAAGTATAGAAACCATTTCATATATCAAGGTTAACTACCGATACCATAAAATAATAATAGATCAGGCATCAATACATGTTTCCAATAGTGGATTAATCACATCAAATTTTCTCCCATAATGGATCAAGCACATTGTATTATTTCCCATAGCAGATCAAGCACATCATCTTTTTTCCCATAGCATATCAAGCACATCATATTTTTTCCCATAATGGATCAAGAACATTGACTTGTTTCCCATAATTATATCATGAGATATAAAACATTACCTAATTAATTAGAAGGATATATAATTCTAGTCACATCCATCACATAATAAAAACTATACATATGTGTTCTGTAATATCATTAAACATTCATCATATCATTATATCATAACCGATGAAAATAAAAAGGATTTCATAAACATTTTATCAATCCATCATAACATAACCCATGGAAAATGAATGGGTTTCATAAAAATATCATCATCATAGGCATAAACCATACAATTAAATAATAAAAATGGTACCATTGATCACATCCCCAAAAAAATATAAGAAACACCAAAGGCTATTGTCTTTGATAAATATAAATTCTATAAAAATACCATTAAAATATTCCTGAGGAAAATATCCTTTTCATTTTGAAATAACTTCTTTAGAATCTAAAAAATTACCAAATATTAAATATATTTTTTATTTTAAAATGACCATGTAAACTTATAAAGTAATCTTTAAATCATTTAGTGGTCATGATGGTGGGAAGTATCATTCATGTTTTTTATGTTAAAACAAATATTCCTATTATATTTTTGGTAAAAAATCAAAAGTAACTCATTCGAAAAATGTCAGAAAACATATTCCATTTAATTTTTTTTTATAAAAAGTAAAATAAGGGTAAAAAAAATTAAACTATAATTGGATAATAGTAAAAAAATTCCTTAAAATATCTTCAGAAAACATGGATATTTAAGAAAAATGAATTTCAAATAAAGAGAGAAATAAAGTTGATTTTTATTAAAAATATTATTTCAAAATATTGAGTACTAAAAGAGAGGAAAATGAAAGGGAAATATCTATTATTTATAAATAACCATAGGAGAAGAAACTTCATGAGTTTATTGAGGGATAGATCATAATATTTCATCATTCGAAACTTAATCATAAAAAATCATGATAAACAATGAGATTATAACATAAAACTATTACCACTTTGGTAACTTTTGAATCATAAGCCCTGTAAAAGAAATAAAATTATTTAGACATATAAATCCCCATAATTTTATTATAATAATTATAAAATAAATTCATGGTAAGTATATACAGCACATAGAATAAAAAAGTGGTGAATATGGCACATGTCTCACAGAAATAAAATTGGGACGAAAATCCCTTACCTCAAGTCTCGAATTCCTTTGTACGTGTCGATCCTCCTGTATAATAAATATAGTTTTATTATAAATATATTTTATAACCATAATAATATATATAATTTCATATATTATTTACTTATAACCTTTTACCACCCCATTTATTAACAATTATTTGTTAAAATCATTGTTTTAGGTGATACCTACTTCATTTTTCATGTATGTTTTGGTTCAGTAATTTTGGTCCTTGTACTTTTATTATGGATGTATAATTTCTAGAATTTTAATAAAAATAAAAATATAATATATAATTATTATATACATATTTATATTCATCCATAAAGGTTATATATAGGAAAATTAATTACATCATTCATGGAGACGATAGGTCATACATACGCATGAATGATGTTTCTATGTTATCGACGAATGGAAAAAATAAATGTAAATATTAATTCACATTTAAGAAATAATTTTTATATCACATATATCACATATATTCATTAAATATTTCCATATTACCATCAATGTTAAAATAAAATGAAAAATACATCACATCGCTTCATGGAGGCGGTAGTCCACACATACGCACGATCGATGTTATCATTTTCCTATGGATTAAAAGGTAATAAGGTAGATGTGATATAATAAATGTAAAATTATAATTATTTCATAAATATAATATAAATATGTTAAAATCATTATTATATCCATCCGTGAGAGGCAGTGATGGAAAACAAATTACATCGTTTCGCGAGGCGATAGTCCGTCATACACACAGTCGACTGTTCTGTTTCCCATTCAATTGAATATGATATGGGTTTAGTTTGTTAAACTAAAATAATAACATATAAATATACAGGAGACATTGGTGTTATTATATCAGTATTTTTGAATAATATTTTAAGGATTTGGAAGAAGAAATAAAACAAAAACACATGGTTTAGTACTATACCTCTTCTTTGGAGAACCTCTTTAGGTTTAAACCTAAATACTTATTAGGAGGGTTTCATAATCAAAATAAGAAACATATGACATGGTAAATGAATTAATGAGTTTATTTGGTTAGGTATTTTAAGAATCAAAAGGCTTTTTTAAGTGTGAATATGGTAGGATATGGAGTGTCCTTTTATAAGTGGGGGAGAGGACAGTCACTTGATATTTTTTTAAAAGAATAATATATAACCACACCTTACACACACCAAAAGGATAAAAAATGGATAATTATCAAACCTTATGTGATATAAGCTAAACAAATGGCTATAAAATAGGAGTTGGATAAGTTTTTAGGTCATTTTAACCCTTATGTATTTAGTTTAACCCCTGGTAAACTCGTTTTAACCTTAATAGTGATAATCAATTTTATTACTTTAAATTTAATTATGACCAAAAATTAAGTTGGAATTATTATATAAAAACTAATTATAATGATTAAAAATATGAAATCCATTTTACCAAATTCAATTTATATAAGTGATGGAATTTAATTTAAAATTTAACCCGAAGACATGATGAAAAAGTGGTTTTCCACAGAAAACGTTTTCATAAGTATAAAAAAATTTATATCAAAATTGAAAATAAAATTTATTGAAATAAACTAAATTGAATTAATAATAATATAATTTTTATTTTAAACCCATCTTAAATAAAAATGAAAGTGGTAAATTTTTAAACAAAAGGAAATTTTTAATAAAAATCACTATTTTTCACTATTCATTGAAAAATTAATCTTTTCAGAAAATTATCAAAAAATAAATCTAATATAATTTGGACATGATAATTTTAAAAAATAATTTCTTTTTTTTCAAAAACATTTTCAAAAAGAGGAAATTTTTTATTTTTTTTATTTTTTTACAAAAAAAATTGAAAATAATTTTTGAGAAAAATTTATTTTCATAACATCTAAAGATATATAAAAAATTAAGTACTTATTTATCAATATATTTTCTTTATCTAAAACATTCATACTTAATTTTAATTTTTTTTATCCTATTCATACTACCAAATCTAATGTCTAGGTTATAACAATATTGTTCAAATAATATTATTTTTAATATTATATTATGGTTCGTCATAACTCAGTGTTGTGTGTAACACAAGTTATTGAAGAAATTAAATTTATTATAGAATAAAAAAATCATAAAATATCAGGTTGTTACAAGATCATTTAGGGAATTACAATAGTTCTACTCATTTATTCTTAGCTTCCTAGACCTGTAAACAATTTTGGATCACCTATAAATTTGTACAAAACAACTCCATGACCTAGAACCATAACAGTACACCTCATAATTCACTCATTCCTATAGAAACCACAACCCTAGGTCACTGGTTAACCTATTCTTCAACTTTGTAAAATATTTATATAATTTATTTGGCCTAAATAATGGCGTCATATTTTGGGAAAAGGTTATCATATGGGCTACAATATAAGAGAATTATTCCATAAATTTCTAGGTGTATTCCATTAGTCTAAGGAAAATTAACACCTCAAAAACTATCTTGGGTGGATCCCAAGGAATATCTACCTCAAACTTTGAGGGATCAACTAAAAACTACCCTCTAAAATGACATACCTAAGGAAATAAACTTCTTAAATCCTAAACATACACTTCAATATTTTCCATATAGCTGATTATCATAAAGTAATTCTAGGATAATCCTCAATTGCCTGGTATGCTCCTCCTCTAACCAAGAATAAATCAGGATGATTCTAATAAATACCATCATGAATTTTTTCAAGTATAAATAGAAAATATATTTCATGAGTACCATAAACACATTTGGAGCATTCTCCATGCCTAATGACATCACTAAGCACTTGTAGTGATTGTAGCAACTCATGAATGTTATCTTTGGGATATCCTCCTTATAAACTTGAAGATTATGATAGATGGACCCAAGATCAATTTTTTAGAACCATCTTGTTCCTTTTAGATGATAAAAGAGACCATAAATCCTTATAAGATATTATTTATTCTTTACTATCACCTGGTTTAAGTGACAATAATCAATATAGAGCCTAAATCTCCTATCCTTTTTCTTAGTGAATAGGAGAAGAGATTCCTTGGAAGGAATAATTGGTTTAATAAAGAATCTCTCTATAATGTCCCCTAGATGAAACTCCATCTCTTTGAGATTAACTAGAGGAATAAAATTAGTCTCTAAGGATATCGGTGTGGTCTCAAAGTGAAAGTCAATAATAAAGTCAACCTTCCAACATTGGGGAAAACTTAGAACATACTTTGGGAAAAAATCCACATTCTTCTCAACCACTAAAAGAAATTTCTCCTCTACAACATCTATAGAACATAGTGATAGTATTTTTTATAGGTAATTAGGTGTAATATTCTAAAGGCTGGTCATGATCATCCCATTTGGGGTCACATTCATTAGTAAAGGTAGACCTTGACCCATATGCATAGTGAAATATAACTCTATGTTGGAAAAAATATACCCAACCTAGACTATAGATAACTAGTCCATGAAAATTGTGACATCACATGGTGTCATCTATTGTAAAATGTGTTCCCAATTGAATGTTTATCTACCAAGAAAAAGCTCTCACTAATAGTAGATATGAGAGAGTGGGATCTCCCCCAATAGCAATCTCTAGATTAATAAATTGGTCTAAGATCTCTACTAGGATCTAATGATCATGAAAAAAAGATAAATAAATAAATAAATAACTCAAAATAGTATTAATGAGAATGATTGTTAAATTATATGAAAATTTTACCTCAAACCATGTTGGGATATGCCTTCTTGAATCCCTAAATTTTCTATATTTGACTTATGCCATAGCTTTATACACCCAAGGCCTATCATGGCCTTCCTAGAGGTGTTGAAAGTGGGAATGGATCAAAACATCTCCCATGCCTATCCACTCCTATTTCATGGATGCCACTAAGAGGGACATCCTATCCATATCAGGTGTCCATGGTTAGTGTGTTTCCTATATTAGGGAGGTCTATCCATTGTTCCACCCTAACTACCCTTTGTTTCTCACATGGTGGTAAAAACTCCAAAAAATACATAAAAATATTAAAAAAATACATAAAAATATCTATTTAATAGCTAAGTAAACCCAACTAGACACCCCTCGGTTTTCTTACACCAATACTAAGATCATGAAGATGGATACCTCCTATGATGTCATCATATATGATTTAACTGACTAGCTATCATTCATGACTCTAATATAGTGCATGGATATGGATCTACCTAGAAACTCATGATTACAAAATCACACTAAATAATGAAAGAATATATGGTAATAAACAAGGGTATAGTCCCAACTCAAATCTCATATCGATAGGCATGCATGGACTTCTGATCTCAAAGATATCTATCATGAATAATGTCCTATTAATACCTCATAAGGTCATAGAATGTTTATGTGTATTATGATATCATCATGCTACCCTACTGTAGGTCCGTCATCTCCATGACTCAAATCATATACAACATCATTAAATAGTATTCCTCCCTGAATAGTCTCTCAAACTTCATATAGGTCAGGGTAGCCTCATCATGATTTACATGATAAATGACTACTAGTTTCCTATTGTACCATGAAGAAGACTTGTCACAAGAACAACCATATAGTCAATGGGTATCCAAACTAGATAGAAGACATAAAAAATTGGCCACAACCATCCCTTTATTTTCTAAGAATCTAGCTTGACTTGAAACTTGGGAGGCTGCTATCTCTAAAAATCATAATGTATACTCAACCTGTAAGAATTATCATCCTACTCCATGGGGAATACCATATGTACTACAGATAGATCTACTCTATTCTAAATACATGGGGGATCAGCCCTCTACTCCACCGATGGGGGAAACACTTCCCTATCAAGTACCTAAATTAAAGCATCATCCCTTAAATATTCAATGAATTGAGGCTGAATAACTAACATGGTCCCAACATAACCCCAACTCAAAATATGAGTTGGGTATTTATGGGGTGGAAGCCTATATTTTATATTATAAAACCATAATTATTAAATAATATCTCAAATTCCTGACTCAAAGAAGGTGTGAATAAATAAAAAACTGACATGTTATATAATTTATAAACTATCCCATTAAATCCCACAACAGATGTCTTAGAGCTCAGAGTTGACTAATAGATTATCACAATCCTAGTAAAAGATTACATTGGCCACCCACACCAATAATTGGATTCCATGGTCTGTTAACTAAACTCAAGATCCCTTAACACCATTATCCTAAATATCACAAACCTACCCTTAAAAGACCATTAACTTTAAACTCAATCCCTAAGAATCAAATTGGTATGATACCATTATAACATGATCTGATCCACTAAGAACCCACTTAGGCCAGAAATTAGCCAAGTGTGCCACCCCATGCTCAACTCCAATTGGAATAGGGTTAGAAATAAGCACCAAAAAGGAATATCACTCATATAAGAGGCCTTATTCAATGAAAATTTAACATCCACATATCACCGTGATAGAATATATAATGAAAACCAATGAATAAATAAACCAATAATAGTACATCATGCATGAGACCATAGAAAATATCCCAAAAATGTACACTACTACAAATAGGCCTTTAATAGCACTGGTATTTATCAGTGCTTGAAAAAACCCATAATAAATGATATATTTATCAGTGATAAAGAAAGCGCTAAAAAATTTAAGTTTTTATCAGTGCTTTATTTTTAGCGCTAATAAGGGGTATCCTTTATGAGTGCTTTATTTTTAGTGCTGATAAAGGGTACCCTTTATCAACGCTTTATTTTTAGCACTAATAAATATTTATTTCATCAGTGCATTTTTATCACTGATAATGGTCCGAATAAATAAAATGAAATAATTAAATAAATAAAAAATAAAAATGTGTTTATTAAAAAAATATTACAAATTTTATTAATTAAATAATTATTGATAAAAATGAATAGATTGATTTTACACTATTAAATATTAAACATTTTTTTTAATTAGATAATTATGATAATTAATGTTATTAAATTGTATATATTAAATATATAGATATATATTAATGTATATAAATATGATTTGTATATTAAAAAATATTTACGCGCTTTACATTAAATAGTCATATATTTTTTGAATAATGGTTTATAATTAAAAATTAATATGAATTAAAAATATTGACTAATTGCATAGTACTTGGCATATAATTGAATGTCGTTTGATTTTTCAATTTAATAAAGATCAAATGTGTGTTATATTGATTTCATATATACGTAATTAATGCATTTTTATATATTACAATGGACACACGTAAAACTTATCCATTTTTTCAATATTCTTAAAGTGTACTTATTCTTAATTTATTCAATTTCACTCATTTTTAACATATATGCATGCACATAAAATTAGATATTCATTAATAATGTTAAAATTTTATTTTTTTAAAAATATTTATAAATAAATATATTTATAAATGTATATTTATTATATTTATACATTTATATATTTATAATTATAAATAAATAAATAGTTTTTTAAAGTATTTATAAAATTATGAATAAATAATTTTATATATTTAAATAATTATTAAATTTATAATAAATTTACATAAATAATAAATATATTTACTATATTTATATTTATATATATTTATTAAATATATGTGTGTATAATTATATAAATATATATATTATGATATAAATATCATTATTTAAAAATATTTCTACAATTATTAATAAATAATTATAAAATTATAATAAATATGTTTAAAAATGAATATGTGTACTATATTTATATTTATATATATTTATTAAGTATATATAAATATTTACAATTTACAATTTACAATTATAATTATAAATCCTTTATCAATGCTTTAGAAATAAGTCCTTCGAAATCTGTATGGTTATTTAATATCATTCCATGGTTTAAAAGACAAAGTGGATGTCAGGAAAGTGTAATATAATTAACATGAAATGTAGATACAATAATTAAATATGGGAACCTACATCATCTAGTAGATTCTCCTCAGTGGAAGAAAATTTCTTACGAGTTATCTGAATTTGGAGATGAACCAAGAAACTTTCATCTTGCATTATCTACAGAAGGAATAAATCCTTTTGGTGTATAGAGTAGTACTCACTGTACATGTCCCATCATGTTGGTAAATTATAACTTTTCTCCATGGTTATTCATTAAGTGAAAATACATTATGTTGTCTCTGTTTATATCTGGACCAAAGAAACCCGTTAATAATATTGATGTCTATTTGGATCCATTGGTCAAAGATCTAAAATTGATGTGGGATATAGGTGTTATAATATATGATGCTCATAGAAGTGAATAATTCACATTGAGTTCCATATTGTACATAATAATAATGAATTCCCCACTTATGTAAATTTATTAGCATTAAATGAATGTTGGGGTGTCTCATTTGTGAAAAACGCACATACTCAGTTCAGTTGAAACATTCCTCAAAGAATTTGTTTTTAGGACATTAGAAATTTTTACCACAATGACATAAATATCAATCTTGTATAAAAATATTTTATGGGGAATATCAAACAAGGTACAAAACCATCTCCATCAATGGGTGATCAACTGTACAAAAAAGTAAAAAATATTGACACTATTTTTGGTAAACCATTTTTGAAAAACCTTAAAAAATCAGGTTGGAAGAAGATATAAATTTTCTTTGAATTACCATATTGGAATTTTTTGTATGTTAGACATTTTATTGATGTCATTCATGTAGAAAAAAATGTATTTTATAGTATTATAGGAACTTTACTAAATGTTCCTGAAAAAACAAAATATGGCATCAAGGCTAGGTTGGACTAGATTGAAATGGGGATAAGGGAAGATTTGGCACTGGTGAAGGGTAAAAGGAATACTTTTCTTCCTCCATTAGCATACACTCTATCCAGATAGAATTTTTTTTCAATTTTCCCCTTCCTTACTAGTGTAAAAGTTCCACATGGTTATTCATCAAATATCAATAATGTCATTTCAATGACTAATTTGAATTTCCAAAGACTAAAATAACATGACTGTCATGTTTCGATACAAGATTTAATGTTTGTTTTTTTTTGCATTCTGCCTCAAAATGTATGACATACATTAACCAGATTCTGCTTCCTTTTCAAATCCATATGCACTAAATTTGTATACTTGACAAAATTGACCATCATGAATAAGGAGATTTTAACCATATTATGTGAATTAAATATGTTCTCCCCACCATCATTCTTTGATATAATGGTCTACTTGATGGTTCAATTGGCTAGAGAGGTTCAACTATGTGTTTATGTCCATTACAGATGGATGTACCCCATTTAACGATATATGAATATTTTGAAAGGGTATGTCAATAATCAAAGTCATCTAGAAGGTTGTATTGAATAATGATATATTGTTGAAAAAACTATTGAATTCTATACCGATTACCTATCAGATTTTGAAAGTACCGGTCTCCTAAAGTATCTTCCTAGAAAATGACTTATGGGAGAAGGGATTTCTGAAAGAGACATTGTTACAATTACCTTAACATAGCGGGAGAAAGAAAATATTTACATATTACATAGTAGTAAAGATTTTGATATATACATTGAATCCCATAATGAAATTCTTAGAGATTTGAATCCATAAAGGGATAAAGGGTGTATATCAAATATACATAATCAATAGTTTATAAGATGGTTTAGAGAACAAAGTTATAAGGAGTTATTTGAAAATCTGAATTCAATTGTTGAATGACTTCAATGGCTAGCCAGAGGACCAAATGAATATGTTATATCTTACATTGGTTTTGTAATCAATCGTTATACGTTCTATACAAAAAAATATGATAAATTAAGTATGATGAAAAATATTGGTGTTACACTTGTGGTTGAAGTGATGCACATATATGGTTCCAAGGATAGAAACCCAATTTATAAAAATATGTCATATTTTGGCATTATCGAATAGATATACGAGCTGGATTATACAACATTTAAATTTCCACTTTTCCATTGAAAATTGGTTGATAAATCAATAGAGTGAAAGTTGATTAAATGGTCTTTGTAAAGGTGGATTTCAGTATAGAAGGGGAAAAGACGAGCCGTTCATAATGGAATCAAAAGCAGTGAAAGAATTTTATATCTCTGATCTAACAAACAAGAATTTTTCGATTGTCCTACTGGCAACTAAAAAAATGTTGATTTGGATGAAAATTCAATCATGGATGACCCTTTCATTGGGACATCACAGTTATCTCATTTCAGTCCCAATGTAGAAAATTTATTATATGTTATAAGGGACCACAAAGAGTGGATTTGAAATCTCAAAAGGGGAACTAAATCCTTGAAACCTTTAAAAAGAAAAGATAGTTCTATGTGAAGGTAAAAGTGTTTTTTAATATATTATGTTTTTTATCATAATATTATAGGTTCTCTAATACATTAACATAATCTAAATTAAATTTTTGACTACTCATGTAGACAATGTATCCTTTACATGATGATGTTACCAATCCCTCAAAAGAACAAACTATAATGAAGGAAACCATTTGGATAGATGCAAAGGTAATTTTACAATGTACATTCTCTATTTCACCAAAAAATTATATAATGGAAAATTGATTTAATTTTCATTATTCCTTACATAGTTCATTTATTTTAGAATATTTTTGTCCATGTGTCATGCCTTTACAAGAAGAGAAACAACATTGTCTCTTCTCAATCATATAGGTAATCTTGATGTTTTCCCAGTAAAATCATTATCCATAGAATTAATGTATTATTTCATATTTATGTTTAGTTTATTTCTTTTCATTATTATTCACATAATAATTGTTTTATTATATAGGTGGATTATTTTATTTGTGTTGGGTTGTTATGTCCAACTTTCATGATTCTTCTCCATTAAAACCTTTTCACCCATATAGTGGTGTATTTATCACTTTCTTTCAAGTTACCTCCACTACCTTTATAGGAAGATCAATGATTCTACCTCTACTCAATTATAGAGGTAATATTGATGTTTTCATAGTAAAATCATTGTCCATAGAATTAATATATTTTTTCATATGTATGTTTAATTTGTTTCTTTTTAGTATTACTTACATAATAATTGTTTTTTTAAACAGGCAGATTATTTTTTTCGAGTTGGGGTTCTTTGTCCATATTTCATCCTTTTATGTGCTAAAACTTCTATATACTTCTTCTCCCACAAAACCTTTCACTCCTTTAGTGTTTACATTTATCACTTTCCTTCAAGTTCCCTCCACTACTCAATCACATAGGTAATATTGATATTTTCACAGTAAAATAATTGTCCATAGAATTAATGTATTATTTCATATTTATGTTTAATTTATTTCTTTTTAGTATTACTCATAATAATTGTTTTCTTATATAGGTGGATTTTTTTTTTTGAGTTGAGGTTATTTTTTCGAAACCACTAATGCATTGTTGGAATCTCAATAAAAAAAATCAATGGAAATCATGGTAACATTGACAGTTAGGATTGTTTTTGAATGTATGTAATAATTTTTATTTATATAATTGTATAAAACAATGTTTTAAATGTATATAATATAGTTTTTTTTTCCTATTATTTGTGTTTTAAATTTTATTTCATTTAAATTATATATTGGGACTTGTTTTTGTTGATATTTGGTGTGTTTCTGGTGCTGTAGTGTGCTATAATATCATACTACAGCATGAACCTTTATTAGTGATTTTATAAGTGTTGATAAAGGGTTACTTTAACTTCACTAAATAAAAGTACTGATAAATGGGTCTTTTATCATCACTTTTCAAAGCACTCATAAATGACCCCTTTATCAATTATTTTTTTAGCGTTGATAAAATTATGGGGATTTTAATGTTTCTCACATAGTTAGCACATTTCTAGTTCAGATAAAGGCCATTTCTAGCACTATTAAAGGTCTATTTTGTAGTAGTGGTAGTAAAAAAATACATAAGTAAGGAAAAATTAAAATACCCACATCCCATGGAAATTATAACCTTTAAAATGTAATACAAGAACTATATGTTATGTCTACACTAACACAAGAACCACCAACAATTAACACCACAAATATCTCTTATTCACCAGCTCCCCTGGCTCCACTAGATTCGTGTCCTTTGAAATCACCACTGAAATAAGCATCGTATGCATGGAAACAACACTTATTGGCATTAGGATAGAGTAGGAGTGAGTATAAATATACCCATAATGAAACCAATAAATAAAAATAATAAATTAATATAGAACAAAAACTCAATAGAATAAACCTAGATATGAATTTAAGATTTATAAGTAACCAAGTTCAAGAAGGTCATCATTCATTATAGCTCAACTCTACTGAATTATAACACCAAAAGGGAACCTAAAATACCTAGAGCACTATCAAACCCAAAGAACTTGAACAATCTCACATCTATCAATTCCACACCATACATTGGTAGAAATAGTGGTAATTGGGGACTCATGTCTCACTGAAAAGTATGTCATCTGAGAGGGTTACTGACCTCTATGAAGAACTCGTTCGATGGAATGTGTATTTTGAATCATCTTAGAATGTTAAAAAATCCATGAGTATAGGAATCATGTCTTATCTCTACAATAGGGTTACCTAATCTACTAGATATATGAAGGACCTTTTCCTAGAAATAGATGCACTCCAAGAGGTTTACATACTCCATAACTCCTCTAATCATCCACCCACACATGACATCATCACTATGAATATAAAAAAATAAATATACTTGAATGACGCAAATATAAACCCCACATGATGAAGATATATGTATCATATCATTATACATGGAAAATAAACCAAAATAGACTTCTCATATATCCAAAACTAACAACTGGGAGGGATGATATAAAGATTACTATAATCTATCTAGTTATGGCATGTCTCAGTAGAGTACATAGTGTGTAGGATTACTCAGGAAAACTAGTCATGTGCTAACATCTCTTAATTCATGTGAAGTTAGAATACACATCATGTTCAGTGAGGTAAATAGTGTGTGGGTCATTCATGGTTATTGGGTGTGTACATACCATACATTCCAAGATACTTTTCCTAAGATACATAGCATGTGAAAAGGCACACATGATATGTATGTCCACCATGTCATCCTGGTCTTCCGTGTCATCCCACATTTTTTAATACAATTTTTTTTCATTACATGGTATAACACTTAATAATATAGAGGATATTTTGATGTTTAGTTTCTTGGAATTTATGAAAGTAATATATAAAAAAATTATTCTAATCCACTTGAAAGGATTATTCATAGATTTATCCTAAGTTACTATTATTATATCTCATATCCTAGGGGAATACTTTAAAACAAAGGTGTGAGCATAAATCCCTGTAAGGGAATTAACAAAGAAGATATTTAGCATGTGACCATGAGGCATATAAATAAGGCATGATCATAAGAACATGAGGAATATAATAATGTAAAGATAAAAAATCCTTACATGTAAATGTGGATACAACATAAAAATGAGACATTCATAAGCATATCACTAAGGTGTAATAAATCATAATTACCAAGGTTATTCACCAAGGTATCATAAAGCATTTCATCTATAGAAATTAATTATTTACCCAATGCATTGGAATGATATCAAGACATGAAATTCATATATATTAATTCATGTGATCCATATTTATTATAATATACCATTTCATCAATAACCCATGGAGAAAAATAGAACAGGTTTCGTATAAACTATTTTAGTACATAAGTGCTTAAAGACTTGAAAATTTCATCATTTGTATACTGATGAGAAGGTAATGTGGGTTTAATACATGTAAATACCAAATAAATAAATTATGATTATATATAGGTGAAAACCCATATAAAATAAAGATGTTTTTTATTCATAATATATTAATTTCTAATTTGAAATATAAAAATCTAGGAAATGAATTTTGGAGCATAATGGGTATACAAGGTGGATTAAAGAAAGGGGACAATGAGAGGGAACAAATGTATCCCATTATTAAAACACTATTTTGGAAGTAATTGTATAATAAAAATTGTTTCAAAATAATGTAATCAATCATTTATAATACATACCATAAAAGAGGTACTTTAATGAAAAAGAAGAAGAGGAAATTTATCTTACCTTGAAGAGTTGATTCCTAAAACTTGAGTTTGGAACCTTGATACCTTAAAGATGAAATTAAGGGATTATTTGGGAGGTAAAATGACCACAAATTCATGTATAATGGATATTTAGTGTAGAATATTTGGGGGTGGTGGGTATTTATAGAAAAAGAGGAGGAATTATTTAAAAATATTCAAATACAGGTCTTGGAATTCTAGTTTGTGGAAAATGAAAAACCATTATATTTATTTTGGTTTTTAATCATGGTTTTAGACATTTAAGTAATGTTTTATACTATTTAAATCCATTATTTAATATTATTTTGGTCATGGAAAAGTAATTTTTACATAAAATATATTTTTAAAATAAAAATTTCCATTTTAAACTTTGGAAAGTCATTTATAGGTTTGTAAATTGATTAGAATGCATTAAAATACATAATATTAATAATATATATATATATTTGGTCTTGAATTATGTTTAATTAATTATTACATCATTATTTCATATATATGAAGTCATAAAATATACCGAAAGAAAAAAAATTATTTTTACTATTTACTAAAAAATAAAATATTTTAGAAAATTCTCAAAATTTCACAAAAACCTAATTTCGACATATAGATTTCAAATATAATGTTTATTTTTTAAAAATAATTATCTAGATTTAATAATTTTAAATTTTAAATAAAAAATTATTATTTATTGAAAAATAAAAATTGTTACAACATAGTCAGCTTTCTGAAACTTATAAAAATATTTCTACGACATTATAAAATTATATTATCATTTATATTTAAATAAATATTTTTTATAAGACTATTTCTTGAAAATAATTTTTTTTAGAATAAATTTTTTTATTATAAAAGTGCGTATATTTTATAAAAATGAAATTATATTTTATTTGTATCCAAAAATCTATTTAATAACTTTATATTTTATTCATGTGTATTTTATTAAATAACATAATATTGAAAATGGGATTAAAGAAATAATTACTTCATTTATACACAAGAAATTTTACTTTTATGATATTAAGTTATAGATACATAACCCCTTATTACACCGACTTACGCCCTAACGGTAAGGTGTGTGGTGGTGGTGGTTTCATGGGGTGACTTAGTTAACATTGGCATGGTGGTGATCTCTACTAACATTAAATTCTCCCATAGTAGATTCTTTTCAAAAATCACTTATTAGAGATCTTCTTGGTCTTGGTCAAGGGATAACCCCAGTGATGTTACCTCCCTCTAATGTTCTGATAAATGGGCTTCAAAATTCATGACTATAGTAGTTAAGGTCATTGTTTATCCTTTATTCAACAATTATCATTTTTAATTACCCTTTATAACACTAATTATGATGGTAACATTATTACCAATAGTCATAGTGTCCAATAGTTATACTGACCTACAGTCATTTCCCAATTTCCACTTTGACTTTTATACCCTATATATACTCTACAATTTATCAATATTTACTACTTCATTCCCAAATGTTTTTACAATGTATATGATAATTCCAATTATATTCCTAATGTTTCTTTTTTATTTAAATATTTTTCATGGTTGGTTTAGTTTTCTTGGCATAGTTCGAACCTATGAAGTATTCCATTGTGTAGTTGATATTCTTTAGTTTTTATATCCATGTACTAGTCTTAGCTGTAGTAATTGGTATCATTAGTTTACATGTAATATTTTTTTTATTTCTATGTACTTCCATTGTGAAATATAATAAAATATTCATTATGAAAAAGAGTTATTTTATTAATCATTTCAATATTTTTTAGGTCATTACATTCACCTCCCTTCAGAAATTTTGCACTAACAATTTGTGTCTTACTTCAAAAAAATGGGGGTATTTTTCTTTAATTACTTATTTAGGTTCCCAATTATCCTCTTCAAACTTGTGATTTCTCCATAGGAATTTCACAAGTCATGTTGTCTTGTTCCTCGGTAATTGTTCCCTTCTATCAAAGATATATATTTTATCTTATTCATATGAAAAGTCAAAATCAAACTCCACACCATTAGTATCAAGAACGTATGTTAGGCCAAACATATAAATTTTTAGTAGGAACATGCGGAAGACTCCATGGGAATTGGGAAGATTTTTGGTAGTTATAATCAATAAGAAACTAATCTACACACTTGATAATCTCAAATGGTATAATATATCTTGGATTCTATTTCCTCTTATTTATAAATCTCATAAATTATTTCCATGGTGATATCTTGAGAAATACATGATCCCCAACCTGAAATTCTATTTCTTTCCTTTGATTTTTAGCATAAATTTTCTATTGAATATGAGAAACCTTGATGAGTTTTTGAATCAATTAAATATTTTATGTAGTCTCCTTCATAATTTTTGGTCCCAATAATTTCCCTTATCCAAATTCATCCCAATAGGTTTTAGTTCTACACCTTTTTCTATAGAGATATTCAAAAGGTTTTATTTGAATGCTTTAGTGGAAATTATTGTTATAGGAGAATTAAAAATGTCGAATATGTTGATCCAAAATCACTTGAAAATCATATAATCTAACCCATAACTTATTTTACAATGTTTGAATAGTCTACTAAGACTGCCTTCTATTTTATAGATGATAGTCTATACTTAGTTTTAATTCTATATTCAGATCCTTTTGAAGGTTCCTCTAGAATATATAAGTAAATCTTGGATCTTGGTTAGAGAAAACCGATATCAGTACTCCATAGAGTCTCACTACTTCTTGAATATAGTAGTGAGATAAGCATTCTCGAGATAAATCCTCTCTTATGGAAATAAAAGGGGTATCCTTTTTCAATATATCGATGATTAACTATATGTAATTGCTTCCCTTATATGTCTTTGGAAGACAAGTGACAAATTCCATAGTGATGTTATCCCACTTCCATATAGGTATGGATAATAGTTTTAATACCTCTTTTCGAAGTTTTATCTCTTCCTTCACATGTTAACACACCAATAACCTTGTAGTGTAATTAGCAATATCCCTTTTTATATTCTCCCACATATAATGATCATAAAGGTCCCTATACATTTTAGCGATTCTGAGATGTATAGAGAATGTAGAGCTATGAGATTAATTCATTAGCTTCTTATTTATCTCTGGAATAGATGGAATACAAAGCCTTTTACCAAATTCAATACACCTTATTGATCAATATTGAGTTCTGAAAAGTTACCATTTTTAATATCCTTTATCTTTTTTTTCATCAAAGGATCATCACTTTGATCTTTCTTAATATTATCTAATAATGATGATTAAGAAATAATTTATGATAGGATTGATTATTACCTTACCTTATGATACCCATGTCTAACCTTACTAGGTCCTTGATCAATGGATCTCCTTTAATCCTCGTCATTGTAAGAATAACAGGATCTTTCCTACTCAATGCATCAACAACTTTGTTTTCTCTTTCATGGTGATAATGAATTGAAAAATAAAAATCTTTAAGAAGTTACAACCATCTCCTTTGTATCATTTTTTAGTTTCTTTTGTGTTAATATATAATTTAAACTTTTGTGGTCTATGTATATATCACACTTTTCCCCATAATGATAGGGTTTCCAAATATTCATATAAAAAATGATTGTATCTAACTTCAAGTCATGGGTAGGATAAATTTTTTTATTATTATTTAACTATCATGATGAATAGGAAATCACTTTTTAATTTTTCATTAGAACACATACAATACCTTTCATATATTCATCACTATAGATAACAAATCCTTTTCGATAGATGGTAGAGTTAGCACAGGTTCACTAACCAACATCCTCTTGAGTTCTTAGAATCTTTCTTCAAACTATTTTTTAGAAAAAAACTTAACTATATTTTGAGTTAAATTGGTTATTGGATTAGAAATCCATGATTTTTTTTCCAAAAAAATTATATAGTATCTTTCTAGACCAATGAAACTATGAATATCAATTACAATTATAAGATGAGTCCACTCCTCTGCAACCTTAGATAATTCTCATGCACTTTAATAATTTTGAAATAAATTATAATATCATCAAGAAATGCCATCAAAAATTTATCAAGGTAATCCCTAATGAATCTATTAATTAAATACCTAAATATGGAAGGATCATTAGTTAATACAACGGGTATAACAACAAATTTTTAATGTATATATCTTTTTTAGAATGCAGTATTTGGGATATCTTCTTTCTTTACCCTCAATTGATGATACCCTAATAAAAGGTCAATATTGGAGAAGAATTGATCCCCATGAAATTGGTCAAGAAAATCATCAATCCTTGGAAGATGACATTTTTTCTTCACTATAATCCCATTAAGTTCTCTATAATCAATGCATAACCATATTGATCCATCTTTCTTCTTTACGAAGAGAATAGGTTCTCCCCAAGGAGACACACTTGTTTGAACAAAACCCTTCTCCAAAAGATCTTTAATTTTCTTATTTAATTCCTCTAACTCCATAAATTCCATTCTATATGGGGTATTAAATATTTTCTTGGATCTAGGTATGATTTCAATGAATAAATCTACCTCTCTTTCTGGGGAATGTTCGGGAAACTCTTTAGGAAATATATCAATGTATTACTGAACAATGGGGACATTTTATATATTTATGATTTCATTTTCTTCTCCCACTTCACCATTTATATCCATAAATAAGGTTATATTATGTGATTATAGATATAGTTTAGGTTGGGATATCTCTCTTTTAAAAATAACTCTAGGTTTTCTTTTCAAGACCCTATAAATTTCATTTCTTCTATAGTTGATCTTAATATTATACTTTGAGATCTAGTCTATACCTAATATAGTGTAAAATTCCACCATGAGAATGAATACTAGATTTATGATGAGATTTTACTTTCCAAAGTTGATACTAGATTTTCTATACATCGTAGATGCTTGAATAATCTATCTAGGAGTCTTAACTGGTAACTCTACTTCTAATAATTCTGGGTTTGATTCTACATTATTTATAAACCTAGATGAAATATAGGAATTCATAAAACTATACTCAAACAAATTAATTGATATATTTGAGAGTAAAATGAGTGTTCTTTCCACCATATCATTTGTAACCTATACTTAATCCATAGTAGTTGTAAAATTAGGACCTTGCTCGATTAACCTGTGCTGAGGTGGATGGGGGTTTCCCTCTATTATCTTATGATTTGGAAATTGATTTGAAAGGTGCCCAATCTATCCACAATTGAATCATTGAACTTCAAGATGTTCTTGTACTAACCTCCCTTTATCATTTTTGTTGATATTTTGAGGATTCACCTCACTATGATAGTTCTAAGATATATGGCCATCTCTTCCACACTTTTATCACTTTCTAATCCCATACTAGCAGTTCCTTGAATATTTTTTTTGTACATGGGAAGTTTTAGTTTCTTACTTTCTCTTACATATTTAAAATTATTCCATAATTTTGGATCCATATCTCTCTTCTTTTCTTTTTGAATATGTGACCACTACATCTCTCCAACCTCTATTTAATCCTCTATAGAACTCTGCACTATCATTTTATAGATTTCATAATCTCTATTTTCTAAATTCCCCTATATAATAGGTATTAGTATGATAAATAAACAATAAATCTTTCCCTTAGGATCCATAAAAAATCTAGAGGTGTATCAAGTAAGTATTTTAAATTTCATTTTATAGCTTCCCACTGATTTATTTTCCTTATACTTCAGTTTTAATAATTCCATATTCATTTTTTTATCATCAAATTAGGGAATATTTGTTAAAAAAATCTCCTAAAATCTTCCCACTTTATAAAATGAATATTCTCTCTTAGATTCATGTTCTTAATTTGTGTCTACTATAGACCATATTCTTCTTCTAATATGTATACTTACAATGTGACTTTCTATATCTCTAAAAAATGGAGTATAGAAAATATCTTTTCTATAGAGGTAATCCATTATTCAGAAATTAATGGACCAAAAGATACACTAAAAGAAGGTGTTCTTTGACACATAATGGACTCAAGTTAAAGTTATTTCTATCAAGGTGAATCTAGCCTCCCAACATGATTCATGATAATATTCATAACCTAATATAGTTAATTCATCATTCTCACGAAGTTTTCTATTCCAGCTTCCATCATGTTAGGAATACCATCATTGCATTGTTTATTGAACTCATCATTAATAAAATTCATCCTATTTCCCACCATTTTTATAAAATAAGAAAAACTTAGTGAGAAAAGTTTTACTTTTAGGAATATTTTAATTCTAAAGGTAATTTTAGTCCTAAAATAACAATATTAAAGATTTTATTCTTTAATCCCATCTAATAACAATTATATTTTCTATGAATCCTTCATAATGGTTCATAAAAAATCATGTGATTAACCAAGAATATCTTCCAGAAGTGTTAAAATATGTGTGTAGGAAGGCCAATTTTTTGTGTACCAAGTGAAGATAGAGTTAATTCCCAATATTTCCTTTTAAGGATAATTACCCCCAGGTATAACTTTACCAGATCCACATCCACTTTTAGTATCCATACAAAGATTTAATTTCATGTAAACCACTCACTTAATACTCCACCAACATTTCAATATGTCTTACTATATTTAGAATTATCCCTAGGATTCATACTAATGTTTTATAATCCTAATTTCCGCAAAAAAATTAACCTACCTTTGATACCAACTATGGAATCTAAACTTTTTTAATACATAAAACATTCATCACATGGCACAACACTTAATAATATAGATGATATTTTGAGGTATAGTTTCTTGGAATTTAGGAATTCAATAAATTAAAAAAAACTTTTAATACAATTAAAAGGCATATTAATAGATCCATCCTAAGTTTCTTTTACTATATATCATATCCTAGAGACATACATCAAAAAGTGGGTGAGCATAAAGCCTAGTAAGGGAATAAATAACGTATACATTTATCATGTGACCATAAGGCATATTAATAGGGCATGATCATAAGATAATGAGGCATATAATAATATATATATCATGAATAATAACATGAAAATGTGGATACAACATAAAAATGAGACATTCCTAAGCATATCACCAAGGTTTCATAAATTGTTATTATCATGGTCATTCATCAAGGTATCGAAAGGAATCTCATTGCTAGAGATTAATTATTTACCCAATGCATTAGATTGATATTAAGGAATACCATTTATATATATTAATTAATATGAGACACATTCATCATAACATATCATTTCATTAATAACCTATAGAGAAAAAATAACTGGTATCGTATAAAATCGTTTAGTACATAAGTGATTAAAGACTTTAGCATTTCATCATTTTTACACCCATGATAAGGGAATGTGGGTTTAATACATGTAAATCCCTAATAAATATTTTTTTTATATCTAAGTGAACACCCATATAAGAGTAATAGGTTTGGTTATTTATAATATAATAATTCTTATTTAAAAGAGAGAAATTCAAGAAATGAATTCGGCAACAAGACAGTTATATAATGTGGATTAAGGAAAGGGAATAAAAAGAGGAAAAATGTATCACATTGGTAAATTATATTTTAGTAGTAATGGTACAATAAAAATTGTTTCAAAATAATGTAATTAAACATTTAGAATACATACCACAAAAGAGGTACCTGGATGGAAAATAAGAAGAGAGTTCCCTTACCTTGAAGAGTTGCCTCCTAAAACTTGAGTATGGAACCTTGAGACCATAAGGAAAGCTTTGTGGGACTATTTGGGAGGTAAAATAACATGAAATTATTGGATAATATATTTGGAGTGGAGATAAATGGGGGATGGATGGGTATTTATAGTTAAAGAGGAATAATTTTTTAATAATTTCCAAACATAGGTCTTGGAATAATAGGTTGTGAAAATTGAAAAACCCTTGGATTAACCCTAGTTTTTTCTAATTATTTAGACATTTAATTCATTTTTTATAATATTTCAATCTATTAGAACCAAAATACTTTTTAATATTACTTTGGACATAGAAAAGCAAATTTTCCACAAAATATAGTTTTTAAAATCATAATTTCCATTTTAGAATTTATGAAGTCATTTATAGGTTTGGAAATTGATTTAAATATATTAAAATAATTAATATTAATAAAATAAAATATTTTTGGTCATGGAATATATTTAATTAATTATTAAATTATTATTACATATATAAAAATTCATAAAACATATCAAAAATACAAAATTGTATTTATAATATTCACTGAAAGAAAACGTATTTTATAAAATTCTAAATATTTCAACATAACATAATTATGAGATGATGATTTCAAATATAATTTTTATTTTACCAAATAATTTTCTAAAATGATAATTTTAACTTTTAAATAAAAAATATCTATTTATTAAAAAAAAACAACAGTTTTTAGGACATATTTAACTTTCTAACACTTATAAAAATTTCCTAGGAAATTATAAAATTATATTGTAATTTATATTTTTAAAAATATTGTTTTGTAGGACTATTTCATGAAAATAAGTTTTATTTATAATAATTGGGTTTATTATAATTGTGTATATATTTTAATAAAATATAATTATGTTTTATTTATATCCAAAAATCTATTTATCAACTTCATATTTTATTCATGTGTATTTTATTAAATAACATAATACTAAAAATGAGATTGTAGAAATAAATACTTCATTTATATGAAGGAAATTAATATTTTATGATATTAAGGTCTAGATACATAACCTCTTATTACACTAGTATATTATATAAGGGCAAAGAGTGCGATGGTGGTAGTTTTATGGGGTGGATCAACTAACATTAGCCTAATGGTGATCTCTAATAACTTGAACTTCTCCCATACAAGATTTTTTTCAATCCTCACTTATTGAAGCTCATATTGGTCTTGGTCAAGGGAAAACCTCTGTGAAGATACTCCCCACCCAAGTTCTGACAAATGGCCTTCAAAAGGCATGAATCTATTGATTGAGTCCATTGTTTCTCTTTTCTGTATCAATTATCATTTGTAATTAACCTTTATAAACAAAATTTCTATTGGTAAAATTATTACCATTGTTCATAGTGTCCAATAGTCATATTTACCAATGGTAAGATCTTAATGGTCAATTTTCTTTTTATACCATATATATACTCCAAAATTTATCAACATTTACTAATTCATTCCCAAAGTTTTTTACAATTCCTTTTATAATGTAAATTATATTCCTAATGTTTATTTTTTCTTTTAATAGTTTCATGGAAAGTTTAAAATTATTATTAGAGTTTAAACCTATGAAGTATACCATTGTGTGGTTAATATTGTTTTCTTTTTATATCATTATAGTAGTCTTAGATGTAGTAACTGGTATCATTACTTAACATGTAATATTTTTTATAATAGTACTTCTATAAACTTCCACTATGAAATACAATAAAATGGCCATTATGAGAAAAGAGAGTTCTTTTTTTAATATTAGAAAGAGTTTTCAGGCCGTTACATTGGTGGTTAGTGGTTACCTGACCACCCAAGAATGTGTTCTCATTTGGGATCATCTAAGAACATGATAATTGGGGATGAATAATTTTTAATCACCAATGTATAAAATTCTCATTGAACATTGAAATAATTTAATTTATCTAAGATTAATTTTTTCATTTATAAATAAACATAAAAATAATAAACATCATCATGAATAGACCTTATTAGAAAAAAAAAATAATAGACCATGGCAATTTATTAAGATAAAAGTTTGGAAAAACATGGAGGCTCCATCACCACGTCTATTCCATGCTAGAAATTAAATAAACAAATATTCAGTATCTCATTACTGGGGAAGATAATATTATTAAGGCACAAAAATATTTATTCATTTAATGAGAGAATAATCCAAATTAATAAATCATTTAAATATTCCTTAAACCTTTATCATTTTAAAACTCAATTAATTATCAAATAATCTGAGTCATGCAATAATAAAATTTGAAATAAGACATTCATTTCTATTGAGCGTGACATGAGAGAAAAATAATGATTTACTTAAATATCATTATTATTAAAATATATGATTATTATCATAATTTTTTTCATGCTTTTCGTTAAGAAAATATTTTTAGAAGAAAAGTAATTAGACAATGAAGAACAGGGTGATCATAATAATAGAAGTCCTACCTTGATAGAAAAAAGTTGACATTCAAAGATCTCATCATGAACCTTACTCATCTTTGTCACCACAAAAATGAAGAATAAGAAGAATGGTTTTTTATGTCTAGGGGTGATGAATCCTCTAAAGAGTTCTTCTACTAATGAAAAAATATATAGGGGATAGGAATTCTCCTCCCAAATTCAAATTATAGAAATAAAATGATTTTGGTGAAGATATTATTCCTCCTATAAAACACACTCTTTAATTTTATTTATCTCTCTTTAATTCCCATCTCATAAATCCCCTCATAAATTCAATAATCAAAATCCCTTATAAAGGTTGAGACATCCCCCCCCCCCAAATCCTCTATTATTCTACTTAGGCACCCCCTTTTCATGATTATTCCATATGACCATCCATGAATAAAAAATAATACATTTCTATTTAAATAAGTCATGATTTAAATAAAAAAATTCTAAATCTCATAGCTCAATGACTGACCGTAAAAATTATACCACTCCTAGGTAAAATCCCTGGTTCTAGACACAACCTCTGTATAATAATTTCCATTCAGAACTTTTTTAGGAGTTAAAAAATTCCTACACACCCATGTATAAGAATTATATATATATATATATATATAATTTCTTGAAGGACCAAAACACAAAAAATAATGACCCAAATTCATGAACACCTTTAAAAATATTATTAAAAATATAAAATGTATTTGTATTGAAGGGACTATATAAGTATTTCTTTTGTTTTAAATGGTTCAATATGTGTTCAGTGGAGTTAATGATGATTCTTGGATGATTGTTATGGATTATTGAGAACGGAATTGGATTTAATGCTTAATAAAGAATCCGTGTAAGTCTATAACATGATTAAGATGTGGACATTGTTTATGGAAAAGGAATTCTGAGGTTTTTTTTCTTGAAGTACTTATTCATAGAAGTCTAAGACTAAGTGGAATTATATATAACAATTTTTTAGATGATTATATTTCTAAAAGGCATGTGATAATGGTGTTTAAAGAATTCATATTTCCTAAAACAATGAGTATCTTGGATGATGTTGAAGATTCTGATGATGATGATTATCCATTGCATGGAAATATTATTTGTGTGAATGAAAAGATATATTTTTTAATAAATAATAAATTATAAATTATTTTATATGAGAAGGGAATTAAGATTGATATGAATATTTTTCTTAACTATTTTTAAGAGAGTTTAGTAAAAATAATGTTAAAATCAAGAAAGATGAGGGATATCACAACCACACATATGGGAGAAGATATCACTGCATGGGATCCAGCCTGCATGACTATCCTGAGGTAGTAAGGAGGCCAAAATGTGTATACAGAAGTCGAGAGAATATGAATATATTAACACCGGAGTGATAGAACACTACTGTATGGGGTGGAGTTATGGAGGAGATAGAGGAATCCTAGATCAACCTAATTACACACAAATGGGTATTTTTAGATGTAGATGTTACAATGAAGAGGAAGTAGGAGAATCGTATGATAGCCCATAATTTTTATACACTTTGTTCCATGATCTATTACATTAGGGTACATAACAAAAATCCCAAAAAATATAGATTCCTAGTTTCTTTGAGCAATTAGTACATATCAGAATAACTTGATATAGTGATACAATAACATCATTTAGAAACTCTATAACATGCTCTTAAAATTCCATTAATCTTCTAAAAATGATTGAGATAACCTAGAGAAGTACATAAGAAATTGGTGATATAAAAATCTCAATAATGGAATAATAAAAGTGTAGTATAAAGTAAATAAATTGATGCGAATCCATAGGTATAATAGAAATTTTACAATCACAATCATGAATATCAAAGAATTATATAAGATGATAACATTAAGGAATCATGGGAATGTGGAAACAACATAAAACATGACATCCTAAGAATAATTCAAGGATAACTACTGATATATCATAACATAGTGTTCTTAGGATAACCACTCATGAAACATAAATGGTATCTTATAAGATAAAATCATTACCCAATTCATTGGAGGGTAATATAATTTTTGGCCCACCCATCACATTCATATCATGTACATGCATTTTCGTGCAACATAGATCATACAACATAAGAACATTTTTCATCACTTTGAATCCAATGATTAAGGAGTTATGGTTAAATACATGTAATTACAAAATAAATTAATTATAGTTATATCTTTGTGTATAATATTGAGTTAAAATGGGAATGGATGTTCAGAACAAAAAATTTTGGCATGGAAAATCATGGGATAATTTCGACAGCATAACAGGAGTAAATAAAGGCTCATGGAAGGGTTTAATGAGAGTTAATTGTGGTATATAATTAATTGGGAATCATAAGGATAATAAAGGTATGTTTAAAAACACATTAAAATAATAATAATTGGAAATAAAAAAGGCTTAGTACAAAGAAAGTACCTAAATAAAAAGGAAAAGGAGAGAATCTCTTACCTTGGGAGGGTGACTCTAAAAGCTTTCAAAGAGATTATTAAGTGATTAGAAACACCTTGGGAGGTATTTAAAGAGTTATATAGAGGTGAAATTAATTATAAATGGGTTTTTAGTAAAGATAATGGGAGTTGGTTGGGTATTTAGAGAAAAATAGAGGGTAATTCTTTATTAATTTCTAAAAATAGGTTATGGACTCTATGTAATAAAATAATCAAAACCAAAAACCTACCCATGGTTTTTGCCCAATGTTTCTAAAAAATAGGAGCGGTTTTAAATATTTTATTAGTATAAGAAATGAACTCATAAAAATAATACCATTAATTATGTGTAGGTGATTCATGTTCATAAATATTTTTTTTAAAACCTTATAATATAATATATGTTTTGGAAGATTCATTATAGGTTTTTAAAATTAATAAAATAACTTTAAAAATAAATTATTTTAAATTGTAAATATATTTTTGGTATTTGATTCATTTTATAGTATTTATTACATCACTTTAGGTCTATTATGATTTCATAATACATACCGTATATTTATACCATATTTAATTTCCCCCCCAAAAATTAGACTATCTCAGAAAATTATGAAAAATTCACCATTAGATAATTTTGATGTGATGATTTCAAAAATGAAATTTATTTTATCAAAATATTTTTTTAATTATATGAATTTATACTTTTAAATAAAAACTTTATTTATTGAAAAATACTAGTTTTCATGACACACAAAATATTCTGACCCTTATAAAAATTAAATGTGGATTCATTAAATTATATTATCATTTATATTTAAATAAATATTATTTAATAAAACTATTTCATAAAAATAAAATTTATTTTAAAGCCCTTGGATATATTAGAAATAATGTTTGAATTGAAACTAAATATTTCCCAAAAATATAATTTTTGTTTCTTCATATCAAAATCTAATTTTTATAAAACTCGTTATATAATTATGTATATATATATATAAAGTAATAATAAAAATGGATCAATATAATAATTAATTTAAACTAAAAAATAAAAAATCATACTATTAGGGTCTAGATACATAACCCCATATTACACCAATATACACCCTAAGGGTAAGGTGTGTGATGGTGGTACTTTCTTGGGGTGGCTCGACAAACATGGTTTGGGAAATGATATCTATGAGCTTGAACTTATCTTGTAAAGGGTTTTTCTCTTATTTAAATTTTTTAATCTTGGTTGGGCTTAGTCTAGGGAAAATCCTATGATGTCATCTCCCATAGAATCACCCATAAATGGGCTTCATAGGGTATGATCCTACTGGTTGGGGCCATCACTTCTTCCTTCTATGTCAATTAGATCTTATCATAACCCTTAATTTATACAAATATTAATGTTCATAGTAGAACATATATATTATCAATGAATATTATGCTTAATGGTCTGTTAATCCCATCAGAAAATTATGGATATATTTTACAGTGGTCCAAAGTTACAGATAAAATATAGTGCATGTGTTTTTTATAAAAACATTAAATAATAAGGAATTTATTTATTCAGAATTGAATTATATTTATAAAAGTTTGTGTTTTTAAATTATTCCCCACTTCATAAACTTTTCCCTAAAAATTTCATTTCATACACTAAAACATATGAGGATACTTCTATTTCATCACCTCTTTCGATTCCCATATTGCCTCCACAAACTTGTGTATCTTCCATAATACATTAACCAGGTGATTTATCTTGTTTTATAGAACTTTTTCTCTACAATCTAGGATCTCCATCCTCTACTCCTCATATGAAATATTGTTCTCCAAAGGTTTCCCCTTTATATTTAGTACATGTTAGGGGTCTGGTATATACTTACTTAAGAGGGATACATGGAAAACATCATGTACTTGAGATAGGTTATATGGGAGTGTCAGTTGATAGGACATAACTCCGATGCGATCAAGAATATCAAATAGATCGATGTATTTAAGACTAAGCTTTCCATTATTCCCAAACCTCATGAATTTTCCCATAGTGATATATAAAGGAACATCGTATCTCCAACCTCAAACTATAGGTCACATCGATAATTTTTTACATATATTTTCTATCAAATTTTCATAAATTTCATATTATTATGAATTGTTTGAACTTTCTTTATCATATCTTGGATAAGATAAGGTCCCATAAACTTTTTCTACCCAACTTATTCCCAACATGTTGGAGTCTGACACTTATTCCTATATATATTTTCATATGGTTCCATTTTAATTCTCTATTGGAAACTATTATTATATGATAACTCCACAAGGGGAAGGTATCCTTGTAAATCCATTGAACATGATATCATAATATCATCTAGAGTTTTATTGGTTCTATTAGACTAACCATCTGTCTAAGGGTGATAAGCAGTATTCACACTCAACTTTATATCAAATGCTTTCTGATGGTTTCTATAACCTTGAGGTAAACTTCATATCTTTATTAGATAAAATGGAGAGTGGTTCTCTAGGGATTCTTACTACTTTTATTATGTATATCTTGGTGAGTTGGTCGTGAGAGAAATCTTATTTTATAGAAATGAAATGTGATGATTTTTAAGGTGATAAACTACCACCCAAATGGAATTATTACCTTAAGATATCCTGGGAGTCTTAGAATGAAATCCATGGTTATGTTTTCCCAATTTCATAATGGTATGGTAAATGGTTGGATCATACCCTTATACTTCTGTCACTCAGCCTTGACTTGTTGACATACCATGAATTGAGATATAAAATTTTCAATCTCTCTCCATGTTATTCTACTAGAAGTTTTTCTTCACATATCTATACATTATAGTTCTTCCAAGATGGATATAGAAGGATAAGATATGTGAATTATACATGATTTTCCTCTTTAGTTCTAGTTTTTAATGGGATAAAAATCCAAGTTCCAAACCTTATAAATCCATCATTAGAAAATTTAAACTTATGGATATTCACTACCTTTCTCTGCAGCTCATCATCATCTTTTTGGGCCCCTTGATACTCCTAATAATATATGGTTAAGTAGCTATTTGAATTCCTTTTATGATTCCTATGTCCATCCTTTTCATGTATAACAATTTTGGATCCCTTTAAATCCTCATCATGGATAGGGTTACGGGGTCCTTTTTACTCAAATAATCTGGAACTTTATTCCCCTTCCTAGGATGGTAATGGATTAAACATTTATAATCCTTGATCAGCACTAACCACCTTCATTGGTGCACATTTATCTCCTTTTAACTGAATATAAACTTGATGCTTTTATGATTTTTATAAATGTTTCACTTATCCCAATAGATATAAGGTCACTAAATCTTCAATGTGGAGATCACAACAACAAATTCCAGATCATGTGTTTGGTATTTCTTCTCATGAATCTTCAATTGGAAGGAATCATAGGCTATAAATTTTTCATTTTTCATGAGTACACAACCCAATTCCATTCTGGACACGTTGCTGTAGATCACAAATCCTTCCCCACTGGTGGGTAATGTGAGCATGGGTGTAGTGAATGTCCTATTATTTAACTCTTTAAATCTCTCATCCCATTATTCAGTCTAGAAAAAATTCACCCCCTTCCAAGTTAGCTTGGTTAGTGAGTTTTAAAATCATGAGAAGTTTCTAAAAAATTTATGATATTACCTACATAATCCAAGGAAACTATGTATCTCTATAATTAATGTTGGTATAGGACATACTTAAATTGAATTTATCTTTGAAGGACCCACATATATCCCTTTTTTGGTGATAACATTCCCCATGACTATTACTTACACCATCGAAAACTCACATTTAATTTACTTTTTATAAAACTTTTTCTTTTACAAGGTCTTTAGTATAGTATTAAAATGCTACCCATGTTCCTCCTTTCCTTTAGAGTATATAATATTTTCATCTATAAAGACTAACAAAAATTAATTAGGGAAATCCCAAAATACTCTATTCATTATTTCCATGAAGATTGATGGAGCATTAGTGGGTCCAAATGGCATCACTTTGAACACGCAGTGACCGTACCTTGTATGAAAATAATTTTTGGGGATATCATTCTTATTCACCTTTACTTTATAATATCCCGACTGAAGATCCACCTTATATAAGTATTGATCTCTACGCATCTAATCAAAAAATTCATCAATATATGGTATAAAATACTTTTTATTTATCATTATCTTGTTGAGATAACAATAATAAATATAGAGGTGCATTAACCCATCCTTATTATTAAGAAAAGTACACTTGTACCCTATGATGAATCACTTGGGTGTATAAACCCTTTATCCAAATTATCCTCTAGTTTCTTATTCATGTCTTTAAGTTTAACATTGAACATTCTATATGGATTATTTGGTATTTGAAAATATATGTTTATAAGTTTTATTAAGAGAACAACTACTTCAATAGGAGTAAGACCAAACAATTATTTGGGGAATACATTTTCATATTCTCTTATAATGGGAATGTCATCAAGGATGATATTTTCCTTTGTATCAATCATTTAAGGTAGATATTATTACTCATAATGCAATAATATCCATGCCTAAGATGATGATTCCAAAGGATATTCACCATTTTCCTTACAATTTTTTAGAATCAGAGGGTAAATCACAATATGGAGGGTGATTTACTTCTCCTGTCAATTTATGTTGGCTTTATACAAGGAAATTTAATACATTCCTAGAATAGTATCAAATTCTATAAAAGGGAGTATCATAAGGTTCGCTTGGGAATTCAGTCCAAAAATATTGATAGGGGAGAGGTTATATACTGGGGATTCAATAATTTAACTATTTTACATTTTCAACAATAAATCTACTTCCATGTTTTGAGGTGGTGTTTGAATAGTTCTATTAAACCTGCATGATAAAAAATAATGCATAGAACTATAATCAAATAGTACATTCACTATTCTTTAACGAATAACTAGAATAAATCTCACCACTTCATTGTCAATATCCACCTTAGAAGTTATGATGGAATATGGTCACCCTTTTTCTATAGGCCTCGTAAGTTGTTACCATTGGTTTTCATCGAGAACCCTTGTCTTGGTGCATTAGTTAATATGGTTTCCTTGTTCCTTATAGTTGAAACATTGGATAATAGGCTAAGGGTTGACTGGATAATTACTTTCTTCCATCACATTAGTGGGTTTCTCCCATCAGTATTTACTAGATTGGTTCTCCTTATTAAAATACATAAACAATTTCCTTTCCCCCCTCAAGAAATTTTTAGGATGCTTCTTCCCACACTTTTGATAAGTGTGATTTTGGAATTTATTACCACCATGAGATTTCTCCATCACTCCACCAAAATTAAAATTTATTCTTTGATTTCTGTCTCTAGACCCATGAGACCCTTGATATTCACCGATATCTATTCTAACTTTTAGAGAAAATTGAAATATTTCTTCATAGATGTCAAATTCTTGAATCACCAAGGTTTTTCATAGGTTCAACATTAGCCACTAAATAAGTGATCAAATTTATATTTATGGTCAATGATAAAGCCAAAGGCATATTGTGCAAGTATTTTGAAGTTTTCCTCATAAGACATGACAAATTCTTCCTATTTTTTCTTAATTCCATGGAACTCCCACTCAATTTTAAGTTGGATAGTGTGAGGAAAATATTTATTGAAAAAACATCTTGGATTCTTTCCACTCATGTAACGACCCAAACTGTTACAAATAAAATTTCCCTTTTGATTTAATTAAATGTATTATTTGGTAAAATGGTTATATAAAACACATGAACTTCCTTAGTTTTATGTTTTTGGATTTAAATGAACATTAAGAATGTTGAACATTGATAATATAGTCGTTGAATAGTGATCACGTGATTAGTATAAATATAGGGCTTTAACAAATCCAACTGACTTGGACAAAGGAAGTGATGTCCTAAACAAGTAGAATCCTGCCCTATGAAGTCCATTTATTAGAGCTTATGAGGGATATAAAATCTATGGGATTTTCCCTTGACTAATCCCATGATAACATCTAGCGACTTAAGCATGATCGAAACTATTTACGAGAGAAGTTCAAGCTCATTGAGATCACAACCCAAACCATGTTCATCAAACAGCCCCATGATAATATCACCATCACACACCTTACTCTTAGGGTGTATTACAATGTAATAAATGGATATGTATCAATACATTAATAATGTGAATATGTATATAATAATGTATATACTTTTAATTTTAATTGTTTCTTTTAAATGATTTTGGTTTTGATTCAATTAAAACGAAATTATATTTTTGGGTAATATTCGAATTCAATTAAGGGTTTTATTTTGATGAATCAATGGATTTTTGAAATAAATTGTATTTTAATAAAATATTATCATTAAATTAATTTTATTAAATATAAATGATCATATAATTTTTATAATGTTTTTATTAAGGTTTGAAAACTATTTTTTTCAAAACATGTCAATTTTCAATAAATATCGGTTTTTATTTTAAAAGTGAAAATTCATATATTTAGATAATAATTTAGATAAAATGAATATTATTTTTGGAATCATAATGTTGAAATTATCCAACAGTGAATTTTTCTTATTTTTCTAAGACAGTCGAATTTTTGGCTAAAAATTAAATACTGTATAAATATAATGTGTGTTTTATGACATCATAATAACCCCAAAATGATGTAATAAATACTATAATGGGTATTATCGTCCCAATAAATGTTTTCCCATTAAAATAATTTTATTATTATTATAATTCCCTTATGAATCCTCTAAAATGTATAATATATTTTATGATTTTAAATTCATTTCTTTAATAATGTGACTCACCTCCACATAATAAAAGATAATATTTTAATATATTCAACCATTTTCATAAAAAAATAATTAAAAACTCCCCTATTTGGAAAAAACAATGGGAAACCCATGGGAAGGTTTGTGGATTTGAATATTTAATTATATAGATTCCAAAACCAAAGTTTGTGAAATTTTAAAGAATTACCCTCTCATTTTCTATATAAACTCACCCAATCTCTTACTTATCTTCACTAAAAATCCTTGTAGAACGTCCTTAATCTTTTCTCCCCTCTATATAATCCTCCCAAGCCAACCCATTCTCTTAATAATCCCCTATTCAGGCTTTTGAAGTCACATACTCAAGTAAGGGTACCTTCCTTTCTCATTTTTATCCAAGTTTCCTTATATTTTTATACCCTTTTATTTTAAATTAAAAATGATGGGGTATGTTTTTGAACCTCCCCCATACTACCCTTATTATTTTTGAATTATGAAATAACCCTTTCTCTCTCATTAATCCCTCCCATGTACACCCATTACCATGCCGAAATTTTGTAAGAGTTATTCCATTCTTCCTCTTTATTCAAGTTTCTTTATTATGTCACGCCTTTTATTTCCAAATTTCTTATATTGGTACAAGTATTTATATGAATCTACTACTTTACATTTCATGTATATATTATTATAGACCCCTTAATATCTCATCATCCCTTTTTATGATTTTTTTATGTCACACCGTTAGGATACCGAAATTGCACTGCAAATTTCCATTCAAAAACAATTGCATAGTGAATACCGTACCCATTCCATATAGAGGGTGTTGAATTTTATGCACATATACCTTTTTATTTAGTAATTACATGTATTTATTACACACCCCTTTAGTGTTTAATAAATTATGATGATGAATGAATCCATGTTTTATGACCTATGTGGCACACTTAAGCATGAGAATGAAATGAAATTGATTGGTGCGCCCATAATTATATAGTGCTCTAATGAATTGGGTAATGTTTATTATCACAATATTTCATGTTGGGATAGGGTTTTACTTGATTAATTTATGGTAATTTTTCCACTATGATGTCTTTATAGTTTATCCTTGACCTATGATGCAATGTTTTAAGTTGTTTCCACATTTCCATGTTATGAATATCATGTTATATCATAATTTTTTATTAATGTTCCTTTATTACTCATTGATTTTCATTTAATAACATGTATTATTATCTTCATGTTATTCCATTTTTACTCCATTAATGGGATTTATATCTCACCCCTTTATTTTTTATTTTCCCCAGGATATCCCATGCAGTTTTAAACTCAAGCATGTTAAAGAATTTTTCAATAAATATGATGTTTTTCATGTTTAAAGTTGTAATGAAATGTACATAATTATAAAAGGCACTATAATTATCGATATTTTGAGTTGTATTAAGTTTAGTTTTATGTAATTAAATCATATATTAATGTAATAAAAATAACAGGGCTGTTATAACTCAATCACTTTGATTTCTTCTTTTGGATTCATATTCCTGGTTAATGTCTATTGTTGATCAGTTTCTCCCTTCAAAAGATAAAAAACTAATATAAACTTCTCTTTCTCAGATTATTGAAGGATATAGAATATATTTTCAATGGATTATATACATTATTACAAAATTAAGGAATCAGAAGATCCACTGAAATTCAGAGGTCTTAATTGAAAATTTATCTTTCTTAGGGGGATGTGGGTGTTTCTATTGATTAAAGTTACTCTTTGAATGAATGTTGTTTTTTTTTCATTATCAAAATACACTTTAAGGGAAAAAGTGGAAAACCATAGCAAACATCATTACAACCAACTGAAATAAAAAATATAATACTCATAGCCAGACTCCAGAACCTGCCCCACCCCAGCAGCGAAACCATGATGCCAAACCTTCACCATTGCATGGACACTCAGCAAACTATCCCATGCAGGATTGCACGAGCCTGGTACCGATGGAAAATACACACCCTCTCAAATGAACAAATCCAAGAAGCATGAAACGGTGAAGGCTTAGTGCTCTGTACCTCATCTGAAGCAGATCCCAGAAGAATGCTGGTTGCAAACCATCATAGCCAACACACTGGCATCAAAAAACCTGCTCCAAAACCACAAAACTGAGTAATTATTTTCATAAAGTTATTGAATCTTAATACCTTCAAGTTTTCCATCTCATTTTTGTAGTCATCAAATTACCCATCACATTGGTTGTTGACTCAACTCCTCTTATTTACATCCATTGACTAAAATAAAGGAAAATTTAGGGATGAGAATTTTTAAACTATTAAACACACAAAAGGGAAACTATGAACATTGAATGAATTTTCATAAATTACATATATTACCAAACCTATAAATTTCTAAGTTTTAATATATTTTATCCATGTTCTATTTCCTAACAATAAATTTCATAGGAATTTTTATTCCCTTCATAATGGTTTGTAAAGAGATTATGAATTTAAAAAATCAAATACCTTGGGAGTTTCACACTAGGTTTGCAGTAAGGCTTAATTGTCATTAACTAGGTATAGGTCAAGTTAATACCCAACAATACATTTTGGGTTTATTACCCCTGGGTAAATTTGTGCTAGAGCCACATCCACTTGTCATGTCCATATAGGGATTTTATTGCTTAGAAACCAGTTTCTATATACTTTATAAAAATTTAGGGATTATTTTATATGTTTAGTATTATCCATATTTTTTCACTAAGGTTTTATAATCCTAATACACAAAAATAACTAGATATTTCTCTAATACCAACTATGAAAAATCATATTTTATCCAATCTATTTTATTATCTATTAAATTAAGATGCATAAAAAAACTCCAAAAGTTTGAGAGGCATGATGTATTTTTGTAATTAGATATATATCACAATAAATTGAAATAATGATACAATATAATCATTTAAAAACTCCATAACATTCCCTTAAAATTCCATTGATCTTCAAAAATTACGTAGGATAACCCAGGGATGTACATAAGGAATGTGTGAGCTATAAAGACTAGTAAGGGAATAATAAAATCATAGTATAAATTAAATAATTACATGTAATTCCATAGGAATAATATAAAGGTGATCATCATAATTATTAATATCAAATCATGGTATAATATGATAACATCAAGGAATCATAGGAATGAAGAAAAAAATATAAAACATGACATCATAAGTCAAGGAAAACCATCGAGATATCATAACATAGTGTGATTAGGCTATCACACATTCACCATACATGGTATCTCATGAGATAAAAACATTGTGGAATGAATTATAGGGATAAATAATTTTAGGCCCACTCATCACATTCATATCATATACATGCATTTGTGTGCCACATAGATCATATAAAATAAGAAAATATTTTATCACTTTTAATCCCATGATTAAGGATTTTAGGTCACATACATGGAAGTCCAAATTCAATGAAGTATGGTTACATCTTGTTGTATACCCTTCAGTGGATATTAGGATGGCTATTCATAACAAAAAAATTTGGCTTTGAAAATCATGGGAAAATTTTGGCAGCATAACGAGTGTACATAATGGTTCATGGAGGGGTTTAATGGGAGTGAAAGGTGTTCTATCGTTACTTTGGAATCATAAGGAAAATAAAGTGGTGTTTAAAAACACATTTCGACATGAAAAATTATAAATAAAAAAGTCTTAGTACAAATGTATTTCCTAAATAAAAAAGGAATATGAGAGAATCCTTTATCTTAAGAGGGTATTTATAAAAGATTGGGTGGAGCTTTATAAGTGGTTAGGAATGCATTATAGGGATTTAGAGAGGCATGGGGAGAGAAATTTCATGCTCAATGGGTTTTGAGTAAATAGCAATGAAAGGTTTTGTGGGTATTTATAGCAAAAGAGGGGAATTCTTTGTTAATTTCTAAACATAGGTTTTAGACTTTAAGTAATAAAATAATAAAAACCACAAACATTTCCATGGTTCTTTCTCATTATTTATATCAAATAGGATTAATATTAAATTTTTTATTAGGATAATAACCAAACTCTTTTAAATGATACCATTCATGATGTAGAGGTGAGTCATGTTAATAAAGAATTATTTTTAAAGCCTAAAATTATAACATAGGTTTTGCAGGATTCATTATAGGTTTTTAAAATTAATAAAATAACTTAAAAACACAGTGTTTTAATTTTGAAATCTATTTTTGGTTCTTGATTAATTTTATAGTATTCATCACATCACTTTTGGGCTATTATGATGTCATAATACATACTGTATATTAATATTGTATTTAATTTTTACCCAAAAATTTGACTCTCTCAAAAAATTATGAAAAATTCACCATTGGTTATTTTCAATGATTTTATTCCAAAAAATAAATTTATTCTACAAAAAATAATTTTATAAATATAGGAAGTTCTTCTTTTAAATAAAAATCATTATTTATTTAAAAATACTAGTTTTCACGACACAAACAAACTTCTATCCCTTATAAAAATTACATGGGACTTCATTAAATTACATTACCATTTATATTTAAATAAATATAATTTAATAAAAAAATCATGAAAATAAAATTTATTTTAAAACTCTTGCATGTATCTAAAATATTTTTTTAATTGAAACTAAATATTTCCTAAAAATACAATTTTGGTTTTTTGTATCAAAATCCTATCTTTTTCAAACTCATTATATAATTGTGTATATATATAAAGTGATAAAAATGAGGGATAAATATAATCATTAGTTTAAAAGAAAATATAAAAGTTTATACTATTAGGGTCTAGATATATAACCACTTATTACACCAACCTAATCTCTAAGGGTAAGGTGTGTGATGGTGGTACTTTCTTAGGGTGGTTCAGGGACCATGGTTTGGGAAGTGATATCAATGAGCCTGAAATTATACCATAATTTTTTTCCCATTTCAGTTGTTAAATTTATGCTTGGGCTTGGTCAAGGGAAAATCCCAATGATGTTGTATCCCCCATAATCTATGATAAATGGGATTCATAGGGTATGATCCTACTAGTTGAGGTCATCGTATATTCCTTATTTGTCAATTAGATCTTATTATAACCTAAAATTTAAATTAATATTAGTGGTCACTATAGAATAGATATATTATCAATGGTTATGATTCTTAATGGTATTTTATTCCCATCATACAATTGTGGTTATATTTTATAATAGTATAAATTAACAAGTTAAATACAGTGAATGTGTTTTCTATAACTATATTACTTAAGAAGGAATTTATTCATTCAGAAAGGAATTTCATTTATAAAAGTTTGATTCCTTATAGATCCCAAGTCCAATTTTTGATTAGAACTATGTGAATATAGTTCCTCCGCTATTAAAAATATGTACATAACAATGCACTGAATTAAAAGATTCTAGGTAATCATCTTCTACCTTCATCCATCAAGGGTTATTCACACTACACAATTAATGAATTAAACATATGTTAAAGATGAGTATTGGTAGTATGAATTGTTAATAAGATCTACTGCACAAACACTAAGGATACCTAGCATATAAGTATCGACCATGAGTATGAGTGGGATAAACTTATGTGAGTATGGATGTTCCATGTGATCATTGACTGTGCATGGATATTCTATGAAGAATAAGCTACCACAAGAATAGGGCATCTTTTATTCATATCTTCCATGAGCAAAAATCTTCCATGAGGATGATCTTCCATGCACATCTTCCATGATCATGGATCTTCTATGAGGGTACTGATCAAGCATAGATATTATAGTGCCCGTCCTATTTTTTCACCCAAACAATGCTCAGGGCCGGTTAACCACTAGGCTTCTAGTGCACCTCCTCGTATGCAAAAGGCTATCGACTAGTAGTGAGGGTGTAAAGAGGTGATAGTGGGTAGACTATAACCTCTGATGGTGATAATGATAATGGTCTATATAAATATAAAACATCATAAGAAAATACCATTAAACAACTGGAAAAGTAACCCACAATAGTGGAATCGCTTATAAGCAGTAGAAATAATAATCAATAAGATCAAAAATACCTATTTCATAATAAAATAAAATTTTTAGAACAAAACATCACAATATACCATTTAAGGAACATACATACAAGTCAGGTCATACAAATAGTAAGCAACATGGGTCAATCGTGGCGAACCTCAATATATATATATATATAATCATATTGATACATAAAGAAAGACTCAAAAATATCTCAATTTGATGTGAGAACCACTATGGTACCTTTCTATCCATCCCATGCTAAGAAGAATGGCATGATCACTAAGGTCCAACTCCTGATCCCAAACCTTTACCTAATCATAGAAGCATAAAATCTACACATGTCCCGAAGGGCCTGTGTGGGGTGTGAGAATAAATCTCAATAGGCCACCACCAATGTGTGCCTAACATACATCTCTGATAAACTAGGCATATACTAAAAATAAATAAAGCAGTGAGCATGAATGTATAAATAAATAAACCACTTCACTTATGCTCAAAAACCAAAAGGAAGAAATGACATACTTTGACCAACACTAGTATAACTATAGTGGAGAGAATCATTAGAATAAAGCCCAAGGAATCCTATGATGAAGGTCATCCTAGGTGAACCCTCAGTCTCCACCTCTAAAAATGTCACCTGAAACCTTGTGACATCAATCATGTTCCAACATCCAAAAAGGAATGCCCAAATAATAAGTACCTGGTCCCTCAGACCCCATCTCAAAACATCCTGTCAACTCGAAGACTGACTTCCTAAGGCACAAAAATTTCTATCCTCCAAATAATAAACATTGTCATCTCAATAGACAAATTCCTAAGGAACATGAATCTCTATCCTCCTAAATAATCCTACCCCACAACCTCAATAATATGGCAAGAATTATCCCCCCACCAACAGTCTTATCACCATCAACCAATGAATCCTCACTATCCATGAAGATTTCTATAAAAAGCAACTCCAAACAAACTAATGTTGAACACTTTCCTAAGATGAATCTAAGGGAGGCCTCTACCCATAAGATTAGTCAACACCACCACATCATCTAAGTCATATCTATGTACACATGAATCCAATGGCACATTATCCAATCACGGTGAGCAAAACAAAAATAGCACCTAAGATACATCATCCCAACACCTCATGCCCCTGAAATCATGTCACTCAACCTAATGGTAAACACCATCTCAAATCACATGGGCCATGCCCATAACCTGAAGACCTCAAAACCTCAACCTGATGACCACATCTCCCAACCTATGATCAAAATCACCCATATAATATGGGCCTCACCCAACCTTATGAACTAAATCACCTCATCCAGATGGTCAACACTATCTCAATCCTTGGTCCACAACCTTCATGTTCCCTTGGAACCATTATAATCATCATAAACAATTTCATTTAATAAATAAACACCCCTAGCCTAATCTTACCAATGTATGAATCCTCTCACCAATATTAACCATTTATAGTTAGGTGGAACCATTCCCATAAGCATATGTAATTATCAATTAATTAATTTAAAGGAAATGTGTTTATTAAGTTGGATCTTTCTTAGACTACCAAATGGTAATATCAAGAGAAAACCCCCAAAACACAAGTAAAATCAATGATAAATCTAGACACCACCTACCTCGTGCTGGTATATGTTCTCTCCTCTAATATTAGCCTTTAATTTGAGCTAGTTTTGAAGAAATTGTAATTTTAGACAAACACCATGAAAATAGGATAAAATGTCTTATATGAATTTATCACATTATATGGAAAGAGAAAATAATAAGAGAATTAATAGGACTTGAGGCCTTACTGATACGGTTCCAATGATACTGATGGATTCAAGAATGGATCTTCGGTGAAGGGTGGAGTTCAACACCTAGAGGGGGAAGAAAATGGGAGATGAGATCCTACTATGCACGCAAGTGGAGAATAAAATATGAGAATCAAATAATATAGGAGAATAATTTTGGTAAATTATCCACTTTAAGTGGCCCACATGGTTTGACAACATGATTTTGATAACCATGCACCAACTGTGTGGCACCCACTATATACGAAACACACCACGCATGGATGACCTGCATTGTTTTCCCAACTATGTGAAAACTGTTAATGATCCACTATTAAAAACTAAAAAATGGTCACATATCCTTGTTCCCCCTCCTACATAGTTTTTCAAATCATGAAAAGATCCAAATTCGGGCTTCAATGTTTCACTTGGGAGGCCGCATGGTTTGTCCAAACCATTCACCTGAGTCTATGCCTTCTAAAAAGTTGGTTATTTGGTATCAGATTCACCCAAAACCCTTTTGAAACCCTTAAGTACTTATTGATCATTAAAAATAATCTAAAATCAAGGCCTTATGTCAAAGGAACACTCAAAACTAAGTTATAAATATCAAGAAAAGAGTTTTTCCAACCAAAAAACTCAAAAAAAAAAATCAAACGGATTGAGGATTTTGACCCACTCAAAAAACTCAGGATGTTAAAATCTCCCCACCTTAACATAACTCATCCCTAAGTGATAAAAATTTACCTAAAGATGGTACCAAACATACCCATATCATCCTAAACACCCCAGTCTACCCAGTTACAAATTCATAGGTTAACTCTCTCATGGCGCTCTCCACCTTTGGAGTTACCTACCCCGATCGCTTCTCAAACAAAAACTCAGAATTATGATGGTCCACCAACCATCCATAGACTAAAAAGTCCTCTTATGATGAATTTTAACTCCTACACCTCATCAGGTGCTCACATCATACCTATGCCACATCTGACACCCATCAAGTACTGCACCTCATCAAATGCCCACCTCATGCCCATTTCTTCATGGAACCTATGTGGTTCTGTATCTCAACATATTCCCAAATGTACCAATTCCATATCTGGAACCCATAAATCCTACACCTCATTAGATGCCCACAAGAATTATGGGTTCCTCGCACCTCACATAGAGCCTATATCACACTGGTTCCCATAGATAATCTCCATGACACACACCTCACACACACACACACACAGATATATATATATAATGAATATGAGATGATGTCGACCTATTAACCAACATCTAGTTAGTCTAAAAATATATCATGTGAACCTCATGCACCCAAAACTAGATATTCCTACAAAAGGATCCATTTCAAAGTAAAAAATTACCTATTCACACCCATAGAATACCTCTAACCATAACCGGCTCCCTGACCTGCTCTACACCTAGAAGCTTCACTGCATGCCCCTGGCCTAAAGGTCTACTTTCTAAGACCTGGAATCCCTATGGTTTCGCACCATCCACCAAATAATGACCCCATTGTTGCGGGTCCCACTATATCTGTCATGACATCTTCATGTAGATGAATCCTGACTACCAATTCCTAGTACAACTCTTGATCTAATCCCAAAACCCTAAGTCTTCCATGGTCCCTGTCTGCTGGTTGTTTGATAAGGCTTTCTACATAACCCCTTGAGATTCTCGACCTGTCCACTAGATCGGTACTCCTTAATTTCCTAATCACATTGCATCTACACATGTCTCAACATCCCACACTAGATGCACATTATCAAATACCCACTCTTGAGTGGTCTGCAAAAGTATCTATCCTAAATTCCCTTCTGAGAGTCCTCTCGGCCTTACTTCCTAATAAATAAATCATCACCGCTGTAATCACCTAACATCGCCACCTAGATAGATTATGAATGGTATTTCAAATTTCCATCAGCTATCAACACCTAATCTACAGCCTCTGAGAAGTAGGATAACCTAAATTTGTTTACCTACACCTGAATGGTGTGTTGTAAACCATCCTTGAAACACCTCACTCTCGAGGTGTCATCTCCCACCAAACTAGGTACAAAGAGAGACAAGTCCATAATGGTAGCTGCATAGTCCATCATGAACATGTCCCCCTAATGAAGGCTCGATAACTCCCAAGCTCTCTTTTACCTCAGCATTTTTGGAAAGATGTTATCAAAGAACCTAGCCTCAAAATCCTTCTAGGTCAGTCCCTCATATCTTCTTTCTAGAACCTATACATCCCACTATCACTTTGTTAATCCTATGAGAATATATGTCTCCAGCTTCACCCTCCACCCTAAGGGTGTCTCAGGCTGCTCGAATATGGTTTTCACTGCCTCAATCCCGTTTTATTCCACCTATGGTCCACCTTCACCCAAAAATAGTGATGGGTTATATGAATAGAACTTGTGAGTCAAGTATGACATAGAAGGATCGAATCCCTGAGCTCCCATATCAATACCCTGGATGACATGAACCAAGATTTCCCTAATCTGTTGGTAAATTCATGGACCAAAATCTACCATATCCTGTGGTTGACCCACCTTTACCTGAGCCTATACCTATGCCTCATGCTCTAGTCAACCCTTTGGGGCCTCATATTGACCCTTAGGGGCCTCAACCTATACATGATCAAGCGACACTAAATCACCACAGACTTAATGCTCCATCTGAAGCTATCCAGGTGGAAACCTTATGAATACCAATAACATGTTTATACATCCATAATAACATACATACATACATACATACATACATACATACATATATATATATATATAATGTAGATAGGTAAAGTTGTAACAAGAAATACAATCTCACTGCCCTTACACTCCCCCATTACAACCATGTCACATGAAATTTGGCCTCTTAGACCCTTACCTACCCATATCATAGCTAGGTATCACATATAAATCTGGACTCATGGACCCTTTCCTACCCATGTTAGATTCAAGCATCACATATCAATCTGAGGTAGCTAATCAAGATGCCATAAAAGAGGCTAATCAAGAAAATTTTGTTTAGATTCTTTGTTGACCTTTTAAACAGCTCACCCCTATCATCATCTATTCCTTATCCTATCATATCAAGGACCTAATATATATAACACATCAAAAATATATTTTATTATAACCACAATCCTGGGATGGTTAAGTAGAATTCCACTAAAGATTGGCTAAATAGGAAAACATTATTTATCTTCCTTTGTTGATACTTTAAAAAACTAGACCCCCTTAGAACAATCCAGGTTCCAAATTAAAATCACAAGAAATTTATCACAGGCACACACACATATATATCAATCAACCTATGTGTCTAATAAAGCATACTAAAACCTCCCTTTCCATACTAGTCCAAGAGTCTAAAAATACTCCCTTTCTATATCTTGCTAAGGGTCACAAATTCCTTTCTTGTTATACTAGGCAAAGGGTCACATATCATAATAGATAACAATTAGACCCAAGTGAACCACTCAAGGTGAAAATCATATCAACTATAAAAAGAGAGAAACAGAACACTAATTTAGCACCCATGGAAACTTGGTATGTCCTCCATTCATGGGGCTACATGCACTCAAACATAAGCTCAAATCCTAGTTCCAACTACATCCTAGTATTTGTTATACCATATCACAATCGTTAAGACCCAAAAAGAGGTAAAATAAACACCTATGATGCCATTTTTAGCACCCCGACTGGTTTTACCACCTTAATAGTGTTCAAGGCTGGTAAACCACTAGGCCTTAAGCATGCCTCCCCATAAACCAAAGGCTATCAGCTTACATCGAGGGTGTAATGAGGTGATAGTGGGAAGAATATAACCTATGATGGTGATAATGATAATGGTCTATATAAATATAACACCACGGTTGAAAATACCATTAGACAACTGGACTAGTAACCCACAATAGAGGAAGCACATACAATTAGTAGCAATAATATCCAATAAGATCAAACACACCAATTATAGAATAAAATACCATTTTTAAAACAAAACATCACAAGATACCATTTATGGAACATGAATACAATTCAAGTCATATAAATAGTAAGAAAGACATGTCACTCACGGAAAATCTCAATACATACATATATAAGTATGCTGATACAAGAAGGAAGACTAAAAAAGATCTCTAGTTGATGCAGGAACCTCCATGGTCTCTTTCCATCCATCCCATGCTAAGTAGTAAGACATGACTACTAAGGTCCATCTCCTGAGCCCTAACCCTTACCTGATCATAAAACTATAAAATCTATATTGTCTCTAAGGGCTTGTGTAGGGTGTGAGAATAAATATTAGTAGGCCATAACCAACTTGTTCCTAACTTATATATCTGATAAAGCAGGTGTATACTAAAAATAAATAAAGTAGTGATCATGCAATTATAAATAAATAACATGCTTCACTTTTTCTCAATAGCCACAATGAAGTGATCACCTACTTTGACCAATGTTGGTATAACTGTAGTGGAGAGGATCCTTAGCATAAATCCCAAGGAATCCTCTAAAAAATGTCATCCCAGGTGAAACCTTAGGTTCCACCACTAAAATGTCACATGGTACCTCATTCCATTAATTGTGTACCAGAATCCAAAAAGGAATGACCAAGTGATAAGTACCTTGTCCCTTGGACCCCAGATCGAAAGATCCCATTAGTTCAAATCCCTACATCTTGAGGCATGATAATGGATATCCTCCAAATAATAAATACCATCAAATCAATATCTGACATTCCAAGGAATAGTGATCTCCATACTCCTGAATAATTCTAGTCAGTGACATCAATAATATGGAAAGCCCCACCCCAACTAATGGTCTCATCATCAACAACTTATAGATCTTCACCATCCACATGGATTTCTATAAAAATAACCTCCAACCAAACTGATGGTCAACACCATCCTAATCCATATCTAATGGAGGCCTCTACCCACACTAGTGGTTAACACCACCTCATCATATGATTCCTATATATGTGAACACGACTCCAACGACGTTTTGTCCAATCACGGTGAGCATAAATAACCAAAAATAGTACCTAATACACATCATCTCATAACCTTGTTCCCTTGTGAATGTATTTATCAACCTGATGGTCAACACCTCTCAAATCACATGGACCATGACCGTAACCTGACAACCTCATCACCTCAACCTGATGACTATGTCACCCAACCTATGATCAAAATCACCCATTGAATCCAGGCCTCTCCCAACCTAAAAAACTACATCACCTCATCCAGATGGTAAACAATATCTCAATTCTTGGACCACACCTATCAAATTCCCATGGAACCATATCAGGCATCATAAAAAAATTATTTAATAAATAAACACCCTAATCTACCCAAGGTCTAAAGCCTCTCAATTGGCTTAACTATTTTTTTTGTCAGTAGAATCAAACCCATAGTCATATCCAATGATCAATTAATTAATTTAAAGGTAAGGGAGTCATTAAGTTGGATCTCTCTCACACTACCCAATGTAGATATTAATAAATCACACCCAAAACACAATCTAAATCAAATAAAAAGTTAGGCACCACCTACCTTATATTGGTATATGTTTTCTCCTCCAATATCAGCCTCTAACTCGATTTGGTTCGAAATAAATTGACATTTTATAATAATTACTTAAAAATAGGGTAAAACATATCATATGGATTTAATAAACTGTATGGTGATAGAAAATAAGAAGAGAACCAATAGGAATTGAGGCCTTATTGATACAGTTCCAATGAGACTGATGGCTTGAAGAATGGAGCTCAGACAAAAGGTGGATCTCAACACCTAAGGGAGGAATAAAATGGAAGAGGAGCTCTTGATGTGTGTGTGGGTGGATAAGAAAATAGAACTAAAGTTAAAATTAGTAGGGAGGTTAATTTTGGTAAATTCACCACTTTAAGTGGACCACATGGTTTGGCTACACAGTTTGGATAACCATGCAACACCCAATGTCTAGAAACCACAATACGCACAGTTGGTGGGTATGGTTTCCCAACTGTGTGAAAACTCTACATGAACCTCTGCTAAAAACTATAGAATGGATGCATGGCTGTATCACCCCTCCTTAATGGTTTTTCAAACCTTTCATAGAGTGAAATAAGGGTTGGATAGTTTTACCTGTGAGGCTGCACAGTTTTTCCAAACCATGCACCCCATTCTATGCCTTCTAAAAATTTGGGTCTTCAGCATCCAAAACACTTGAAACAATTCTAAAACTCCATGAAACCTTCCAATCATTAAAACCAATCTAAGATCAAGACATTGGGTCAAATAAAATCTTGTAATTAAGTTTCAAATATCAATAAAAGAGTTGTTATGACCATTAAACTCCAAAAATTCAAACTAGTTGAGGATTTCGACCCGTTCCAAAAACCCAAGACATTATAGATCTTCTATGGAATATTGATGATTACATTTATTTATCCTCCAAAGATTAAGTCGTCATGATGATATCATGTCAAGACATGTCCATCCATAAGTTCTACCATGAATGATTTATAGAATCTTGAGTTGCAAAATTTTTTGGTTATTACACCATAAAAAATAGATGATTGATATCGATGATAATTTATATATGTAGTGTTACTTGAACACATGAAAATAAAATGATTATTAAATTCAATGAAATCTATATATTTCTTAGATTCCTCTTGAACTCATTTCTTTCCATTAAATACTTGCACTCATTTTTCGAGAGAAAAACTTGATGGATGGATCACATGCATTCCTTGCATGAATAGAAGATAAGCCACATCTAAATATCCAGTATAAAATTAGGACTATCCATTTATCTACTATAAAATACCACATATAGAGGATGTGGTTATTATGAAACCATGTGTTTTTAATTAATTTAGATTTAATGCATGAGTGGTTACAGGTATTTTGATAACCACATTAGATAACGAGACATGATCCTTTAGGGTATTTAAATTTGTCGATTCAATCAATCTAAGATTCATGGGATATAAATCACAATTTTGTTATTTTTTTAGAGATCGATACATGAATGTAGTTTCATGTGCATTCATGTAAATTGGGAAAATAAAGAAGAATTTTTGTGAGATTAATTCATGTGATGTTCCAAAAAAGACGAGGTTGTGGTTATTTTCAATCCACATAAAGAATAATTAATGGGAACCTAAGTCTTTCAGGTACTCAACAAGAGATTAGACAAGAAATTAAAATAATATTAAATACCAAGTCTTATGGTATTTAAATTAAAAGGTTAACTGAGTTTAAATATGTATTCAAAATAGATAAATATATTCTAGTTATGAATGTAAAGATTAACTGCCATCGAGATTAAAGAAATTTACATATTTTGAATATGGAAATTATCATTTGAGATGTATTTTTTTTAATAAAAATATGTGATATAGGTGATGAAGAAATGTATGATTTTTTTACATACATTGAGATAATTCTAAGAAAATATGATAATTTAAAGTATCGTAGATATATATTGAGCTAAATATAGGAGTCCCTAAAGGACACACACCATATTATTCAAAGATTGAGAGGATTAAATAATTCAAATATCTAAGAATAATTTCAAGACTAATAAACATTCTACGTGTGTCTATTAAAGACCTTGAAGAAATATACATGAAAAACCTAATAAAGTAGGCTTGTATAGGAAGACTATTTTCTAGAAGGTTGAAGATATTTCTAGTTGTGGATCATCCTTGAATAAGTGAAGAATTATTATAGTGGATTATGGATGTAGTGGAAATGTATTGGATTCTATGATGGGAAACAATTATTGAAGGAATACATAGTGGAATCTATGTATATAAGATTGTATTTTACTTTTTCATAAACAATTGTTAGAGATAGTGAAGAATCCATGTTTGGGGAATAACCAATATTGTAAGGATTGGTATTTTAGGATGAGACTTGTAAATATTGTGTGCTTCTCGATATTTCTTCATCACTATACATGAGATGAGGCTATGAGGTTATATTTAGTGGATCAGGGACCCTAATAGGTTCAATAGGTTGACTTTAAAAGGTAAATAATTTTTAAAAGCAGTGTACCACTTATTCACTCCCTAGTTGTACCTAACTAATCCTTGGTCTCTATAATTAGTATCAAAACATAGGTTCCCTCTAAAGATCCAAAATTTTCACTAATTTATTTTTAATATATTTTATGAAGTCTAGATTTTATGAAGTGTTTGATATTCCTCAGGTAGAGAGAAAGGAATTTAATCCTAAGGATAAAAAATTGGAGAGTTCTATTAAGACTTGGAAAAACATGAAGAAAAGAAAGGGAATGAAACATAAGAAGAATATAATAGCAAAGGAAGAGACACTACTAACTAAATGTAATTAGAATTGTACAATTAGAAATAATTATTTTTAATTTTATTCTTCTAATAAATCTTGTTAAAGTTTTATTGATGGTGTATCACTCAGTGATATTCATTCAGAAATTAAAGATCATATGGATAAAGTTTCCAAAGAAGTAGTAAATTATATTATTAGAACTATCAAGGGACATTAGGATGAGAAATCACAATTGTAATAAGGGGATAATGAAATGAAAGAGATATTAAATAAAAATATTGTGATATGTATATCCCTCACAAATATTATGATAGAAAAGAATGAAATAGTCTCACTTTGAAGTGAAATGTACATTGAAGCTATTAAATACTTGTAAATATCAGTTTGTGAGAAGTAATTTTCCAAGAACTCAATTAGTAAATTATTACATTCATTTGAAAAGTTACATCAAGTCTCCATGAGTGTCAAGAATACCCAACTAAAAAACAAGGAAAATACAGTAAAATATCTTAATAATAGTTACAAGTAGTAAAAAAATACACGAGGATGAAATTCAACAGATGAAGAAGAATTGAGAATATGGGTTGAGATTATTTGAGGCTGAGAAGAACATTCTTAGCCTAAAGTTTCTAGAGCTAAGACTCAAACTAAAAGATCTAGAAGTAAAAGTTAGAACTTCTAAATCTATTGAGAAATGGAATGTTGACACACAAGTGTTTGAAGTGATTATTTTTTCTAAGAAGATTTAAAATGATGGCCCAAAGATCATGAGATCATCTAGAAATTTATACACATAAATATCATACAAAAAGGTATCCCATAACCAAGAAATTATATTATTTACAAATGTTGTTTCACTTTCTATTACAGGTTTAAATTCTAGTAAATTATGGATTTTGAAAAGTAATAAAACCCCCACAATATCATAAAGTGTGTATATGAGAAGATATATGAATATTTTCCCCAAAATATCCAAAAGGGTGGTTGATCCACCCAAAAATAGAAAGGTACACAACATATGAAATATGTATATATTTTAATAGAAAAGAAGATAAGTAGGTTCATAGATTATTGTTGGTGTTGTTGGAACTTTTGAAACAAAGCAATGGAATGTTAGAATAATATTTCAATTCATTAAAATCATAGAAAGACACAAGCTAGGGGGAATATAATGAGAGGAAAAAACCTAATGAGAAAAAAGGAAAAAAAGGAAAGATTCCAATCATTTTCACTTGAAGAAATATAGTGACTTGTATAGAAAGTTTGGTAAATCGTGATATTCTCCACCTAACTACATGGAGATTATACTAAAAAGTGAGAGTTATTTTTAAATAAAGCGGAAGCACCTAAACCTCATAAGTTCAAATTACTACATTATAAATAGTGGTTTCACAAAAAAGAAAATTTAATATTGGATGTAAATTGTGTCCTAGGTTAAGAGGAATCTCTCAGCCTCAGTGTTACTTTTAAAAACCTAGAGGTCTCTCCTTATTCCATTATTCTTATTGTTTACTTTTACTAACATTGAAGGAATTAAAGGAGAAGAGTTTAAGTTATCACTCTAGGTGGTAAAGATGATGAGCTCACTCATGGAGTTTTATCCCTGTAGAATATTATCCCTTATGAAAAGGAAAGAAGTGCATCTCTTTAGGGGAAGCATACTGAGAAAGAAGATTCCATTTTTTTATTCCTAGTAAATATATAATTTCTAGATAGCTTAGAAAACCTGAGGAATGAGGTATGTAATCACTTTCATCCCTTTATTTTGATTATATTAAATAAATTTATTAGGGGGGGGGTATTGGTTTATGAAAATATAAAATAAAGGAGGTTTGTGTTCTACACTTGAATTATTTTGATATGTTTATTGAAGTGCGTGTGATATTTTTCTTTTTATAGATAAATCAGTTTTATTCAGACCCTACTTGAGAAATAAGAAATTTCTGAGCATAGTATCACATGAATGGTAGTTTATGGATAGAATATACAACCTTAGTTGTATGTATATTATTTTCTACACTTGGTTATCCCACATAGACTTAGAGTATACCAAAAAAAGGCTCTTTTCTAAGAGAATCATGTTATATCATCCTTATCTCAGACTAAGATGAAGATATTTTGTGTGCCTTAAAAGGTAGATAAAGACATGAAGAGACCCTTAAAATGACCTCTCTTTTTGATTATCAATAAGGAGAAGCATAATGAATTCATCTAAGCACGTATGTTGACATTGGGGATCTGTGATATTGCCAAAAAATTCAAAGGCATTATTATTGAAGGTCCCAATTAAGTATTGTATTTTTTGTAAATGGTTTAATATGTTTCTAATAAAGTTGATGATGAGGATTAGAGTATTATTATGAATTAATGATAATGAAATTAGATTTAATGATTGATAAAGAATCCATGTAATTACATAATATGATTAAGCTATTTCCATGGTCTATAGAAAAGGAATTGTGATATTTCTTTCTTTAAGAGAACATTTAGATAATTCCAAGATCCAATGAAATTATATTTGATGGTTTTTAGATTATTATATTTCTAATATACATGTGATAATGGTGTTTAAATAATGTACATTTCCTATAATAAGGAGTATCTTGGATGATGTTGAATATTGTGATGATGAAGATCCATCCATTACATGAAGAGATTATTGGTGAGAAGTCCATGAAAAAATATATTTCTTCATAAAGTATAAATGATAAAGTATTTTATATGAGAATGGAATTGATAATTATATAAATTATTTTCTTGAATATTTCTTAAGATTTTAGTAAAAATAAATAAAGCCCCAAGAAATCCAAAAGTCCAACTCAACCGAATAACTGGGAGCAGAGATCACCACACAGGAGCCAGACTACATGGCTAACCTGAGGTGGAAATGAGGGTAGCATGCATATATAGGAATATATATCACACACATAGGAATTCAAATGATAATTTGAGTTCCACCATGTGGGGTGGTGTTGCAGCGAAGGTAGAGGAATCTAGGAGTGAACTTGGATACTCATAGCTGGGAAGCTTTGGATGTGTAGAGTATAATTAAGAGGAATAATGAGGAGTGAAAGTATGATGTGGGATTAGAAATATGTGAATAATCTTCCTACATAATTTAAATATAGACATTATGTTGTGTTTAATGAGAAGTCACCATATCTTCATCTTCTACCTTTGAGATTTGAGGGTTATGCACGCTACACGATCGATGAATCAACAAAACATCCAAACTGAGGATCAACCATATGAGTTTTTAATGAGATATATAGAATGAACACTGAACTACTAAAAATATATAGATCAACTATGAGTATTAAAAGAATAATATTTTGTGAGTATGGATGATCTTTGTGAGCATTGACCATGCACATATCTTTTATAAAGAATAATCTGACGTAAAAATATATCATCTTTCATACATATATTCCATGGGCATGGATATTCCATGATGATGGACTTATATGAATATATTTAATGATAATTAATCTTCCAATAGGATAATAATCAAGCATATATGGGATGGAGATAATTGAGTTACTTCATCCACCTAAGAGCAAGTCATCATACTAAGATCCTTTTGAGACATGCCCATGCATATGTTTTTCCATGAATGATTTATAAAATCTAAAGTCACAACATTATCCAGTTATCAAAATAAAAAAAATGGTTCAGTTAGATAAAAATGATAATTCATGCATAAAATGCTACTTGCATTCATGAAAATGGAATGAGAATTGAAGACAATGGCATCCGCATGTCTTCTTGGTTTATCTCAAGATCATTTCTTACCATTGAAGACATACACTCATTTTTTAGAAGAAAACTTGATGCATGCATCACATGTATTCCTTGTATGAATAGAATATAATCCATGCCTAATGATCCTATATAAAATGACAAATGGACTTTATCGGTTATGAAATACCATATATAGAAGATGCATGTATTATGAAGCCACATATTTTTAATTCATATAGATTGAATGAATGAGTGGTTATAGGTATTTTGATAACCGTGTGAGAAAATGAGACACAATATTTTCTATTATTTAAATGTGATAATATAATTAAGATAAGCTTCATGGGATGTACATCATATTAATGTGATATTTGCAGAGATAGATACATGTATGTAGTTTCATGTGTATGAATGTAAATTTGGAAAATAAAGAAGAATTTTCATAAAAATAATTCGTGCAATGTTTTAGGAATATAAGGTTGTTGTTATTTTCAAATTTTGTAAAGAATAATTGATGGGATCTTGAGCCTTACTAGTATTCAAGGTGATATTGAATAATAAATTCAAAGAATATTAAATCCTGCATCTTAGTGGATTTAAAAGAGAATTCCAATCAAGTTTAAATGAGAATTTAAAATATAGAAATATCCTTTAGATTTGAATATGAAGATTACCTACCATAGAGATTAAAGTAACTTCCATATTCTGAATATAGAAAATATAATTTGAGATATATTATTCTATGAGTATAAAAATATATGATTCATGTGATGAATAAATGTATGAGTCTATGCATACATTGAGATAATTATAAGAGAATATGATACTATAAAGTATCAAGGAAATAAGGTAATATGATGCTAGGATTCCCTGAAGAAGACACATATAAGTATTCTAATATTGAGAGAATCATATCATTCAAATATCTGAGAATAATTTAATATTCAACTACTTTCTACATGTAGTTGTTGAATATAGTGACTTGACCCCAGAAAGACCATAGTCAATGTCATGCTACCATTACATTGGCATAAGATATATGTAAATAATGTACCAAAGGACTAAACAATTTAGTAGTCTGGTTAAACTAGATAAATACACAAGTCTTGGATTACAAATGAATACACAAATTTCAATATAATTTTTTCCTTTCTTTCAAGGATAATAACTTTATTCGATCTAGTGTATCCTTACATATCTTTCTTAGTACACTTTATGGAATCCTAGGGAAAGGAAACATAATAAAGGTGATAATAAATTCTTAGTAAGGGTAAATACAGTGGAATAAATAATGATTCAATGAGAATGATCAATATGGAAAGATAATAACTGAAGACACATTTCATGAAATCAATAAACTGATAAGTAAGTTCATAAAAAATATGGTAAGGTAAATAACTAGAAACACATGTCATTTAAATAACTGTTTAAGGGAAAATCAATATGGAAAGGTAAGAAACTGAAAACTCATTCTATTTAATGAATAACAAGAGAATGAAATGAATCCATAGACATTTTCATAGTAAAAATCACATGGATAATAAATATTGAATCAAAATGAAGTTAATGCTTAATTATTGGACGTCATGTCTTAGAAACATGAAAACCTATAATATCAAGATATATCCTCCAAATAGTTTAAAACTATAGGTAGAAACCTATTTAATTTATGTAACTAATTTGTCTCATGATATAATATCAATTCATTGAGGGGATATATAAAGTCTGGGCCCCACACGTCATTTCATATTCAATGCATTCCACATATCTAATAATTGATTTAATTAATCAAATATTTGTATTGAATAAATAATATGGATTTATCAATATTTCCTCTTATACTCAAATAAATTTAAAAGTAAACTAAATATGTAAAAATGATATATGGTTTAGGCAATAAATTTATCCATGATAAATGATATAGGTAATTAGGGTAAACTCAATATTCAATGATCATAGGAAATTGAATATTTCAAGGGGACTAAAAATGGAATCAAGTAAGTGAATGTCATTACCATCCTTGGACAAATCAATCATCAACCATCTAGAGGAACAATAAGGATGGTATCAATACAAAATATCCCAAGTGGAGTAAAAATAAAGGGTTGTTTTCATTGATGAATATAAATACTATAAAAATATCTTTTAAAAATATTATTGAGAAAAATATCCTTTTTATTTTGAAAAACCTTTTAAAAAACTTTTATTTGAAATTAACTTTTAAAAACATTTTCTTTAAAAATTATCCTTTTAAAATTTCAAATTAATGATGGTAGGTAAATTCATACATGTCATATGAGGTAAAATAACATTCCTCTTTCATGTTAAAAAAATTAGAAAAATTCCTTGTTTGGAAAGATACAAGAAGATTACTTTGAAAAAATTTGTAAAAGACAAAAAGGGGTAAAAATGTATTTATTAAATAATTTTTGAAAGGTTGGAAATTTTTTGAAAACCTTTTTAGAAAACATGGTTTTTATAATAAAATAGGTTCTTCAACTAAAGAGACAAATGAATTCGGGTTTTCATAAAAATACTTTCTAAAACATTTTGACTACCAAAGAGTGGAAAATAGTAATATTACTTGGAAAGGGTCATGAATAACCATATGAGAATAAAATTAAAGGGTTTATTAGACAATTATCAAATAATTTCCTCTAATGTAAATTTAAGTGTAAATAATCCCAAACAAAATAAGATTGTGAAGTAAACCCTGAAAAAGACCATAACATTAATATGAGAATAAATCAATGAATAGATTATGTGTGTCAAAAGTGTAAATAAAACATATATATTAAAAATTTATCACATATATAATATTATAATATTAAGGATAATAAGGAAGTGATATAACCCAATGAGAAAAATGGGTTATGAAATTCTTTTCCACTTGGTTACACTTAATTAAAATCACCTTTGATGAAATAATTCAACTTAAAACTAAAAATATCATGAATAATTAATGAATCATGATATTATATATCAAATTGGAATTATGTACACCGTATATAATAAATTATGTGCACAATAATAAAATATATCTCAAATAATGGAAATTGAGATAAAGTCCCTTATTACTTGGTAACTTTTGAATTGGAAGACCCAAAAGTAATAATCATAAAAAGAAAAATTTAAATAAAATGAAGATAAAATAATTCATGATATAGTATATAAATTTTTTTATTATATAAACCACATAGAATAAGTAAGTGGTGAAAATGGCATATGCCTCACGGAAAGAAAAGTGAGAGAAGAAGCCCTTACCTTGTGTTTCTTTTCGGGTGAACATCCTTTAAATTTATGTATAATGGTCTTAAAAATGTTAATAAATTATTCCAGAACCATATTACTATTTTAGATATCATATATTTTCTTCTTATAATCTCTTATTACTTTTTTTATTAATATTTCATTATTTTCACTATTCAGGTGTTAATTACCTAGTTTCTCAAGTATGTTTTGACTTGTTTCTTGTTGTTATTATTAATTAGATCATGATTTAATCATCTCATTAATTTTAAAAATTATTTAAATATCATATATATTCATTATATATGTATTTATAATAATCCATAATATTTGGAGATAAGAAATGGAATGCACCGTTCATGGAGATGGTAGGCCGTACGTACGCATGAACGCTACTTTCATTTATTTTTCATATTAAAAGAATTTAAATTAAATTATCTATATGTATATTATTATTATAGTATCATATTTATGTCATATATGTCATATATTATTATTAAAACCATCCTTTATACATTCCATTTATAGTGTGAACGAATCACATCTCTTTGAGGAGGCGGTAGTCCACACTTCCAAAAATAATGCAATAATATTTTAAAAAATGGAAATCATAAGGGTATGTGTTATATAAAAATTACATAAGAATAAATACATTATAAATATAATATATAAAAAATTTTCCATCATAATTCCCAACCATGAGAGGTGGTAAAGGAAAAAATGAATGACATCGTTTTGTGAGACGGTAGTTCTCCGTACACATAAACGGTAAGTTCGTTGCCTATTAGATGGAAGTGTGTGTAAGTGTAGGTATAACACTTAGAATAAAACATATCTTTATATTTATGATACCGTTTTTAATATATAATCATGGAATAATAATATTTGAGGGGTTGGAGAATGAAAATAAAGCAAGCACTACAACAGAAAACGCCTTTACCGGCGGTTTTGTAGCGGCGGTATACAAAACCGCCGCTAAACCTTCCATTAAGAATATTTAGTAGTGGTTTATTAAAACCCGCCATGAAACCTATTTAGTTTTTTACATCAGTGACACTCCCCCCCCCCACACCCGAGCCAACCCCGACCCCGCGAGCTTCTCACTTCGACGCGAACCCTACCGCTGGTCCCCTCCGCAGCCCTCCCGTGTCGCCGGTGACCTCGATGCTGGTCTCTACTGACCCCACTTCTCCCCCCGACACCCACGACGCCAGATTCTCCCCCCAACCCCATCGAGTTTGTACCCTAGGTATGATCCCCCCCTACCGTCATTGGGATCATCCTGTTACGATGGATTTTTTGTGTGTAATGGTTAGAGGAATCTTGTGGAGGAAAAATGCATAAGGTTTTATGTACTTTCATTATTGTTGAGTCATTTCCATAATTTATTTTGGTTTATCATCAAATTTGGATGAATTAATTTAATGGATTGACTTCATATATTTGGGTTTTGTTAATAAATTAGCTCAGAGGTGTTCCAAGAGTGATCTATACCCCATTGCTTGAAGTTACAGTGAGGATACATATTTGATGAGATGTCCCTAAAGTATGACTAATTGGATTAATATGGATTAATTATCTTAATTAATTATTATTTCTTTATAATATATGTTGTAATTTTATGATTTAGGGGATTGATATGGTGTTGGTTCCTATATATGGCTTTGATGGTGATGGAATGAGATTTCTTAAGGGGATAACTCTATGGTCAAGGTAGTTTATGACTAATATTACCATAGGATATGGTTATGCATTTATTGTGTGGATTTAAATTTCATGTAGGTGGGTATGTGACATGAATGTGATTCATGAGTTATTTACCTTATGATACATGAGGATAGAGATTCATGTTGGGTTCATAGAATTCCCTTTAGTATGATGCATTGATTATACAACCATTGATGGTTATGTTATATATGTGAGAGGCTTAACTATAGGGAAATTAAAACCCCAATAGGGTGTCCATCATGTATTTATGGGTCAAGTTATCTATAAAGGTCTTGTTTTAGGTGATTGATTCTCTCCTAAAGAAATTTCTAGGGGAAAGGCTATGGGATGGTGTGGTAATGGTCATCTATGGTATGATAATTTATGAGAACATATGAATGACCTAGTATGGAACCAAGTTAGGTTCCTTTGCTCGATGAGAAATCAATATGGACTATATGGATAATGATAGGTTCTCAAACCTTATGAGTTTGGAATGTGTCCCTTGACAGACATTTATCCCTTAGGTAGGGTTGAGATACCTAGGGAATAAAACCGTAAGCAGTGTCTTTATCATCCATATTAATCAAATTGCACAATATCAATATAACTTCAAAATTAGATTTATCATGTCAATAACAACTTACCAATCACACTGAAACCACACTAATGATAGTAAGGGAATAACTACTTACTCTAAATTTTTCTTCATATTAGTGGTCTAATTATACTAAATTCAGTGCTTGATATCCCTTGTTATAAACCAGATTCAATATGACATCATTGATTCTCTTAGTTAAGACTTGGAAACCTCTTTTTATTATAGAATAATCCATTTTTTATGTATTTATAGATTCATCAAGTGAATTTACTTCATCATGAAACTTATAGATCATGTTTTGAAGAAAAAAAGTGGTTTCTTAACACCAATTGCTGATTCATGATCATCCATGACACGTTTTGATCATATTTTATATCAAATGAGACTTGAAATAATTATTATATCACTTATTTCATGAATTTTTTGGATTTAATCAGTTCTTACTTTAGTCGAATAACATGTACTTTATTAGCACATCCACCCCATGGATCATATCTCCCCATAAATATTGGGCCACTTCAAGTAATTACAAAAATGTTCAATGCCCACAATGAAGTTTGAATCTGACTCTTAATTCAACTCCATGGTCAGATCCTCGATCGTCCCATTTAACTATAATTCTCCACTCATGAGCACTAACACATATATGATCCAAATCACCCTCAAGTCACACCACCACTCTTTTCAATGTGAATACACCAAAGAGAGGTCTAGGAATTCAATCCACACAAGTTTCGTAGAAGCTCAAAACCTAATCTCCCAAGTTATTTCATCATGCATTTCCATGAACACCTCACTTATCATGCCTTAAGACTACCATCCCTCACGTGGTTCTTGTCACTCCAAATTAACAATGTGTTGAGTTTTGTAAGAATCATAAGGTTTTCCCTAAACATTATTTATAATATATTTATTCGATATTAGAGTTTTATATGAAGACTCTATAGAGAACTTAGGTTGGGGTTATTCCAAATTAACAATGTGCTTTGGTTTTCATGGTAAAGTAGCTACCACGTAGCACACTATTTCTCTTTACCAAAGAAACTTCCCCTATCCCAAACACTAGAGGGTTCATATCTAACTCAGGGGATCATATTTATTATATTATGTTTCTATAATCTTACATTATCGTATATATTAATCTCTTTCTCTATTTAGTAGTGACTATGTGTTTTAATTTTTTTATTATTGTGTAGGCACATTGTGATATACATGGATAAAAGCTGGATCACATTACCGAGGAACACACCTCAGTATGTTAAGGGATTGAATGAGTTTTTAGATTCTTCAATTTCTAATCGATCCGTTGAATGGAGAATAAAATTTCCATGTCCTAAATGTAAATTTAGAACATGGTTGAAGACAGATGAAGTTTATGAACATTTAATACTGAAGCAATTCCCTGGTCAATATTTGTGTTGGATTTGGCATGGAGAATCGAGCGTTACAGAAATATTGAGCACTAATGTTAATCCAAAGAATGAGGTACCAAGTTCATCGACAATGGAAAATGAAATGAAAAACCTCATAAATGATTCATTCGGCACTGCAAGACACCACTATCAACATCAAAACATATCAGAACAACCAGAAGAGGGTGCTACAAATTGCAACGTGACAAGTGATGTTTTTGAGACTGTAACACAGGTAGATCAAGATTGTAACATATCATTGGATCCTCCTCTTGATTCTATGGAGCCAAATTTAAGAGAAAACTTCATTGAGGTAAATGCGTTTCATGATTTAGTTGACGATGGAAATCAAGAGTTGTATAGTGGGTGTTTGAAATATTCAAAGCTTTCATTTCTGATGAAGTTGTACCATATCAAATGTCTGTGTGGAATTAAAAATAAGGCAATGTCTATGATATTGGAATTGATTCGTGATGCATTTTCTGATGCAAAAATCCCAGAATATTTTTATGATATGAAAAAAGTTGTTAACAAGATTGGTATGAATTATACAAAAATACATGTGTGTCCCAATGATTGTATTCTTTATTGGGGAGAGGATTCAAGTAGATAGAATTGCAAGAAATGTTCTTCTTCTAGATGGTAGGCAAAGGGTGATGTTGGAAGTCTGAATGAACATAATTTCATTGAGAAGAAGAAAAGGAACACAGCTGCAAAGGTTTTGTGTTACTTTCCTTTGAAGCCTCAATTGAAAAGATTATTCATGTCATCGAAAACCACTGAATACATGAAGTGGCATTCTGTAGATAATAACAATGATGGGTTAATGAGACATCCATGAGATTCCCAATCATGGAAGAAATTTGATTCATTACATCTAGATTTCTCAGCTGATCCTAGGAATGTTCGATTGGGATTGGTTGCCGATGGATTCAACCCATTTGGGACTTTGAGTACCAGTTATAGCATTTGGCCATTTTTTTTGATCCCTTATAATATTCCTCTATGGATGTGTATGCAAAAAACATATTTTATCCTTTTCTATGATTATTCCTGGAAAAAAAATGCCTGGAAATGATATTGATGTATACTTGCAGCCTTTGATTGAAAAATTGTAGGAGTTATGGAGCAACGGTGTTGAGACATTTGATGCTTCTTCTAAAACAATGTTCAAAATGAATGATGCTTTAATGTGGACCATTAGTGACTTCCCTGGGCTTGGGAATTTTTCTGGTTGGAACACTTACATGGGTTTGTATTTTCCCATTTGTAAATTTGATTTTGAGCCCAAATGGCTACCTCACAGTAGAAAATGGTGCTTCTTGTGTCATCGAAGATTTCTCGATGCATCTCATATATTTCGGCTGAACAGATAAAAATTTAATGGTTCCATTGATCGTAGACCACCTCCAAAGTTGTTAACTGGTTCTAAAATATTGACACAGCTTGAAAATGTTGAAACAGAATTTAGGAAGGTTCATCATTTGAATGATAGTGGAAAATGGGTCTGAAGTGCATCGTCAAGCGAAATCGGAACGCAACAATGGAAGAAAAAAAGTATATTCTTCAAACTTTCGTATTGGGAATTTAATTTGTTGCGGCATAATCTTGATGTGATGCATATTGAGAAGAATGTCTGTGATAATTTTATTTTCACATTGCTTAATGATCATGGAAAGTCGAAGGATCATCTCAATGCTCGTAAAGACTTACAAGCAATGAACATAAAATGCGATCTCTGGCCAGATGAGAATGAAAAGTATCCTCCGGCAATTTTTGCAATGAAAAATAGGGATAAAGATACATTCCTTGGAATTTTAATGAATGTTAAGGTATCTGATGGGTATTCAAGTAACATCTCGAGGTGTGTTGACTTGAAGAATCGTAAGTTACATGGACTGAAAATTCACGATTCACATATTTTGTCACAATAGTTACTACCATTGGCATTGCGTACATTATTACCTAAAAAAAGTACTGCTGTTGTACTCTAATTCTGCACATTTTTCAGACAACTATGTGAGAAATCTCTACATCCATTTCATATTGACAACCTCTAGGAGATGTTTGTATTGAACCTTTGTGCAATTGAGATGATCTTTCCTCCGTCATTTTTTACTGTAATGATGCATTTAACTCTGCATTTGGTTGAGGAAGCTAAATTAGGAGGCCCCGTTCATTATCGATGGATGTATCCAATTGAGAGGTACTTTATATATATATTGGTGTGATGATAATGGATGAATTCTTAAGAGGCTTGGGCATACAACTTGAAGGTGGATATGATATTGTGATACTAGGAGGGGTATCTAAAATTAAGGACTATATAAAGAATCTAATACTAGAGTCTTTAACTATGGTATATTGTAAAAGTGATTCATATTATTCTTATCACATAAGAATAATAGCATGTTTCTTGATGTTGGGATTGAAACTCAGAGGGGAATATATTGTATCCTAGTTAAGAGGAATAAAATACAATATAATTGAAGGAATGCATTTTAAGGTAATGTGACTTGATTCATCGTAGATTAAAATTGTGTTGAAATGACATGTGTAATGAATTTTAGAGTCGTCCTACCAGGTTTAGAAGGTGATTAATATAATGTATCTCAATAATTATTTTAAATTATGATCAAATAGAACATAATGTTTTTGTGTATCATGATTTTTTAAAGAAATAAGTTAATAGAAGATTAGTTGTGTTACATAAAAGTGCACAATAAGGTATTGAGTGAGGCTAACACACGAGCTTCTCTAACACACCTGGTATAGTAGACGTGTGTGGTGATGGTATATTTGGGGTATTAAACCAAGTAGGAGGCCCACACATGGTAAATCTAATTGTGTTTTACGCTCACTCCCTATATGGGAACACTGACACACATGTAGATCTAATGTTTCATTTTCAAGTGATATATATTATGGGGGATCAAGAAGGATTGGCTAGATATATGTTTGGAGAGTAGTCAAATAATGGAACTATGTTTTATAATTGATTCTATCAGATTTTTTTTCAATTTATTCTATACTGATTTCCTAGGTTGACATTTCTTGTTGTATGTTGGTATATACAATATGGTTCATTATTATATAGCATGTCAATGTTTACTTATTTTTTTCAATTTATTCTATACTGATTTCCTAGGTTGATGTTTCTTGTTTTCTGTTGGTATGTATAATATGGTATTTCTGGTTTGATTTGTTTTTCAGGGAAGTGGTGCAGTGGAAGAATTTTTTTTTTTCTGTTCAACTTTTTGCAGTGGTTTAAACCGCCATGAAATGTACATTGGCGGTGATTTAAATCATCGCTAAACGGTGAAAATCACCGCAAAATGTAAAAAAAAATTATGTTTCACGGCGGTTTTAACCGCCGCTACATAGTCGCATCGTAGCTGCTCATTCCACGGCGGTTCTCGTGACTTTAGTGGTGGTTTAACAGCCATTGGATTTGAGTTTATTCGCGGTGGTTATAACTGCCGCGAATAAACTGATGTCAAGGGCTCGTAAAAACCGCCGCTAAACTCAGTAAAACCGCCGTGAAATGAGGCAGCTACGACGCTTTCCTTAAACCGCCGCGAAATGGAAATAACTACCGCTAATAGATTGGCGACGCTGTATTAGGCGGAGGTTTACAAAAACCACCTCCAAAACATGTAGCGACGGTTTAAACTTCCACTAAATACAAAAATAACCGCTGCTAAATGGCGTTTCTGTTGTAGTGAAAAGAGTATGAGGAAGGATGTTACATCTTCTTTGGATAACTCCTTTTGGTTTGCACCAAAGTGCTTCCTTGGATATATTCCTTAACAAAGGGATTCTTATTGGATGAGGATAGATATTTTTAGGAGTAATTTTGGTAGATATTGGTCTATATAAAGTGTCTTGAGAGGTGTGAATAAGTGGGAGGGGTGAGTGCCCTTTTATAATGGAGGAGTGGAATTCCTGTAAATTTTTTAAAATGGAATTCCACCAATGTTTTCCCTATAAAAAGTGGATAAAATAATGGAAAAAATTAAATAAAAGAGATTATAGGTCTAAATATGGCCATTGAATGGATTTTTTATAAGTTTCTAGGTCATTTTGGGTTTAATACCTTGTTAGGATAATTTTCTTCTAATCACTCTAATTAAATTTAATCACTTTCACTAATATTTTTTGTCAAAGACTAAGTTGAAACTATTAAAAATTTTAAATTAGGATTATTAAAAATATTGAATCCATTTTTAAAATTCCAATCATAGAATTGGAATAAATTTATTTAAATTTAATCCCGTAGATGGGATGACAAAGCATGTTTTTAAAGTAAGATATTCAAAATTTTACTATGTTTTTATATTCAATTTCAAAGTAAAATTGATTCCAGTGACCTAAATTGGATTAATTGATGGAAAATTTATCTAATTTAACTTTAAAACCAATCAAAAATATAATTTAACCTTATAATTAAATTAGATGAAAAAGTAGTTTTGAATTAAAATTCGGTATTTTTTACTATTCATCAAAAAATAAAAATTCACAGAAAAATACTAAAAATTCACCCTAAACTAATTTTTATGTTTCTATTTCAAAAATGAAGTTTATTTTGAAATATAAAATTTATAAAATTTCAAAAAAATTATTTAAAATGTGTTTTCCATTAAAAATCGGTAAAAGTGCCTTTATAAAAATATATATTTTTTATACATAAAATTAGGTTTATTCACATATTATGCCTATAAAATCTATTGGATGAATGTAAAAAAATATTTAATTGAATATTATATATATATATATATTACATTAATATCACTCACTAATTGTAATTAATTTAATTTATTAGACTAAGACACCCTTGTGAGCATAAAACATTTCCTTTATATTCAATTGAATTTTATGTTCATTTATAATTAATTTGTAACCAATTAATTCATTTTATATTTGTGTAAACCATATATTTTTTATATGTTAGTTAATACTATTCATAACCTCTAATTTAATGGTTAGGTTATATCTTATTATATTAAATAATAATATTTTCAATAGTATATTATTGCTCGGTAAAACTTGGTCTTACGTGTAATCCAAGATATCAAAGAAAGTATTTGTTGTGTGTAATTCATGATAACTCAACATTTCATGCATTTAAAGCTATATATTTATTTAAAATAGTAATTATATTGTAAATTCTTCAGATATTATATTCCCTTATACACTTGGTGTTGTGTTCATACACGCTATCGAATACAATGTTCTTACTTTAGAATTTTAGGACATTAAATTGAAGACCTTGGAGAATTATACATGATAAATATGGTCTTATAGTATCATAGATTAATATTATCATACATAAGGTTTAAGATATTTCTATTTTTGGATCATCCTTGAATAAGTGAAGAAAACTTCCAATGGATTATAGAAGCTGTAGAAACATAGTGGATTCTATATTGGGAAACAATTTTTGAAGGAATACATAAGGTAATATGTGTCGATGTAATAGGTTTGTCCTTAGTTGTAAATAATTTTAGGAGATAGTGGAAAATCCAAGTTGGGGGTAATAACCAACATAGAATAGAGTGGGATTTCAGGATGAACCCTATAAATATTGTGTGATGCTCTATCTTTTTTTATCATTGCATATGAGGTTAGTTTATGAGATTATATTGAGTGGATTAAGAACCCTAATAGGTTCAAGAGGTTAAATTTAAAAAGTAAAGAATCCATAAAAATATTGCACCAATGTTTCACTCCCCCACCCCCACCCTTAGTGTTACCTAACCAGTCATGGGGCTCTACACTAATGGAAAAATGGGGTTACTAAAAAATATATTATAATTATACCTAAAGTAGTATCTTTATATGATTTTGAAATTTATAAAGTGGATTCCAATACTACTTTAATTAAAGAAAATCTTGTGGAGAATTTCTACATAAAACAATCAGAAGGTTTTGTGAAGCCAAATGATGCCAATAAATTATATAAATTATAAATATCAATTTATGGTTTAAATCAAGCATAAAGATCTTAGAATATTCATTTTAATGAATCGAAAAGAGAGTTTAATTTTATTAATAATGAATGTGATCCCTATATCAATATGAGGTTTAATGTAAGTGTTTTTTTTCCTAATAATATATTTTGATGATATATTACTAATGGAAAACTAGATTGAAATCCTACAATTAGTTAAGAAATGGTGGAATAAATTATTTTACATAAAATAATTATATGAAGAAACCTATATTTTAGTGACCATGATCCATCTAGATAGATATAAGGGGTTATTAGACTAATTCAAGGTACATATATTGACAAGTTAATGAAAATATACAAGATGGAACAATCCCAAAGAGGGTTGTTTCTTATTTCAAATGGTATACATCTCTCCAAGAAATTTTTCCCCCAGACATAGGAATAGAGATAGAGAGAAAGTATAGAATTCCTTACCGTTATCCCAAATAAGTTAAATACTATTAGAGGTAAGTGAATTAGGATATTAAAGATTAAAATAATTGTCTCTTTAGATCTTATTTCATTATTAAACAAAACTATCTTCTCTCTTCTTCCCACATTATAGAATAAATAGTAATTAAAACATGTATAGTAAACTGTAATTTTACTCAGTTCTCTCTCACTAGGATAAGTATAATAAGTATACAAAGGTAGTGTTCCGATGTATCAAATCCACTAAATAAAACTAATGTTACAAGGTTATGAGTAGACTCACTTTCTCTCCTGGTTTATAACCATTCACAATTTGAAAGCTCACTACTCTCTCTACTGAACTAAACACATTGTTCCTCCAATAGAATCTTCTGACAATCAGTTTTGAGTTTATTTAAAATTGTTTGTGTATTTATGATATTATTTCTTCCATCAGATGAAAACAACCTTTTCTTGAGACTTTTACTCTTATAGAGCTTGACCCCTACACAAAACTCCATTGCAAGACCCCTTTATGAGACTCCTCCAAAAGAGTTATTCATGAGAGTCCTCCATGAGGCCTATCTGTGAGACTCCTCCATGAGACCTCTCCATGATACCCCTTCAAAATACCTCTCTGTGAGACCTCTCCATGATACTCCTCCATGAAAACTCTTCTCATGACCCCTTCATGAGACCTCACCATGATACCTCTTGGCAAGACCTTCTTTAGTCAGGAAGATCATTTGACTCTGGTGTAACACCTTGTACAGGTCATGTGGATCATTTGATAACAATAGGTATTTCTATTCCCAACACATACATCCCTTCACAATACACCTTTTCAAGACTCCTTCATGAGACCCCTTTGTGAGACTATGTTTTGATTACATGAATCGTGTGATTCCAGATCAATACCTTCTTTAGCTCATGAAAAATACTTTACTTTAGATCAGACCACTTAAGAAAACATATATAGTTTCTTAAGGATGGGTTAAGGGGTATTTATAGGGATAAATACTCTACCTTAACTCTGAAAATCATAGTCATCCATCAATTCTAGTGCCTTTATAATCGAACTTATGTGATTTTCATGATTGATTCATGTTATCACCCACCTCATATCATAATCATTTCATGTTATCACCATCATTAACTTAAATAACTTAGTGTGATCTCATCGAATGATCCAAATACAATCATGCAATCATCACCATTTTCTCCCATCACTTCTCTTGATCCCATCATTATATCCAAAGATAATCATTTGGCCATCACCATTGTTTAGTGATTCATGTGATCCCATCACGAGATCCATAGAAAATCACAGGGTCACATTATTTTGAGTGACCATAAGATATCTTAATCATTTATATCCTCTTTGTCTTCATGATATTTTCATGATATCTTTTTGAAATCCCATGAAAATCATGTGATGTCTTTAAGTGATTAATATGATCTCTTTTCAAGATCCTTTAACAATAATGTGGTGTCTTCAAATTTTTCTCATGATCTATTTATGAGATCATCTAATAATAATGTGGTGACTTCGGGTGATTCGCATGATCTCATCACAAGATCCTATGAAAATCATGTGATTCCTTATGTGACTCCATCATGTGATCTATTGGAAATTTATGTGAATGTGTAATACCTCTGTATAATCAGTTCAAACATATGAAATCATGTAAACCCTCTATGTGATCCTTTTGAAAGTTCCTTTAGGACATTCACACTCCATGTGATCCTTCCACATGATCTTTTAGAACATTCATGATCTGTGAGATCCTTTAAGACATTCAATCTCTGTGTGATATTTCCATGTGATCCTTCCACATGATCCTTCCATGTGATCCTTCTCTTTGATCCTTTAGAGAATTAATGCTCTATTTGATTCTTCTATATGATCCTATAGGACATTTTTGCTCCATGTGATCGTTCAAGACATTCAGACCAACTCATCATGCCTCCTTTGACAACCATAATTTTTCAAAAACATCAACCCTTTTCAAAAAACACAATAAAACCTAAATCACCATCAATAGGGATTTTTCCAACAATATCCCCCTTTGGGTTTGTTGAAAACAATTCAAAACTTCAAGAATCAAATCTTTGACAAGTTATGCCCATGCAAAACCATTTTCCTTATGCAACCCCATATAGTGATCAATGAGTTACTTAACACATACTCTAAGCCCACATGAGTCAATCTCAACATTATAAATAATATTAAGATGCAAATTTCATCAATGAATATCTTTTTTCTCAAACCAACCATTGGAAAGCTTCTTGACACCAAAATATAAAACAAGTTCATCCCTTGAGATCACTTCTTGTGTCAACTTCTAGCATAATGAACTCATCACTCTTGTTCATGATTTATCTTTGTTGAAAGATCATATTCAACATCATCATATTTAAAACTCCCCTTTTTTCATTTATCCCCCTATCAACTTCTCCCCCTATATTGATCAAGTCATTTTCTCCCCCTTTTTCAATGAACCCAAAGGTCACTCATTTTTTGTATTAAACATGGTAAAGAACAAAAATATACACATATGGTAAAAACACACCATGCATTAGGGATAGGGAGTCCCACATACACACTATTCAAGTGTGTGGGGTCAACTAAACTCTAAGATCACATCGATGTCATTCAAATACTTCATTAGGTAAGGCCTTTATTAGGATGTTTTTAACTTATAGTTCAGTAAGAACATACTCCCACCTCACAAGGCTATGATCAATATCATCCTTAATAAAGTGATATTTGATTTCAATGTGATTTGTCCTTGAGTGATGGAATATATTTTAGATAAGATTTTTATAACTTGAATTATCATAATGGATTATGATTGAAGAATTTACTTAACTCCCATATCTTCAATTTTCGAATTCATCCATAGTAACTGCATGCAAGCTTGAGTAGCCGTGATGTATTCAGATTCTATGATGCTCAAAGAAATGAAATCTTGTTTCTTTATTAGATAATAAATGCATATTTATACAAGGTATAATGTACCATATGATGTTGAAATTAAATCATCTACTAAACTGTCCTAATCTGCATCTGAAAAACCCAACAACTCGTGTTGATATTTTTCATTGTATAGTAAACCAAGATCCATCCTTCCTTTGATATACTGAAGTATTATTATCATTATAAGTAAGCATATTTATTTGGGATTAATTAGATATTGTTCTTCCTAACATGTGGAAAAAAATAACAGTTCATGTCATTGTTAAGTATAATATACTCCCAATGATTTTTTTTATATTATGTGATATCAACTACTTTTTCTTTATCATCCCCTGAAAATTTCATCCATGCAGCAACTGGATTTGAAATTTATTTGGAATTTTCCATTAAAACTATTCTTAGAACCTCCTTGGTACATTTTTATTGAGAATTAATTGTGTCATATCTTCCTTGTGTTACCTATAAACTAAGGAAAAACATTAACTTTCTAATTATTGACATTTTAAACTAGGGTTTCATGAATTCTGAAAACTATTTTCACTATTCTTTGTTTGATCTACCATAGATTATGTCATCAAAATATACCAGCACCATCATCCTTTTATTACTATTTTTATTTACATAGATATTATAATAAATTCCAACACACTAAAAACTGATCTACTTCAAATACTGATCATGTTGTGAATAGAATTTTCTTAGTGCCTGATTCAACCCATATAGTTCATTCTTTAACTGAATTTTTTTCTAATATTCATTAATGAGAAAACCATATGTATTTTTAATATAAAATTATTCTTCTAGAACCCCATTCAAAAATAATGACTTTGAATCCATATATAAATCTTTGAATTTCCTTTTCACTATTATAAATAAGAATAATTTAATTGTATCCATACTTATAACATGTGTGAGTGTTTCCTCAACATCGATACCCTATATCTATGAGTATACCTTGCACAAAAATCATGTTTTTTTGAATTATTATTCCAACTTCATTCAAATTTTTATGGAAATCCCATTTGGACCTAATGAAAATCTTATCTGTTGGACTCAAAATAGTCTCCCACATCTGATTCTTTTCTATTTGGTCATGTTCTTAATTCATTTACTAAACCCAATTCTCATTCTTTTACACTTATTCAAAACACTTTGGATAAAATTTTGATATAAAATATTCTTAATGTATATTCTTTATCCTACTTGTCTATACTAGCACTATCTGATCACCAATTATGTTCTACCAATCAATTTTAGCTCGGATCTTTGGTTTATGTGCATATACAGGTCTATGTTCATCCTTCCCATCATCTGAATCTTATTCTGAATATATATTTGGTACTTGCACTTCCCTTTAGATTTACACATCTTCATCACTATCCTCTTGAGATTTTTTGTGGATTTTTTGAAGATACTATTAATTTTACAACACAATAACATCATTTATCTATTTAATTTTTCTTAGCCTCTTATTGAATCATTTATATGATTTTCTTTTTCCTGATTAACCAAGAAATATCCCTTAATCTCTATAGGATTAAAACATATTGTATTTATCCTTATTTATAATTAAACACTTACTTTTGAATACTTGAAAGTACTTCAATGTCATATTCTCTATATACCACAGATCTTATGGAGCTTTCTCTTCCTTTATACACAATAAGGATTTGTTATAAATTTAGACCAATGTCAACACTACTTATTTCCAAAACTTCTCTAGAAGGTATTTCTTAATAAGAATCATTCTATCCATATTGTTGATAATTTGGATTTTTTTCTCAATAACTCCATTTTATTACAGAGTTCTTACTACTAAAACTTAGTGCCTTATCTTATGTTTCTTGAGATAATCCTCCACTTAGATATTTTTGAACTTTGTTCCATTATCAATTCAAAACATCTGGGTTTTTTAACCTAGCATATTTTTAACTTCCCTATAGTAATGTGTTATGTAACTAAACACCTAAGACTTGTGGGTGATAATATAAAATCATTCCATTCTGCTAAAATCATAAACTAAAAGGATGTAATATCTCTTTTTATCAATAGATCTTGGTAAAATAGGACCACATACATCAATATTCACTAGGTAAAATACTCCTTTTAATATTTGATATTTATAATTATAGTTTTTTCAAGTAATCTTCCCTTGTTATAAATCATCACGCATATGAGTACGGTCATGTGATAACTTAGGGAGAACTTGAGCAGTATCACCTTTCAATTGATATTCCAAGGATGCTTAGTTTATTTGAACAATATGTTTATGACACAACATGTTCTATTCTTCCTTGGATAGAAAGTACATGTATTATTCTCCACTGACAAGGTAAAGATTCCCTTTCATTCATTTTCATTTCAAAAAAATTGCACCATCTTTCCCTTAATGATACAAAACTTCTTAGTAAAGCTTATAGCATGTCCTGGGTCTCATAGTTGACTAACACTGGGAAAGTTATGACTAGTACCTTAAATAACCAAGACATATTCACATCTCATGTATTTTCCCCCAAACTTGAATTTTCTCAAGCCAATTATATTTAGGATTTCGTCATTTCCATATATTATGACACTTTCCTTATCAAACCTAATTCTAGTTACTAGAATCTTATTTCCTATAATATGGAATGTCCATCCACTATCAATGATCCATATTCTAGTGTGATCTGATTCTTTGAAAGAAATATATACAACCAATTTATACTCATATATTTTCTTTCTAATATATGTATTGGACTTCATACTTGATTCTGATTGATATTCTTGATCTTCCTCAGAGTATGATGGTCCAACATCTTCTTACAAAGATGCAAATTGATTTTTCATTATCATCTCATTCAATGATCCCTTTATCTACTGATTACAACCATTTTGGGTCTTCTTTAGTACATTCCTTTACACTATCTATGAGAAATATCTTCCCATATGTCTGAATACTTCACACCAAGCATAATTACCATCAATAGAATTCCTAAAATACTAAACTCTATTTGGATTACTCTATACCCCTTACACTAATCGATACCACTTGGATATGAAATAGGAATTTTTACAATTCCTCATCTTTTTATAGAAATAACACCTGATGCGAGGTGTATTTTTTTACATCATTGTTTCACCACTGATTGTCCCTTCGGATCTCTAAATATTTTGATTATTATTCATACCCAAATCAATCGTCATCTTCATAGTGGGTTCCTGTATTATGACATTAACCATTACTGGTTTCTATTTTCGATCAATTCTAATACTAACTATGTCATTCTAATGTTTCATTTTCTTCTCTATAAATTCTTTTGATATTTTTTTTGGACCTCTAAATTGAAATTTCACTTTTTCTATCAACTATATGACCTTATTTCCCGATATAATATTAGGAGTCAAGTTTCTCTTTGTATTTTACCTTTCTTTGTAGGCTTACAACTTCCTCCTCAAGTTATTTGATACATTTGACTTGATATTTTATTATTTTAGTTAGACTATTGATAACCTTGGTCTTTTTTCCATCCTTGAGGTTGAACTGAATGAATTTCTCGAAGTTTTCCATATTTTCCAATCTAATATTTTCAATTTTATCCTTAATCTTAGAGTTCTCTTCTTCCTACTACTATATATAGATTTTGGTATCATAAACCACCATATTGGATTTATTTTTTTTCTCCAAACATCTATATCCTTAAGTGCAACTTCTAATTCAACCTAGAGTTCAACTCTTCCTTCGAATTCTCTTCATAATTATCACTTTCTTCCCTTGTTTGTGAATTTCTCACAAATACCACCAAATAATCTTCTCTATGACCCTTGTATTATTATATCTCTTATACCTCAGATTCTTCTGAACTATCATTTTCTTATGAAAGAAAATTCTTCTTTCAGAATAAATCTCACTTAGTATTTTTCTTACCTTTCACACTACCCAAAGACTTATTATTGGGATTTTCATCATCATCCTCATTATCATCATGAAAATTCTTGGGAAACGTTATTGTGAGATATCCAACCTTTACAAAATGAAGGCATAAAAGAGGAAGTTTCCCTTTAAAATTTATTATTTCCCATTTATAGTTTTGAGGAAAGAAGTGACATAACCCCATCCATAATGTCTTTTTCCAAAAAATATTCTATAGTTAGCTTCTTCATGGATTTTAATTTCACCTCTTTTGATTTCCATTTTTTTATTACTCATTATCATCATTTCTCATCTCGTATGTGATAAGAGTATTGTTTAATCTATCCAATGGTATCTCTTTTGGATCTTTATCCTCTAGAATAGAGACTTTTAGATTGAATCAAGGAAGAAATCTTCTCAAGATGGGCTTAATGATATTTACATTATAGATAATTTCTTCCAAACCATGAATTTCTTCCACAACAACATTAACCTGGTCAAAGAATATATCTACATACTCATTGGGGTGAATTCTCTAGTCCTCATATTTATTCCATAGAACCTTAAATTTATCTTCTCAAACTTTTGAATCACATTTGTAGATATTTAGATGATTTTCTCACATGTAATGTGATGAATTGAAATATATCACTGTTGTGTATATTGTGTTGGATAAATATCCCCCTAAGGCATTTATTCATTTGGAAACAACATCTAATTCTCTTCTAATAGCTTCTGATAATTCTCCATCGTCCATGATAGTAGAAATTCCAGGAATTTATAGAAAAATTACCATGAATTTACACTATAAACTTATCCATACCTAATGATCTAAAGTGGTGCTATATATTATTCTTAAATAGCTAAAAATCATTTTTATCGAAGGTTGGAATCCATTTATGATTAAAAACTTTCATTGCTTCTATTGAGAGAGAATATCTAACTTTAACCATTTACTCTGATAACAATTGTTAACACAACTAGGATAATTACCTTGAGATTGGGGGTGAATTAGGGTATGACATATTAAAAAACTAAATATTTGGATCTTGTTTTATCATTAAACAAAACACTTTTCTCTCTAATTTCTATAGAACATAATATATGTGAATTAAAACATTAAAAGGACAAAAATTAATTAATTTTTTACCCTCACTATGCTACATATAATGAGAATATAAAAGAAATATGACAATGTACCAAATCCACTATAGCATACTACTATTACAAGGTTTGGAGTAGAATCATTGTCTCTTCTGGTTTACAACCATTTACAATTTGAAAGCTCACAACTCTATCTATTGAATTAAACTCACTACTCCTCTAGTAGAATCTTCTGAAAATAATTTCAAAGTAGATTCAAACTTGTGTGTATATTTATGCTATTGTTTCATAAATGATCTAAAAAACACCATTGTGTGATACCTATCCTCTTAGATCAAGTGAACCCTATACAAAACTCCTTCACAAAACCCCTCCATGAGACTCTTCTACAAGACCTATTCGTGATAATCCTCCATGAAACCTCTTTGAAAGAATCCTCTTTGAGACCTCTCTATAACACCCATTTGTAATACCTCTCCATGAGAACACTATGTGAGACTCCTCTATGAGACCTCTTTAAGAGACCCCTTCATAAGACCCCTTTGTGAGACCTCTTTACAAGACCTTCTTCAATTCATGAAAACAACGTGACTCTATCATGATACCTTGTATAGGTTACATGGATCATGTGATACCAATAGGTCTGCCTATTCCTTACACATACATACCTTCAAAAGATACCTTTATAAGACTCTTTTGAGAGAACCCTCAATGATACTTTGTTCTAATTATGAGATCACATGATTCTGGCATAAAACCATATTTTTCTCATGTGAAATACTTTTCTTCAGATAAAAATAGTTAAGATAAATTCTCTACTTTCTTAAGGATGGGTTAAGGTGTATTTATAGGCATAAATAAACTACCTTAACTCCAAAAATAATGGTTATTCTTTCATTCCACCACCTTAACAATCATCAATATACACTTCTTGTGATTACTTCGCATGATCACGTGTCGCATGTCATAAGCATTTCATACGATCACCATCATTGACTTCAGGAGCTTCATGTGATCCCATCATGTGATCCAAATACAATCATGTGGTTATATCCATTATCTTCTAATTCTTCAGGTGATCCCATCATGAGATACAAATACAATCATGTAGCTAGAACCGTTATCTTATAATACTTTTCATAACAAGATCCAAAGAAAATTCTGTGGTCACATGATTTTGAGAGACTATGGGATATCTCTATAATTTATATCCTCTTTATCTTTATGCACTTTATGTTATATATTTGAAAGATCACTTGACAATCATTTTATTTCTTCAAGTGTTTCGCATGATCTCTTCGTGACATCCTTTAACAATCATGCGGTGTATTCAAGTTCTTTGTATGATCTCTTCATGAGATCCTCTAATAATCATGTAGTGTCTTCAAATTATTCTCATGATCTCATCATGAGATCCTCTAACAATCATGTGGTGCTTCACATGAATCCATCATGTGATTTTTTTGATCTTCATAAGAACATGTGATCCCTCCGCGTGATTAGTTTATATATATTCAATCAAGTGATCCATCCATGTGATCCTTGCATGTGACCCTTTAGGATATTCACACTCTGTTTGATACTTCTACATGATCATTTAGGACATTCACACTCTTCATGATCCTTCCACGTGATCCTTTCTTATAATCCTTCTTTGTGATCCTTCTGTGTGATCCTTTAGGACATTCATGCTCTGTTCGGCCCTTTAGGAAATTTTCTCTTTGTGTGATCCTTCCATGTGATCCTTCCACAATATCATTTAGGGAATTCATGCCAACTCTTCATGCCTCCTTTGATAACCATATTTTTTCAATAATTTAAAACCATATCAAAAAACTCAATCAACCCTAAAGATCCATTAAGAGCGATTTTTCCAACACTTACATATGAGTTATTGGATCTATCATGTATGTCATGTTGTGTACCAAGCTTGATGTTTCTTACACCTTGATCGTGGTAGGTAAATATCAATAAAACCTAATAAATCCACATTGGTTATTTTTAAATACTATACTAAAGTTACTTATACATACAAAGAATGTGTTATTATTTTTTAGAGAATAATATGAACTAGTTGTGTGGGGATACACATATATTAGTTTCCAAATATATCGAAATGATCTGAAATTTCAATCCGGTAATTTTTTCCTCAATGGTGGTTATGTGAGCTGGAAGAATTATAAGAATCTAGTGATTTCCAATTCTACAATAAAAATAAATTATATCATAGCTTTTGATATAGCTAAACAAGTGGTATTTATACAAAATTTCATTTAGGATAATGTTGGTGTACCTAGAAGTACAGATAATGTTACTTTGTATTGCGGTAATACTACTATAGTGCTTCTAGAAAAAGCTTCCAAGTCACATAAATGGAAAAAGAATATAATATTAAAGTATCATCTTCTGTGATATTTTACTCTAAGGGGTGAAGTTGTAATTATTAGAGTATCTATAAAAGAAAATGTGGTCGGTTCATTGACTAGAGTGATATCTTAGAAGAAGCCTGGACATCATGTGAGGAATATTAGGTTAAAGGTTATTATTAGTTAAATATAATAAAAGTGGTATTCTATTGGATCTAGTTCCCTTGAACCAACTGGATTTTTACTTTTAATTACCAAAATGTATATATTTATTCTTATCACATAGTGATTATTATTATATGTAACATTGATGTGATAATTCCCTTAGAATATCTTTCTCATTAAATGGTTATAGTAAGCTCTCTTATATAATGCGAACCCAGAGATTTTATGAAAATATTCTTAAATTAAAATTTCATATGATCTAGATATATCAATCTCATAGGACACAAATTATTACTAGTTATCAAGTGTTGGGGGATTATAATCATTGTGACTTCTTCTCATGAAGTTAGCACTTAGTGATCTCCAAGAAAGGGATGTCATATAGATAGACCTGACAACATGAATTCTATATGTTTTATATGTCACTAGATATTCCTATTTTTGGACAAGTGTAATGGTCCTTATACTTGAGGTCTTTATTAATGTGTATCATGAATCACATACTTTGATGTGTGGATTAAAATCATGACAACATATGCCCATGGTGAAATACCATGTGTTAAGTGAATCATAAGTGATATCATATTAATTTAATGGTCAAGAAAAGATTTATCCCTTTCATATTATTGGGTTAATATATACTTGCCCATTTTTATTGAAATGGAAGTGTTTGGTATAAATCCAGGGCCATGGTACTTTATAAACAAGTTTTTTTGAAATTCAAAGAAATATAAATTGATCATATAAGATGATAACACAAGTATGAATCTTTTTTGATGAGATATCGATTGAAAAAGAGATTATAATACATGGTAGAGTTTTTATGAGCATTGTTGTAGTTAATACATAAATTTGTTTCTCTTTTAGTTCCTTGACATGTTGTTAAATTATGATCTTGTACTTTAGGTAAGTTCACTTATTTCCATTGCGAAAGGGGCCTAGAGGTTCACATGCTAAGTGTATCTAGAACCTTATTAAATTTTATTAAATTTAAATTTAAGAAGGAATTATTTCTCTGGTTTGTATAAAAACATTTATTCAAGTAAAATTTGATCATAGAAATTCAATCACAAAATATTTTTGGTTATAATGTATGAGTTGAATTTTATATATTGATTAATTATTCACATGAAAATTAATATAATATTTATTTATTCATAATTTTAGTTAATATAGTAAAATAAATATTTATTCATGTTTTGTGAATATTAATATATATATATATATATATTAAAGTTTAATAAATATAATATTTTATGGGAGGATATGGATCGATATAAATAATCCAATGGGAATGATATGTTTTATTTAATATCATTTAAATAAATATTAATTTATTTATTTAAGAAATGATATTATAATAAACACATGTCATGAGATATAATAATAATAATAATTTTATTATGTTTTACATAGTGAATAACATAGAATAAATAATAGTATAAGGTTCATTTTGAAATTATCACTATTTATGATGGAAATGAACTAAAAGGGATGAATTGTATTATTCAATTCATCTATATCAGAATCAATGATATGTATGTAATGTATATCATAGGATAAAATTTGGCTATATTGTTAAATTAATATGATGCCTATGTCATTTTATATGATTTGACTTGTGATATGAGATATCAGGTGCATCACTACTTCCACATATTTCAAACAGTTTTCCTTTGATTATGAATCAAATATTTGATTCATGTATTTCATGAAATATATATTTATAATCATTGAAATGTTTATTGGTTATGATACACTAATGAGAATATGTTATGGTGATTTATTTTGGCTACTAAATGTTGGTACTGATGCTCAAATTTTTTCATTAAATGAAGGAATTTTATATTAAGTATGGGATCCTCTTATTGGCAGTGTTGCAATTATTAGAACATTTTCATTAAATGAAGGAATTCTATATAAAGTATGGGATCCTCTTATTTGAAATTTTGAAATTATTTCTAGACAACCTAAATATATCTTATACCCTATTCTCCATTTGTCTTCAAATATAGGTGCTAACAGACCTTTGGATTTTGAGAGATACTCTCATAGCATACAAGGATTTTAGTGGCTACTGTACTACTTGTGGTGGAGAGAATATTTTGTATTTCACTAAGTGATATCCATAAAAAAACTCTATCTAGATGGATCTTATTGTATATAAATAATTCCTATTTATATTATGGTATTTATTTACATGTTGATTTAATGATGATAGACCTGGTTGTTTATTGGGTTTCTTTAACTGATATAGAAATGAGATATTCCTACAAAACCCATCTGTGGTATTAAATCTAGGTTCATAATTAAATCAACATGTTTTTATATTGATTTTATGAAGAACATGTTTATCATAATGTGTTGAAAGCTATATCATAAAATATTATATTACATTTCTTAGTTTTAGTAGTTGGATATCTTTTCCATTATTTAAGATATAGGATATCCTAACATGTGATTTAGGGTTTTTCTAAGTCATAAGTTATGGCTAGATAAATCATATCATATGATTCATTAATACCTATGATTTTATACTGTGTCATATTCTATGATAAGTGACATTGTAGGTTTTTATATATAATTTGGGTTTCAAAAATCATAGGGCTATATTAAAAAGGTGATATAGAATATATCATTAAAAACGACTACCCGCCTGTGATAACACTTATCATTATCCATGATATAATTGTGTGTTATAATAGATAATTTCAATCTCTGTTATAAAATACGATATAAAATAAAATATTTAAAAAATATGAAAAAATAAATATAGTTTATAAATTATTTATAAAAGATAAGTGTTGAGAATTATAAATAGAATATTTTTCTACCAAAATAAAATATGTAATGTTAATATTGATATCTCATATTTTGAAAATAAATTAAATATTTTTTTATTCTTTTTAAAATTCATGTATATAAAATTTTTATATAGTGTGAATATTATACATATGCATAAATTTATGTTATGAATTGATTCTTATAAAATTTCCACGATAAGAATTACATTCTAGGTATAACAACAAAACTAAATAATTAGAAGCACTCATAGATATTGGGATAAAAAATGAGATAATAAAGGCTTTATGTGATGAAATAGTTATGGATTTAACATAAATGTGATATATATTATATTTTTTAGACTAAGAAAATACCTCAAATACTAAGTATGAGATTCCATTTAATAAATACATGTATCAATACCTCAATCATCCAACAAGGTAGGTCATGCTAAAGTTTGGTTACCATGGATTATATTGTGTAAGGAATGATAGATATGGGTGGACCTAGAAGGATTATGTTACCATATTCAATTGAAATCTTTGGGTTACACTTGGCTAGGTGACCCTAATAGGATTAAGTGCCTAGAGGAATAGAGTTAGGATAATTCATATGATGAATTAGGCAAGGAGTTTTCCTCCTAACTATCCAAGATTCATGTGTGGTATGATTAGAATAATATCCAACCTAAATATCTAAATATTAGAATAAATTATAAAATGAGTTTATTAAATAGTGAATTATAGAGTTTTTCTCACTAAATTAAATGATGTATGGGGTCATAATTTTAGATACTTCCATTAAAATTATTTCATAAAAATATACAAAAAATGAGACCCACCCATAGATATTTCTTTATGGAATATTATGGCATGAATCATGATTATCATTTGGAGGTCTCGTATAGGTATGAACAATAAAATAATACTAGATTGGTATCTAAGGTCGAGAAGTGTTCTCAAAGAATCACTCTGAGTATATGTATATGAATGTTATATAAATCAATTTCTCTAATTTTAACTAATGGTTACATAGTGTGAATCACATATTTGTTCGGATAAAAACAAACTCAAAAAAATAGAGAATTAAAGAAAGGTGAAGTAGATCTATGTGTTGGAAATGGATTGAGTTTTTGCATTAGAGTTCAGAACATATGATCTTAGTCAGTTGAGTAGATTAGTTCTAGAATTAAAAAAATGTTATTATGTTCCTGGAATAAATAAAAAATTGATTTCTATATCTTGTTTGGAAAATATGTTTTTTTCATTCATTATTAAGAATAAGAGTTGTTCTATATATATGAATGAATTTTTGGAATTGTGAATATGGTGAATGGTTTATTAATTCTGTATATATATAATCTTATCTATAATATCCAAAATAATAAGGTCAAGGTTGATTCTAACACCACCGAACTTTGGAATTTTCACATTGGATATATAATTACTCATTTTATTATTCATCATTTGAAACTTTTGAATCTTTTTTATTAGGTGAAATGACCAAATAATATTTTAGTGGAAATTTTTAAATGGATAATGGATTATTGGACCTTATACATAGTGATGTATGTAGACCAATGAGTACCCAATAAAGTGTTGGGTATAGGTACTTATTAACCTTTACCAATGAATTTAGTAGGTATAGTTATGTGTTTCTGATGAGACCTAATTTTAAAATATTTGAAAAGTTTATAGAGTTTCAGAATCAAGCACATAATCATGTGGAAAAGGTATTATGATTCCATGATAAGATCAAGTTGGTGAATAATTGAACTAATAATTCATTTATCATCTAAAATATTATAGAATTTCTTTACAGCTCACTCCTCGTAGAACACCATGATGGAATTGTGTATTGTAGAGTAATTGTTACCTATTAAACATGGTTTGGTCAAATATGAATTAGTGTAACCTTCATATTCTGTTTCTAGGGATATTATGTAGAAATTGTTTCATTCTTACTTAATGGTGTTCCATCTAAAGCATTAAAAATGACACCATATGAGATATGGATAGGGGAGAATCTTAATTTGTCTTTTATAAATATTTGGGGTTGTAAAAATAATGTAAAATGTTTTTATTATAATAATATTGACTCTAAGTTAAATAAATTCTTATTTATCAATTATCCTAAGTAATCTAAGGGATGTTATTTCTATAATCCTACCAAGCACAAATTTTTTATTACCTAGAATAATATATTCTATGATAAGGAATATATAAATTAAGGATTTAGTGGGAGGAAATTTTAACTTATAGAAGTTCAAAACAAACAAACAAACAGGGAGTACTCCTAAGTTGGATATTGAATTGGTTCTATAAATATTTGTGAGAGAATAACTAAATTTGATTACACAATAACCAAAATAATCTAGTATAATTCATCAGTATCCCCAGAGATATGGATTTATTGTGGAAAATAATTTTGAATTAATTTTCATAAATGATAAACCTACTACTTATTAAGAGGAAATTTATAATTCTAATTCTAAGAAATGGATAAATTAAATAAAATCTAATAAAGACTCCATATATGTTAACCAAGTTTGAAATTTGGTGTATTCACTTAAAGGGGTGAGTTTTATAAAGTGTAAATGGGATTTTCATAATAAAACTATCATGGATAGTAGAGTTTATACCAATAAATCTCACTTGGTGGAAAAGCGATGTGAAAAAAACCATGGTATTAACTATGAAGAAACATTTTCTCTAGTTATGATGATAAACCCCATTTATATATTTCTTGTTATAATATCTCATTAGGATTATGAGATATATCAAATGTATTTCAAGAACACTTCCCTTAATATAAATTTAGTTGTGGATGTGTATGTGATAGTGCCTAAAGGTTTTGAAGTACAAAATGATCTTTCTAAGGTTTTCAAGTTGCAATAGTCCATTTATGTATTGAAGAAAGATTCTAAAACTTAGATAATCAAGTTTTATTATACAATCAAAGAGTTTAGTTTCAAGAATTAGGATTTTTATTGTGTATACAAGTGAGTTAGTGGTAGTTGTGTGAAAAATATAGTGTTGTATATAGATGACATGATACATATAATAAATGATATCTCGACTTTAAATTATGTAAAGATATATTTTGGAAATTACTTCTTGATGAAATACACAGGTGAAGAAAACTTAATACTGGGTATAAAGATCTTAGATATAGATCAAAGAGGTTACTTGGACTTATTCAAAACACATATATTAGTAAAGTGATAAAGTGTTTTAGCATAGATAACACCAAGAGTGGGTATTTAACAATGTTTCATTCCATGAATATTAGGAAGATTAAAGATCCTTATAAAGAGTAATAAATTATGGATATGATTCCTCATACACCCACTATCAGATCTATCATGCATTCCATGTTATGTAATCAACCCTTTGTTGTTAATTCTTTGATCATAACAAGTAGATGCCAATAAAATCCTAGTGAGAGTCACTATATTACAATCAAGAATATCCTTAAGTAATTAGGAATAAGAAAGGGTATATTCATGGTATTTTGAGGTGAGGATGAGCTCATTGTAAGGGGTTATAATTATTCTAGTTTTCAATCTAAAAAAATGGCAAGATATCTCAATATAGTTTCATGTTTTTCATAAATGGTGGAGTTATTGGTTGTAAGAGTTCCAATGAATCAATTGTATCAGAATCAACAATGTAGGTAGAGTAGATGATTTGATATAATTTTATTGGATCCTAAATTTTATTACTAAAATTTTCGTGTTACCAAAAATTAAGGGAGAAATTGAGATTTTTATGAAAAAAATTAAGATATTATCGAGGATAAGAAATCTCGGCCTCTCCAAATAACCAAACACATACTTTATAAATACCATCTCACTCTAGATACCATTGGGAGAGTAAATGTAAAGATATTATATAGAGGATAATTAATTAGATCCATTGAAAAAGACATTAATTTAACAAAATAATGAGGGTAATGTGAAGCATTTTAGTACTAGATACATGATATACTAGATGTAATGATTGTTTTCAATGATATTGAGTCATAGTTTTATAATAAAGGTAATATCCTTTATTTTTAATTCATGTGTTAAAAATATATTACATTAATGGTGGAATGATAATATCCCCTCAAAGTATGGATTTGAGTTATCCCTAATCAATGATAATCATGGATTATTATGGGTTATCATGACATGTTAAAATTAGCCTAATTATAATCTTTTATATGATAAAATGAATAGACTCAAGAAATAACAAGTAGTGACTTATTATATGGGCTGACCCAAGAAAGTATATCACATGGAATGTCATATAGTCATTGATATGTTTAGGGGTTTATTCTTATTGTGAATCCCCATTAAATGAGGTTGGAAAGATATTAAGCATGTGAGCCTGAATACTTTGATATATTTCTTATATTAACCTTGAGTCTAATCTAATCAAGGGGTGGTTGGGTATGTTTATGCTAAACTCATTAGTTGAGCTTAAAAAAGATAAATTTTTTACAAATATATGATAATAAAAAACATATAGGAATTTTATTGAGTAGTTTATAAAATTCATGGCCTTTCCTATATTACTGACATGTGATGTGATTATATTCTAAAAGGATTGAAATGTGATGTAATCATTCTGTATTCTGCTCATAGAATTGAAAATATATGAGTTGGGGCATACTTTATTGACATGTTCTGTATATATTGGTCACTCTATGTCATGTAAAAAGGTATTATATAAGTATACATGTGATGTATATGATACATCTTATGGTGTAAATTTTCAAATGGATATATGAGTATATTTGATCGGGATCATTCCAAAACCCTTTATATCTTGAGCAGTGATGAATTTTTTTCTAAAGGTTACTCTTTTCTTGAATTTATTAATTAAGAAAGTCATATTTTTTTCAAATCTATAAAGGATTATAGGATCAAATATTTAGGCCTTAGAATAAGGATCTAATTTTTTAACATTTTTTTTTCTAAAATAGAGAGTGTTTAATACACCATATCCAAAGATATTTGGATGGATTCACAAAGAGTTTTGAAGTTTTTCATAAATTCATTATAATATTTTAGAGAAAGTTAGAGATATTTGGAAATTTACTAAAGGGGATAAATCATATTGTATGATTCATCAATATCATAATCTATGATATTCATGTGATGCATATTATAGGATATGATTTGGTCATGTCATTGAAGACAAATTATGCATATATCATTTGGTATGATTAAGTTTATGATATGAGATATCGAGTACATTGCTATTGTCATTCCTTACTAATGGTGAACCATTGGTTATGAATCAAATATTTGATTCATTTATGGAATTAAAACATATTTATAATCATTGAAATGTTCAATGATTACAATAAACTGACAATAATATGTTATGGTAACATATGTCGACTGCCAAATATAGGAAGTTTAAGTTCCACCTTATTCATTGAATGAAGGGGGTATATATAAAGTATGGGATACTCCTATTGGGGGTGGGGAGATTTTTCTATCCAATTAGAATCTATTTTTTCCCTATTCTCCATTTTTCTTTGAAGATAATGTATTATCACTCCTTTATTGTTCAAGGGATCCTCTTGTGGAATATAGGTATTATAATGGTTGGTGTACTGCCTATGGAGGAGAGAGTATTTTGGTTATCACTAAGTGATCTCCATCAAACAAACTCCATTGATATTGAGCTTACTGAACATAAGGTACATCCATTTATATTATGTTCTTCATTTACATGTTAATTTAATGATTATAGATTTGGATATTTATTGGGTTTATTCTGCTACTATGATCATGAGATGTTCTTACAAAATCCATAAATTTAACCCTAATTATATATTCCTAAAAATATTATTTTTACTTTATATATGTGTTGACACAATATATACACAATCTAGAATTATCTCAAGGCCTATAGTGAACCTCATTTCCTCCCTCTCTAGATAATATAAGGATATATATATATATATATATAATTACAGTGATCGATAGAGAGAAAAAAAATCACTTAATCCTTTTAAAATATCATTCAGAATATCAAGAATTTCATTCATAGATTATTATATCATGTGTGGATACTTCTAAAGGAATCATCACTTTGATTATCCATCACAACGGAAATGAAACAAGAGTGGTGATAGAACTTTGATCTAAAAAATAATACTAAGAATAAGTAGTTATTATTTAAATTAATTCTAAATTAAAATTTCATGATCCTATATATGGAATCATGGTGTGTATTCATTTATTTATTCATATTTATCTATCTATATTGATGAAAAACCGAAAATTGGGCATTGATAAAACACTTCTAATGTACCCTAGAACCTTCAGCAACTTGCCTCATAATGAATTCATGTCAATTATCTCTCAATTATGAAATATATGAAAATTTATGCTCATTTAAAAATCATGAAATTCAAACTATAGGATTGTTAAAATACTCTACTATACACAAGAGATAAAGAAATATGTACCAATCATGAGTATTTTAAATGGTGTGCATTAAGGCTTAGGGTTGGTGGGTTCAGTGTTAAAACACAAGGTAGTAAAGAGGAGGGTTTTCTCTTGAAATACATTACATGATATTTCATTCAAAAATAACATAGATTAGAAACTAAAATATCCCTTTAAATTATTTACCCAACCCAATTACCCTTTTTCAAACTTGGTCACAAGTCACAACATATCAAATACAATGAAAGTTTGTTCCTCTTGTTTCTTTCTTTTTATATATTATATATATATATATATATATATTTTATTTTATCTTTTTCTTGAAAAAATGGGATGAAAATAGAATTTTTTGAATTAATGGTGACTCGTTAACTATTCTTTTTTATTAGGTACATGAGTTATAAAAGTATGCTCGATGAAGAATTAATTCTCTATTTTTTTCAGTTTTTTATATAATTTTTTTAAAAGGAATAAAATGAATCAAAATAAAATATACAAAACTTGTGGTACTTACATAAAAATATAAATTCACCCTGAAATTAAACACAATGTAACTCATCCCTATAATAACACATTAAGTACTCCTATTACCCCACACTCGTTTTAAAGTATGATCATGTAATGTATGTAAGAGAAAGGGTGGGTAAGAAAAATAATCTTATAATGTAGATAACCTATAAGGGATTTCATGGATACTAGGAGATTTAAAAGGAAAATTTAAGGGTGTATATAAAATTGTATAAGCAAAGGGTTGTTTAAAACAATTACCACAATGATACTAGCACATCACTTAATTATTAAAAACTTTTACAAAAGATAAAATCAGGTTCTAGATGAAAAACACAACATGATTTCACTCATTAATGGAGGGTAATATAAAAAAAATAGAAAATTGGTTTAGATTATGTCTTGATATGGGAATATAATATTGTATAGTCTCTAATGATACATAGAACTTCAAGTCTATTAAACTTATAAGAATTATTTGAAAATATAAAATTTAGAAAAAACAATTCATATCAACTTTCATTTGAATCCATTTTTATAAAAACCAAGGAATTTTCCTCAAAAAATACTTAAGTATGAAAAATGACATTGGATAATTCTTATAAGCTCAATGTTTTTCTAAAAATAAAGAAAAAAACAAAAATCACACCAAAAATTAAAAATAAAAACAAGAATGTAGATTCTAACAACAAGTTTCGATTCACCCCACTCACACACACTTATATATAATTGTTACCCAATAAATATCACATACTTAAATTATGGAAAAATAAATAATAGGTGAGTTGGATGAATAAAACATGGCTATTCCAGTGGTATATTGAGTTAAGTTCATAACTATTATCCATTGGTGTTATTTTTTTCAAAATTACAACAAAGAACACAAAAAACAAGAGTATATTAATAAAAATATGATAAAGGAAGTGAAAATTAAAGTAAAGGGAGAGAGATATTGTGGCATCCCCTAAGTGGTGTTATTTTTTTTACTTCCTACAGCTAGGAAGTTTTGATTTTCATCCTTGGTTAATTGCTATATGGAGATTATGTGATGTGAACCATAACATGTGACTTTTCCCAGTGTCCATAAGTGGACACCAAGAGTGTAGAACCTCAAAATAAAGTAGAAATAACTCACACCCTAAGATTATAGGAATAAATAAATTTAAGGGGGAAGGGAATAATAAAATGATACTCTATATTGGTTATTTTATCCCCTAATGGTTCTTCTTTGAAACCTTCTATAATAGTTTCTTTAAGGAACATGGGAAGATCAAACCATTATTCCCTAGGTTCTTTGTTATCTTCACTATCCTATAGTGTGAAAACTTCAGCTAGTTCAAGTATTTATGCATAAGTAAAATCAACTTTCATTTCAACCTTGATAAAATTATAATAATTAAAATTAAAAATTGATTCAAATACCTATTTTTTCAACTTGTTGTTCCTCTTGAAATTCCATAGATCCTGGGAGAAGCTCAAAATCAAGAGTCATGTAGTTAAGCTCCTCTATCTTTTCTTCAAGGCACACTTACTTAGGTATTACGAATATGGGAAGCACTAATTCTTCTTCAACTTCTATTTCTTTTTGTTGTTTTCTTATCCTTGTCTTTCAATCTTATTCAAGTATAGAAACAACCAGTGTAAATGACTAACTCATCTGATTATCAAAGGCGAGCTCTGATTTTTTGAAAATTTGATCTTGACGTTCCTGCTTCCACTATTGAAAATCTATACTACTTTCACTAAGTTTATTCACACACGAGTAACATACCAGTGAAAAATATTTATATACATTAAATACCATCAAAATTAAAATTAAATAAAAAATAAAGGGTGAATAATTACTACAAATAAACTAGTTAGACTAAACATGGATCCAAAAAGTAACTTGTGTCAACCTTTTTGAAGGTTCATTGTTACACTTTAGAAATTTTATAAAACATATGGGGGTATTATAGTCACTTACCTTGGGGATTGTTCTCTCGAAGAGGATTTGGTTTGATCATAGTGATCACTTTATTATTATTTTGTGTTTTTATTTTTGATATATGTAATATTTTTTATGTTTATAAATATTATGAAAGTGGTGAAAAAAGAGGTTAGAAAATGGTTGGGATAAGAAAATAAAAATTCAAAGAAGGGTGGAAGGAAGTGAAATTCCCTATAATGATCATGTAGTAGCACAAATATGGGGGTGAATCAATGTTAACCAGTTTTAATAAATTCTTCAATCTTTATAAATTTCCCTCTTAATATTCAAACCTTTGTATCAGTTAATATATATATATATATATATATATATCCTTATGAATTCCCTCAATGCATTCACAATACATTCATGATATAAAATAAAGAAAAAATGACATACAATATTTTTATTAGGTTCAATATCAATATGTGTATCTACTTCTTATTTCATTTGGGATAAGTTTGAGCCGTATATATCCACTATATTACTCAAGTAAATGAAAAATACTATCTCCTAAAAAGCCTCAAAAATATATTGAAGGTTTTATAGTCTCCTGATTGTGTTGTATATACTAGATCCTACTAGTTTAAAAAGGTTCCTTCCAGGATTAAAAATGAACAAGATCTTTAAGCTACTCTAGATGTTACTTTATAATAATTAGAATTACCTCCTTAGTAATTGGTTTTTGATTGCTAAATGATAATTTCCTATAATATCATACACATCATCCTATGTATCTCAACTCAAACTTCGTATTCTTATTGAAGAATACCAACACATAGTATATGAACAAGCAGTAGTAGTATCATCCTTTCTCAAATCTCATCTTCTTCCATATTTTTTTTGTTATTCATTGAATTATATGATATAGCGATATCATATGATGGGTCACATCACCTATTTCCCCTTATTTTTTTCTTATCTTCTACCTTTGATGATAATAGGGTTTTCAATAGAATTGCCTCATTAACCTCCTTCTTCTTATTTTCTTCTTCCTCTTTGATACATAGAACCTCTGGGAATAGTACAATATCATTTTATCTTCTCACTTTCTTTGATACTTGGGATATTATTATAGAAATTAGTATCAGTTTCTATTCACTATCATATGTAACCTTCTTAAAATTATTCTACTAATTATATTCTTATAATATCTCTTATATATTCTGTTCACATTATGAATGTGAAAAATTTTCAATTTGGTTCTTCAATTCTCCATCAATCTTGGTCATCAAAACTGATTTAAACTAATCACATAAAATATCTCCATAAGGATTGGTTTTCTAATCTCTATATGATATCCAAAATTATCACAACTTTCTATTTACAAAAAATATATAAACACAAAATATGTATGATAATATGTAGCGGCACTGTCACAACATGAAGGAATTTCTTATGATTCAACTTCTTTTGATTTTTCATGGTTGTATCATGGAATCTTCTATTGCATCAAGACATACACTTTCATCTCATTTTAAAAAACCACCTTTGACTTGTTTTTCATCATCAAACTACTTAATAGTGTGAAATTATTATTCATAATGCATATCCAATTCATATTATGCATTCTTTATCAACAAAATCAGTTTCTTGAATCATGGCTTAATACTCTAGCATCATGATGTTTACGAATTGAAGAAAAACATAGCATAATCATATTTTAATCACTAGAAATATATCATTTTTTAAACTTATAACACTTATTTATCCATTTATTAACCCTTATAAAACATATTTTTAACCCTTACATATCAAAATGAGTATCTATGACTTTTTAATATTTACAATGAGAAATATCTTACATATTCTAAAAAAAATATCTAAAAAATATTATGCATCATCAGCAAGATACTATGTATCATAGTATGGTTTTCCCTTTGTCTCATTTCAATAGGCACTCTAAAATATCTTACATATCAAAAAAAGTATTTTTCCTTTTCCATATTACATATTCACTATAGAAAGTTTCTTACATATTCTCCCAATATCTTATGTATCAATATGAGGTCTTTTCCTTTGTATCATTTCAGTAATCACTTCAACAGATATCTAATGCATGTATAGAACATCTTATGTATCACCATAAGGTTTTTAAATTTTCCACATTTCAATAATAAATTCATAAAATATCTTATGAATTCCTAAATTTTTTTACATATTTCACAAGAATCATTTTTTTTCATTTTTCAGAAGCCGGTTTATGAGGTCCCGGTACCCCAACAAAACAACCGCAAACAAGCCAGACACCAAAAACCAAAAGGACTTACACATCATAATAACCAAATTCATCCCCGTATCCCAAGAATGCGTCTTCTTCTCCAGTAGTTGATTCCCAATCTGGATGCCTCCAAAAACATCCACTTTGAACCCGAATCCTAAGCTGATCAAGAAAATATTGGTCTGGATATGCCTTCGTGACCATGCCCCCCTTTTTAAAGTTCATAGTCACCTTGTTGTTCCTCTTTTTTTAAGATCGAGTCTACATCGGTCTTAGAAGAAATGAATAGTCCTTCCTTGGTCTTCTTCTTGGGGTAGCAGACAAAGGTCCGTCAACTGTAGCCAAAATATTATTCCCACTTTTAACAACATCACTGAAGTGTATTTTAATAATTTTCCAATATTCTATTCTGAGATACATTATTTATGAATTTTCCAAATTTTCACCTCCAACTCAAAAGTTTTTAACTTCTTCATATCAACTCAAATATTCTTCAAAAATCCTAAGGATATCTCTAATCACTCCAATTCATCTCAAAAAAAACTTGAATGAATTTTGTAAAGTATTATAATGTTCCCAAATCTATTCAACTTCATTTCCATATCCTTGAAACATATGAGTACTCAAATTTTAGTACTTCAATGGATCTCCATTACCTCATTGACTCAAGCTTCAAACTCATCCTTCTTGGACCATCATATAAGTGTGTTAATCAATATATATAATGGCCTTAAAGCTTGATAACACAATGATGATTACTTAATCTTCCAGTCAACTTTTCTCTTTAACTCAGGTAGATTTTTTAACCTCCGTAAACTTATTTTAGATAGTTCTCTCAGTATACATCAGTATTTTTCATTTATTATTTGTAAGATCATATCTATAATCATCAGAAGTGGAAATTTTCATCCTAGAATTTTTATTATCCAAAAATTTTGAGAATCATCATCTTAATTTGTCTCTTCATCATCCCCAATCTTCAACATATATTAACTTTACTTCTTATTTATATATTGACAACATATATAACAAATTCCTTTCTCTTCATCACAATCTAATTAGGCACTTCATAAAGGAATAAAGTGATGCGACGAAAAGTTATAAAGAATAATTATAGACTAAAGAAGATATACTATAAATAGTTTATCATTTTTATATTATTTAAATAACTATTTTTATATAAAACTCTATAAATTTCACGTGTAATGTATCGTTGTACTCCATTATTCTTCACTCTATAGGACTGTGAATACCACTCATTGAAATTTCTTTCAAATTGAATCATTCTCTTTGTAAATTATTAATTATCTATGATGTATCCATGAATAACCACTTCACATAATTTCTTTAAAAATCATACTGTCAAACCATGGTGTTAGAATAGGGAAATATTATATTAGAGGGAAGAAGAATAAGTCCATTAGAAGGGAACTCACAGGCTATCACCTCACTAAAAACCCAACATCCATAATTATTAGAGAAATAATGGTAGTGAGATAATTTATATAATAATAAAACTCAAAAAATCAAAATTTTCTACCTCATCCTAGAAAAATAGGGTGTATCTCTATAAAAGTGGATTTGATGTCACTACTCAAAGGAAAAATAGGAGAGCCCAAACAGAACACTAAATCAAATTTAAATGAACAAAAAATAAGAATAAAACATAGGAATATGATATCACAAAAAAAATTAAACACAAATAATAAAACTCTTAACATAAAAAAGAAAATAACAAGAGAAAAAGAGAAGCACAAAACTAGAATTAAAGAAGAAATCACACAAAGGGGTGAAGGATTCTTATAAGGAATAAGAAAGATAAGGGTTTAAAAACACAAATTTATTTATCAATATAATGGTATCATGAATAAAGTAAATAAATAAAGAATAAAATTAAACTAAATAGAGACAAAAAATTACTCTATTCTAATATAGGGATATCACTAAATGAAAATATAATAAGCTACTATACTCGAAAAGGGATAAAACCTTTCCATAGTATCTTCCAAATCCTTATAAAGGCCTCATAAAAATTTATTCATTAGTTTTGAATTAATGGGATCATTACATTTAAAATACATAAACCCTTGGTGATGAATCCATGTGTGTGAAGTTTCCAGATCCCATTATTTAGCTCAACTCACTCTAACTACCAGATATTCTCATTTATTGTATTTTTACCATCACATGTCACATGTAAAGGTAATAATAAATATCTTATATCTTCCTAATACCTTTTTAAGTGTTACATATGGTCCCTTAATCAATTTCATGGTTGATAATGAGATCCTTGATGTGTTTTGGAGATCACACATAGCTGGTATTAAGCTGGAAATTCTTATTATGAAAATTAGAGTATTATAGATTATTCATTGTGTTTCATTTATAGTTACTAGTTACTTTGTGTAAATTGAATTATGATATATATATGTACTAAATTTTTTCTTTGAAATAGTTTTATCAGATTCTAAATACCTCAGGTTCACATTTTGGGACATGGTGGCACTAGTTTGATACTAGGGATGAGTGATGGGTAGAAAGCTAGAATATGGTAGTAAGTTACATATCATGTTTCACACTATAATATTTTTTTTGTCTACCCCACATCAATCTTGAGGTGTGTATTAGTTCTTATTTTTAATCTAGAGTGTGTGATCCCTTGTCTTGAGTGTTAGAACCTTGTACTCATTAGGTTGTGCCTTTAATCAGTTCCTTCCTTTTCCATTCCCATGCATCCATGTGCCATCCCATTGATTATGAGCCTTTGATCCTTTACCTTGTACTTGTGTCTTGGTCTTTGTAGCATTTCCCTTCCCAAGGGTGTCCATTATACTTTTATTGACTTTTCTAGGGCTGAAATAGTTTTTCTAGGGTAGAATATATTTTTTATATGGCTAGCCCTTCAATATATTCAAAAAACACCTCAAATAATATTAGGATTTTTCCAACATATTTTTAAAATGAATAAAACAATTAAAATTAAAATATTAATCCATTCATCAATTAGACTCATTAATTTAATTAAAACAAAAAAATATGACTAATAGCCTTAAATTAAGGAATTTGTGAGTGTTTTAAACAAGGAAATATAATTAAAAAATTCTGTAAATGTGGATCTCATCATCAATCCTAAGGTACATCTCACCCAAGACCCATTTACTTTAATTTAATTATCCCTTACCATTTTCACATGTAAAAAATCCAAATAATGATTAATAAAAATAAGTCCATTCATAATTAATCCTTGTGCTATCCTCTGAAAAAAAATATATTTCCAAATCAATATATACTTGATAACACCTATTATGGGTTCATTATAGTATAACATCTTGAGGGAACACTTCCCTAGGGTTCTATATACCAAATTTACCACACTTTATTATAGGAATATTGTTAGAGATGACCATGGGATTGGATGATACAATAAAAATACCTCTTAAGACCCAAATTGTCACTACTTTATATTTTATACATGAAGAAACAAAATTAGATATCATGTTAGGACAATCGCACATTCCTAAAAAATACCACACATTACAACACACATGAAACTCATATAAACTGATGAAAAAGTCTATCGACTAGCTAAATTATGATTATTAGAGTTACCTTGTCCAAAAAAATGACTTTCTTTAGCTCCATTCACATGAAATTTAGAAATTCGGAAAATATTCCCTAAAATGAGGTTTTCTCTTAAATAATAGTGAGATAAGAGAAACATTAAGGGAAAACTTAGGAATCACCTTAGTCTTGTTGAGATAATGATCTTACTTTATACAACACATCGATATGATAAGATGCATCACTCCAAGATAGAATGATAGGAATAAACTAGTAGAGGGGGTGTTGTAACATCATGCCCCAACTCATTGGCTTGAGAAGAGGCAGATGTGCTACTAACCTTAGGTGACATTCCATGAACATCAAAGGATGTAAATATATGCCAAGGGTTTTAACACAAGTTACATGGGAAACTATTTACCCTCTAATAAACACAAAAATAAAAGGATATGGGTAATTTAAAAATCAATGAAATCTATATAAATTATTCATGCACCAAAACCCAACCATAATAAAAGTGACCAATCCAACAATGAACAATACTGAAGGGAAAATATTAGAGTAACATCATAATAGTAAGAGATAGAAACTAAAACTCAAAATTAGAAAATGATCTAGGTAATAAGGTGTAACAAATCCTGACTAAGACATAAACTAACTCTAAGCTCCAAATCCACCAATTATGATAGCAGCATCAAAGAGCATCACTAGAAAATTAAGAAACTAGTCCCTTTCCTATATCACGGAAAACAACACCTATATACACACCAAATTTTATATGCAGGTGGTGAGTAATCATACGTAGTAAGAAACCCCCAATATTTTTTCCACATGGAAATAAGAAAAAAAAATTGTTAGCTTATAAGATATAAAACAGGAAGGAAGGATATCAAAGTGGTAAATAGTTTTCACAATATAAAAATATTCAGATGAACAAGTTTCCAAAAACCTTTTAATCAAATAAGTTTCTATTTAAAAAATTAAAATCTATTCATAATTTCTAATCTAGAATAATCATCCATGTTCAATCACATACACCCATTCATGTCAAATGAAACCCCAATACTCATGAGCGGTGGTACGTCATGCACCAAGACATCTCTATTTGTCACATTTTTCCCTTATGTCTTTCTAGTCGGTACTGATCACTGATTCTATTTCAACTAGGTATCATACCATAAAATCATAAATACACACCAACCCATGCCTTTCTAGATGGTACCTACAACCCATTATACCAAGAACATGTTTTAAAACTATCTTTCATTAAAGAAAACACTTTTAATCAATTTAATAAGTTCATCATGGGTGACACAAACAATTTAATTCCATATCCAACCACTAAGAGAATTATCAATAGAGTTTTACCATGGAAAAATCCAATAAAAAATATAAAATAAATTCTTTTATAAACCTAAAATCCTTTTATTTCTAATAAAAGTGGAAAGAGGAAAAAACCATCTACCTCAAGTCAATTAGAATGAGAGATCAAAGATGATTCCACCGATCATACCTCTTCTTTATATTCCTCTATCAAAACCCATAATATCTCTTCAAAAAAATCTTAATCCATATATTCAGGTATTATAACACCAAACTATAGTTCAATATGAGAAAAACTGAGGAGATCTAGGACAAGAAGAAATAACAAGACCCTAAATTTTTTTCTCCATAATTGAGCACCCAAAGATTCATTGGAATCAGAGTCCAGACCTCGAAGGTCAACAAAACTAACCTAAGTCATACCTAAAATTCATTAGGAAGGAACAAGAATTTAATTAGTAACTAGAAATAGTTTTTGGGTAAAAATTTGTTAGTTATAGATAGATTTATGGTATAATTCAGGGATTTAGGTTGTAAATTCATGAAGGGGTTAATTCTATTGAAAAACACATCACCTCTTAGTTAAATCATAGAAAACCAATTTATGATGTAAATTTATTTTATTTTATAAAAATTATCATCTGTAACATATTCCCCATAACATTTACATCATAAAAACAAAATTTACAATGTAAATTGTTCATGAAGATTTCTAAAAGTCCATTTTCAGACTATCTCCTCTTCATTACCCTAAAATCTTATATCAAGGTATTCCAATGATTTCAAACATAAAACAAAAGTCATAAAATGATGATGTACCACAAATTAGGGTTCTATATTCTTCCCATTATTTAGGCTTTAGATCCTTAGGAATCTGGATAACAATGTTGTGTTTGAATGACTCGATCCATTTCTCCCATAAAACCTTCTCTTGTTCCCATGTATCCACTTGAACCTAACTATGATTCCATAATACTCACACTAAGAAAATGGATATCTCATGTAGGGTATTTTTTCTATCTTCTTTGAACCAGAACTAGTTCATGGATAAACGTTACATCAGTACCAAGATTAACATGATCCCAATTGATCAGATGTCGAGGATCTGAGTGATACATCTTCAATTGAGAAACATGGAACACGTTATTAATAGAATTGGACCTCAATGGCAAGGCTAAGAAATATGAAACAGTTCTAATCCATTCAACCACTTCAAACAATCCCACATACCATGGCTCTAACTTCCTTTATTTCCCCAAGCATCAATGACCAAGTCTTGGTGAATCTTTAAAGAATATGTGGTCACTCACATCAAAAGATAAGGTTATTTGATGATTGTGTACATTGTATTTCTATCAGATCTGAGCTGTAGTTATTCGATTCCTGATCATATGGATTTTCTCTGTAGTCTCAAGAACAAGACTCAATCCAACTAGTGATATCTATCCTATTTCCACTCAATATAGTAGAGAAAGATAAGTAAGTCCATATAAATCCTCTAACAAGGCCATATGTATCATCACCAGATAACTTTTATTATAGGATAATTCAACCAAATGCATATGATCCTCATATGAGCTTCCAAAGTCTATGATACAAGATCTAATCATATCTTCCAATGTATGAATTTTTTATTCCAACTTCCCATACATATATAAATGATATAATATTATCATGGTCAATTTACTACTGAGATATTATTGTAAAGACCTCCAAAATCATGAAGTGAAGTAAGGATCTCAGTCAGAAATAATCAAAATTGGAACTCGATTTAACCTGACTACTTATCATATATATAAATTTTCAAAGTCTTTTGCCATATTGGATTATCTAATAGGGATAAAGTGTGTTGACTTGGTGATTCGATCCACAATTATCGAAATAGAATAATTATTTCACAATTTTTTTGGTAGACCTATGAAAAAATACATTATAGTTTGTTCCCACTTCCATACATATATGGGCTTAGATTACAACATATCGTATGATCTTTAATGATTTTATTTTACTTGTTAGAAAGTTATGTATTTCATCACATATTATATAATATTTTATCTCATACCTAACCACCAGAAATTTTCTTTCATTACCTTATAAATTTTCTAAATTCCCAGATGAATAGACTATTTTGAATGGTGATAGGTGGATAGAAGTTGTTCCTAGTAGGATTGAGGAACTATAAAATGATTCATAAAATGTAACAAATATTTTTCATCTTCTTTCCAGCTATTATAAGTATCCACACCATTTAGGTTTGACCTAATGGTAATGTAATTAGGATTTGGTGTATGAGCCTTCTTTATCAAATCTAACAAGTTAGGAACCATATTGATTGGAAAGAAAATTGCATGCTCACCCTATATGGTGCAATCCAAATACATGTCACTAATCATGTTAAAAAATTATCATTGGTCATGAGATTATCATACCACATTGATATATTATTTTCAACTCAACACATATTCTATAGAATTCCCTTTACTGGGTGTGTATACCAAGTTGAAATCAAACATCTATAGGTACTTCGTCCATCTTTTTTGTCTCAAGTTCATGTATCACTAAGAAAAGATATATTTCAATCTCTTGTGGTTAGTAAAAATTGTGATTATTTCCCCCAAAGAGTTAATGTAGCCAAGTATTTAAGGCATGGAAAACCATATCTAATTCCAAGTTGTGAATAAGATAATTATTCTCATGTTCTCACAACTACCCCAAAACATAGGTTGTAGCATGATCTCTATACATGAGAACATAACCAAGTCCTGATCTTGACGCATCAAAATATACCACATATTCCTTACCTGATTTTGGAAATATAAAGATAGGTATTAAGGTGAGATGCATCTTAATCTCTAGAAATATTTTTTGATATATATTATTCTATATAAACAGAACATCCTTTCTTGTCAAAGTATTCATGGGAGAAGCAAGCCTAAAAAATCACAAATAAATTAATACTAACACCCTATTAATCCAAGAAAATTGTGTATCTCAAAAACATTATTTATTTTCTACTAAGATACTATTAATTATATTTTTCTTAGGTCGACTGATATTACTTCTTTGAAATTGATGTTTCTGAGGAAACAAACTTCTCTAATCTAGAAGTCATACTTAGAAAACTTAGTATTGAAAATATGATTATGTAATGTACTGACTAAAATCTACAAGTGATCTTCTTGGTCATTCCTACTTTGAGAGTAAAACATAATATCATCAATAAATACAACAAAAAATGAGTTGAGTTACCTATGTAATATATGATTTATCAAGGAAATGAAACTACAGGTGAATTTGTTAGACCAAAATGCATAATGACATATTTATAATGGTCATATCTACTTTGGAATGTTTTATTCGGAATATCCTCTATTTTGACTCTAATATTATGATATCATGATCATAAATTAATCTTGTAGAATCATTTGTCTCCCTTTAATTGATCAAACAAATCATTAATTCAAGGAAGTACATAACCATAGAGTATTATCTATCTTCTTTATGAGTAAAACTGGTGCAACACAAGGTGATGTACTAGTTATAATGAAACCTTTACTTTCCAACTCTTCTAGCTAAATATTTAATTATATATACTCAGTTAGAGCCATTATATGATAGGGTAATGAAATAAGAATTGTTTTTGGGTGTAAATTGATAGAAATTTTGATTTCCCTATCAGGTGGTAACCTAGAGAAATAATTCGAAAAGAAATTTGGGTACAAATCCACTATAGAAAAAAGAGACTCATTTTCTATTCCATCAGAATCATACAAGATAATTAACACTAACTATCTTGATATTTCTCCATTTTCTACCACTAGAGGTCCAAATATACCTTTATTAATATCCCAATCCCCCTTGAATACATAATGAGATCCATTTGGGGATTTGAACGTCACATACCAAGCATGGAAGTCTATGTGGGATTTAAATCCCACTATCCAATCAAAACCAAATATTACATCAAAATAATCCATATCTAAGACTATAAAATCCCAAATAAACTATATTACATCAACGATAATAGATCATGTAATTAATTTTAATCCTATTCACTCTTGATGTCCAATGAGTTTCTTGAATATCATGATATGAGGCATCATTTCCACATGTAATCATAGTTTCTTAACCATAGAAGAAGAAAGAAAAGAATACAATACACTAGTATCAAATAATACATTCATAATGGTTGAGTTCAGAAGAATGGTACATCACGCCATATAGGGAACCAATTTATCACTTGTAATAACTTGAACTACTCTATAAAGTTGTCATTGATATTTTGTGGGATATATCTTACTTCTCTACTGAGGTGATTTCTAAACAACTGAATTTTTCCTAGAATTATCCTAGTTCATTATAGCTTGTGTATGGGAACTACTTTGATAATATTTTTCCATCCAACTATAGGAAGTCTAAGGATGATTTAAGCCTCTTCCACTTGTTAATCTTAGAACTTTATGACAATGCTTATTGATATTCCCTCTCTTAGTATAGTTGTTCCAATTCCTTGGTGGTGTTATGCATTATTTCTTCCTATGTGAGAGCATGCCTCACTAGAAACATCCCAGTTTTTTGTTATGATGTGGTGGATAATAGACTAATCATGTGGGTTGATTCTCTATTTCCCTACTACCCTAGGAGTAACTCTCCCTCTTTTGTTTAATCCCTATGCTAAAACTCCCACCAGAAGTTGGATGAAAAAAATATTCCCCGCCAATGGGATTCCCTACTAGATCTCTTTCTCCTACAAGTTCCTTATTCACCATTTATATATAGTCCATAATATAAAACATTATTACCTTTAAGAAAACATTAGGTCAGAGACCTACTACAAAGATCAAATCTTTCAGTCTTTTTCTAGCCACTACCTCCAGTTAAAATCAAACAATGTGAGTGAATTTACCTATATATTTAGTTACTGACATACTTGAATGTTCTAGTTGAAATAATTATATTATCTTCTATATCTGAAATGTTTCTAGGAATAATTTTTTATTGAAAAAAAATTATAAAATCATTTCTAAGTGAGATCTTGATCCAATTTAGCTTGAACAACTAAGTCCCACCATGCTAGCACTAAAACCTCAATCATGTACAATGATAACTTAAGATTCATATCATCAGGTGTCCCCAAAATGTTAAAAAACATGGTCATCCTACTCATCTGTAACTCTACTTTCTCAATTCCAAAATCACCATGAAATGTCATTGGATTCTACATTATAAACTCTGTTAAGTGATTTACCTCATGTGGTTCCTCATTTATAAGTCCTTTATCAAAAACTTGAAAAGCTTGCATTATAATTTGAAACAAATCCTAGTTTACTTGTGGGTATAGTGTAACCATGTTGTTTGCTTCTCCCTCTCATTGATTTTTAATTCTTTATAATGGTGGCATTTTTTATCTACAAATCATTTAAAAACTCAACAATTTAGTATTTTTCACTATTCATCATTTCATAGTTATATTTTATATATCAACAACATAATAACAATATCACAAAATCAAAATCAAATAACCATATAAAAATGCAATCCTAGTGGGAAAAATATCTTTGGTAATTCATGATATGCTACATTCATTGGATAAAACTACAATAATAAGTTGACAATTTTCCTAGAAGTGTTTTATAACACCTTTGTACCTAGACCACCCTGGAAACTTAAAGTTAAACATAAAAAGGTTAAATACATATTTTTAAGCTATATATTTAAAGTTATGACATTATTATATCCTTATTACCAACTCAAAGAAAGGACTAAACAAGACTAATGATATTTGTAACATCCCGCCCTTACTCATTGTCTTGAGAAGTGGTGGAGGTGTTACTAACCTTAGGTGACATTCCCTGGACACCAAAGGGTGAAAATAAATTATAAGGGTTTAAACACAAGAGACATGGGGTGATGGTTTACCCTTAAATAAATATACACATAACATGATAAGAATAATGTAAAACTAATGAAATATATATAAATAATGCATCCACTAAAACCAAATCATAACAAAAGTGAAAAATCAAACAATGGAGAATAAAACATAGACAAATATTAGAGTAATAGTGGAATGGTAAGAGAGAGAAACTAAAAATTCAAAGAAGTAAAAGACCTGAGTACCGAGGTGGAACCACTACTGACCAATACATGAACCAAATCCAAGCTCCAACTCCACCAATTATGATAGCCTCATCAAGGAACACCACTAGAAAAGTAAGAAATTGGTCCCTTTCCTATATCATAGAAAACAACACCTACATACGCACCAAAGTAAATATGCATGGAGTGAGTAATCAAACCCAGTAGGAAACACCAAATATTTTTTACTCATGAAACTAATACTAGAAATAGGTTATATCACATGATATAAAATAGGAATGAAGGATATCAAAGAATAAAATAATTTTCACAATATAAAAATATTCATATGAATAGGTTTTCCAAACACATTTTGATCAAATCAGTTTCTCTTTAAAAAAGTAAAAGTAGGTCATAATTTACAATCTAGCATAGTCATCTATGTTTTCACATACACACACCCATGAATGATGAATGGCACCCCTATACTCACAAGTGGGGGTATATCCTCCACCAAGTCATCACTTGGTGGAATATTTCCTTTTATGAATTTCTATTCAACAATGACTACCAAGTCTATTTTAACAAGGCCTAATATAATGATATCATAAACACATGTCAACCCATACCTTTTTGTACTGCACTCACAACATGTTATTCTAAGAACATGTGTAAAAACTATCTTTAATTAAAGAAAACACTTGTAATAAATTTAACAAATTCATTGTGGGTGACACCCACATTCCAATTCCAAATCCAACCAGTAAGATAATTATTAGAGAAGTTTTACCAAGGAAAAATCCTTCAAAAAATATGAAATAATTTGTTTTATAAATATAAAAGACCGCTAGTTTTTTTTAAAAAAAGTGGAAAGATGTAAAAACAACCTACCTTAAGTCAATTGGCATGAGAGATCAAAGATTATTCTACCATTCAGACCTCTTATTTCAGTTCCTCTATCAAAACCCCATAAGATATCATCAACGCAAATTTAAACCCATATATATGAGAATAATAACACTAAATTATGGTTCTATATGAGAAAAACTAAAGATATTAAGTATAATAAGTAATAATGAGACCCTGACCTTTGATCTCCAGAATTGAACACCCAGAGATTTTTTGAAATCAGAGTCTGGATGTCCAAGTTCACTAGAAATCACCAAGGATGTCCCTAGAAGTTAAGAAGAAGTAATAAGAACTGAATAAGGATTTACAACCAGAATCTGGGTAAAAACTGGCTAGAATAGATGGATTTATAGTGTAATTTAGGTATTTACTTCATAAATTCCTTGAAGGGTGACTTCCACTGAAAAACATTTCTCCTCTAAGCTAAATCCCCAAAAAATACTTTATGACGTAAATTTATTTTACATCATAAACTGCCTCGGCCAAACATTCTACCCTACAATATTTACATCTTAAAATCATGATTTATGACATAAATTATTCATACAGATTTCTAGAATCCCATTTCCAGACTATCTACTCTTTTTCCCCTGAACTCTTCCAATAATTTATTCCAATGATTACAAACATAAAAAAAGGCATAAAATGATGATGTTCCACAAATTGGGGGTGATACTGGTTGGATATTTTTGGTTTATACAATTTAAGGGGAATTATGGGTTTTTATGATTTTAACAAAAATATTCAGTTTCATTAAAATTTGAAAAAACTACCCAGTTATCCATTGAGTACCCAGTAGCCACCCAGGGCCTTTCCAAGCTTCTAGACAGCTTCAATAGGTACTTGGTACACTTCCACTAGGTACCTGGTTACCACTTTTCCTTTTTTTTCTCAATTTTTATGCTCCTACTTGCTACACTATATGTACTAGCTACCTAGTATGTACTACAAACATGTTCTAGCTACCTATTATGGTCTTTCTTCACTTTAGTAATATACCAACAACATATCCATTGTTGGTAATTCCTCCCAAACCTCCAAACATATATAAAATAATTCTCAAATCAATAACCAAACATAAATAAATAAACTCTAAATTAACATTTAACCTCAATAAAACCATCCTCCAATCAATCCACCATCTACTAAATTCAAAATAAAATTACAAATATAAAAAACACCCCCAATACTAATCCCACTAAAATCTAGTTTTATATGATTCCACCAACCCATTGTGATGAAAATATTTATAAACTCCCTAATATAGGAATTCATGTCCCTAAGAAGAATCTTTAAGCCTTTTCTAAAACAACTCTCCAAAAATCCATATCTTATTCCCCATTCCATGAACTTGTAATTTCCCTAAAAACCCACCTAATCATAATTACCCTTCATCATGGTTGATTATATATAAAAAATACCAACCAATATCTCTCTATATCAATATCCTCTAAATTATTTAAGGCCTATTCCCCTTAAACCACAAAGAGCAACTAATTATATGAAATCTCCATCTTTACTACTTAATATTGATTATCCTTCTTCTAATGACATACCCAATTCTAATTTCATAGCATCACTCTAAATAACATATAAAGAGAACTGGTAGGAACTCAAATATACCAACCTTCACTAAAATTAACCCATATCTACATACATTAAATAACTACATCTATAATTCCCGTGTCCATATTGGATTTTGAAATTTTGAGAAGAATCTTGAAGTTTTGAATTGGCTGAGAAGAAGGTTTGTGATTCAAGCTCTAGGTTGAGTTTTTAATATGTGGTTTTAGGCATGGTATAATGATTTTATATTCACTAAAAGAGTCATGGGAATGGACCCAGGGATTAATACATATATTTGGGGCTACAACATGATGTTACAGCACCACCGACTAGCTGGTATAGGGCCACCGACAAGCCTATGGATATGGTAGTAGCCTTATCAGGCTACTAGGCTCATAGGTTGGTTGGTGAGCCAGCACCAGCTAGTTGGTGGACTATTGGATCATCAATGGGGTTTACCAATCAGCAAGTTTTCCCCTATATATATTTTTTAAATAGAGGTAAAATTTCTTTTTACCCTTTCTTCTTAAGAATCCCTCACCTGAATTTTACCCCATTCAAACTAGTAACACCCCCTACATCCTACTCATCTCTTATTCTTCTTATATGGGTGTAACTCCATAGTTCCTTAACTATTTCATATTATGGAAGATAAAAATATAATATTAATATATTTCTTAGTGTTTGTCTCATATTATTCTTATTTTCATCTACCATTAAATGGCATCTTGAGAGTTTAAGCTAATATACCCTATTCTAATGCATTTTTTTACTTTTCTATTTCCTTTAAATTTAAGTTGAACCAATGTTCAATAATCAACATGTGGAATCATCTAAGTCTAATGTATCTAGTCCTTCAATTTAACCCATACCCTTTCTTTAATTTTGGTGTATGTATTGTGCGGTCTCCCTAATATATCAAGTGATGTCCTTGGTTTTAATTAGAGGTTTTAAAAACTGGACTTTCCTTACTTAGTGGATCCCTATTTTGGATCTGTGGACATGTTTTACTTGATTTTATTAAATGGTTAATTTGTTTTTCAATTTTTCCAACTTAGGGTTATGTTTTGGAACTGATTATTATGAAATAAAATTTTATAATCATCAATTAATGTAAAAGGAATTGATTTATAAAATAGATATTTAAAATGGTGATGTGTTTTGTAAAGTGATTGTTGTAACTCTATATCTCATGGTGTTTTCATGATCATAAAAACTAACCTATCTTACATATGTTTTCATTTAATTTAATTTTAGTATTTTTATTGAATTCATAGTGGTGAATTACATAGAATATTCAAGTTACTTTGAAGCTTTTTTGATGGATTATACATATCTATTTACACTCTTTAAGTCTGTGGAATTGTCTTATAATAACACTAGAAGGTTTTTGAGTGAAGTATATAATGATATATTTGAATATAATCATGTTCAAGTAGCACCAGTTACCAAGTGAGGTGCATCTGATACTCGATTTAATGGTGGCCACAATCTAGAAATACAAAACTACCATTGGCTTCCGAGTGGAGAATCACTATATAGTTGGTGGATCTTTTAGTATATTGTGGTTTTTTTCAAATGTTGTAAGCCAACTACTGGATAGTAATGGCTAGCCGATGTAGGATCTCCAATAATCTCCCAGCTACTGGCAGCCCACCGGTTACTTGGTGGTAGATACCTGGTACCTAGTGGCATCATGAAGACTCAAATGAGTTGGTATTTATTATGGTAAAAAAATAACATAATTTTGGTCCATTACAAGTTCAATGTAACCAAATAATTCCATAAAATTCCTGATCCTTTTAAATCCTTTAAAAGGTCTCTCTTTCATCCTTATAATAGCACATTTCTTACAAAAACCCTTCTTGATTCGAATCGATGGAAAATTTCTAGTTCTATCAAATTATCTCAAAGAGAAAACCAAAGTTATAAATTATTCAAAGGATCTCAAACATTATCTTTCAAATATATTCTTCCTATATTATATTTCTGGAATCAAGAGATTTTTGAGCTCTATTGTAACAGGTTTTCCCAAAGAAAACATCACTTTCCTCAACCACATTTCACCAACGACTCACACTCTGAAAAAGTATAGGATGGGTTATTTTATGGAAGGGGAGGTTCAAGAGGGAACTCATAAGACACAATGGTGATTTATGGTTTATTTTTAATTTTTGATAGTAATGGATTCATACCATTGACCTCTCAAGTCAAGGGGTGGAGACATAAGAGATCACTTTGAGATTTATCTGAAATCCTTATCAATTGTGTTTTTCCTCTATTTAATTTTTCACATTTCATCATTAAACATCATATTATATAATTTCATAATTTTGATTCAATTTTTTCTATGATTTAATTGCTTTTATATTTTCTTTATAAACTCTAATGGAATTTCTCGACTATCGTGTATTTGATTTCTCACTTTATTATTTCTAAATCATTCAATTTTGGAATTTTCCAATTGTATTTTTAAAATAGAAATTCATCCCCTACAATAATATTTAACTAATAATTAGTATCAAGGAGACTTTGTGTTTTTATCAAAAACCCTTTTTTTTCAAAATTGTTTTTTTTTTCAAAAAAAAATCAAATATTTAATTGATTCAAAATATAGATTTTTATTATGGAATCTAATTCCAATTCACATGATTCTATTTTTTATAGAACTAATTACTCCTATTGGAAGAATCAAATTTCATACTTCCTTCGTATTATTTTATAATCTATTTAGAAAATGGTAATGCATGATTATGTTCCCACCAAAGAATTTGAAGAAAAATGGACTCTCTATGATATTAAGAATTTTGAGTTAAAAACAAAGGTATGAATATATTTCATTTTGATCTTGAAAGAAATGATTTTATTCATCTTTCCACATGAAAAAACTACTTATAAGATCTATATATTGTTATAAATAACACATAAAGACACAAACAAAGTAAAGGATATTAGATTAGATATTTCTCATCAAGATTTTTAAAGTCTTACTATGTATTTGGATGAATATATTATAAGAATTTTTATGATATTTACTAACATATACAATGGTAGAAAGTCTCTAGGTGAGGAATTATCTATAGAAACTCTCATAAAGTAAATCTTATGATTGTTACCTAAACTTTGGGTTCCTAAAGTAACAGTCATCCAAGAATACAAAGACATGAAAAAGATGACAGCCAAGGAACTCATCAGCTCCTTAATAACATACGAAATCATGATGAAACACTAAGAAGAAAAGAAGAAAAATAATTCCAAATAATTCAAGTAAACCATCACCTTCAAAGCTACCCATGAAAAAATCTGAAGGTATGGTTCTTGACTATGATCTTCTTTCTAAGAACATGTTCAACCACTTCCAAAAGATTAACTTCAACAAATGATCCAAAAATTCATATGAAAAGGAAAAACTAGAGGTTATGTTCTATTAATGTGAAAATAAAGGTCACATCAAACTATATTTACCCATCTATAAGAAAAGTCTCAAAGAAATAATAAAGTTAAAAAGGATTTTAAAGACTCTATTTGAAGTGTTAGTGATGATTCTATGGATTCTACTTCATCATCCATGTTAAGTGACTCAACACTAAAGTTCCTCATGGAACATGTTGATGGATACATTGAGGTTATTACTCCCTTTCCTATTTCCTCATCCTCCTCCTCTTCTCCTCATTATTCTTCTTTTCCTCCTCTTCTTCTTGCTCCTCTAATCACCTAAATTATGAAGATTTAAAATATTCCTGAAATAAACTTGAAAATGGATATCATCATCTTGATTCTTTATATATATAAATCAAAGAGAAATATAATCAATTAGTTTAAGAAAAAATTTATCTCCAAAAATAAAAAGATCTTCTCATCCAAGAAAAATAGTTTCTAATCAAGAAAACCAAATTTTGATAATCTTGAATCCACCATTTAAAACCTTAAAAATTCATATTTTAAATTCACCCAAGGTGAAGTTTAAGTAGAATTTTAGAATATAAAAAAACTAGAAAAGATCAGGTTTTCTTTGGTTACACCAATCATGTAGTCACCTCTAAGAATCAATCTAAAACCACTTTTGTTAAAGGTGTTTCTCAAAATAAAATTTTAAATTATTTCAAAATAACTGGTCATTTAATATATGAATGTGATTGAAAAAACCCATGATATAGATTACCAAATTCAATCCATCATTCTGTAAATTTTTATATAAGAAAACCTACTAAAAATTTTGGATTATGAAATCTGTATTGGATAATATAATTAGACCCAATTTTTTGTGTGCATAAAAATATTAAATCATTTAATTTTGTAGGAAAAATGACTCATGAGAAAAATCCAAGAAGAAATTTGGTACCTAGATTATGGTTTCTCAAGACATGTGTATGGAGAAATCTTTGGATTCAATCAAATAGATACACTTAATGGAGGCCACATCACATTTTTTAATAATTATAAGGGTAATAAAATCATTGAAAGTACCATCGATTTTCTAAATCAAACTTAATTAAAAATGTTGTATTTATAAAATTAATGAAATAAAATTTACTAGTTATTATTCAATTGTGTTATAGTGGTTTTAAAAAACCATTTTAAAACGATTTTTGAAAAGTTTTTAATTCAAAAGGAAAACCTTTATTTACCACTTAAACATTTTAAAAATGTTTATATAATTAATTTAAAATATATTTCTATCCAGAACATAGAATGTTTGAGTTTACAATTGAATGAGTCATGGATTTTTCATATAAACCTTGGTCATTATAGCTCTTATTATCTCATCAAACTTAACTGTTATCAACTATTATGATATCTTTTCACTATCATTTCAATTATGACATGGTTTTTTAATCATACCAAAAAGGGAAAAAACAAAAAACCTCTTTTAAATTTAAATTTTTTATTTATTATTTGAAATATCTTGAAATGATTCATCTTAGCCATTTTAGTCCTGATAAAATTTAAATTATAGGAGGGAAAATTTATACTATTATAATTTTTGATGATTTTATAAGATTCACATGGGATTATTTCTTATCTCAGAAAATTTAATCTTGTAAAACCTTTATCAAATTTTCAAAAAGAGTTAAAAATTTATTCTTAGTGATCTTGTGGAGAATTCAATAAAAAATAATTTAATGATTTATGGTCTTCCAAAGGCTATAATAAATATTTTTTTCTCCTCAAACCCCACAACAAAATGGGGTAGTATAGAGGAGAAATTGAACAATACAAAAAATTTATCGAAATATTTTAAATTAATTTTATATTAAAAAAAAATTAGTCGAAGGAAATAAATTCTACATGATGTATCATTAATAATTTTCTAATTAGTACCTTTCTAAATAAACTCCTTATGAGATCTGGTTTAATAAAAATCATAAGTTGTGAATTTAAAATTTTTTGGTTGAAAATTTTTTATTTAAAACATCAAAGACAATCTTGGTAAATTTTATTCAAAATAAAATAAAGGTATCTTTCCTGTGTACTCCAACTCAAGAAAATATTACCATGTATTTAAAAAAAGGGCTAAAATTATGGAAGAATCAATCCATTTTATTTTATATGAAAATTTTCTAAAACCACTTCCTCAAAATGTTTTTAAAAATACTGTTTTAAATGAACCTTTTGAAACTAAATAAGTTGAAAAAGAACAATAATCTCCTTTAAATTCTTGGACAAAAGTTTTAAAAAAATCTAAAGACCATCCCCTTGAAATTTTCATTTGAAATTTATAACCAGGAACTCATACTTTTAGGTCAATATTAAATGGGGTTGAACACCTAGCATTTTTCTTTCACCTTGAATCACAAAACCTTAATGATTCCCTTGATGATGAAAATTGGCCACTTTCCATTCAAGATAAACTTAATTAATTCACTCAAAATGATGTATGGGCTATCATGGAAAGACCTAGTGTTCAAACCATTATAGTATCTAAATGGGTTTTCCAAAATAAACTAGATGAATCTATTAATATTACTTGAAAAAAATATCATTTAGTTACAAAAGGTTATAACTAAGAAGAAGGAATCAAATATAGTGAAATCTTTTCACCCATATCTCGACTAGAATTTATAAGAATCTTATTTTCATTCACTTCTCATCTAAATTTCAAACTTATTCAAATGGATGTCAAAAGCTATTTTTTAAATGTTTGTATTTTAAAAAATAGTTTTATTGAACAACCACATTGCTTTTAAAATACTCTATTTCCAAAAAAAAATTATACTTACTAAAGGACTTTATGTCTTAAAATAAGTTCCTTTAGCTTGGTATGAGAATATTTCAAATTATCTTCTTTCAAATGATTTTAAAATGGGAAAATATGACTCAAATATAATTTTAAAACACATATAGAATGATATTTTACTCATTAAAATATATATTGATGATGTGAGTTTTGGATCTACTAATTAAAATATCTATTTTGAATTTATGATTTATTAAAAAATTAATTTGAGATTAGCTTTATGGATAAACTCAAATCCTTTATTAGTTTTCAAATTTCTCAAAATTATGATGGAATCTTTTTAAACCAAGTCAAATACACCAATTAAAACTTAAAATGAATCATAATGGATCATCACAAGGAAATTAATACTTTCATTAATATGACTTATAATCTTAAATTGGAAAAACTTGGTAAAATAATCGACAATGATCTTTATAGAAGTATTATTAGAAGCCTACTTTACCATACTATGACCTGGCCTGATATCATGTTCATTTTTTTCTTTGTGGTCATTATTAATCTAATCCAAAGGAATTTTATTTCAAATCTATCAAAATAATTTTTCATTATTTAAAAGGTTCTAAAAATATCAATTTATTTTATCTGAATGGAACCATTTTTTAATTTAAATTCTTTTTATGATATTTATTTTTGTGTATATAATATATATGGGAAAAATACTAGTGGAATTTTCCATCTTCTTAGAAAATAACTCATCTCATGGAGTAGTAAGAATTGGAATTTAGCTGATCTTTTTATAAATGAGGTGGAATATATAGCCATTTGGAGTTTTTTACACTCAAAGTCTATGGATGAAAAACACTATCTTAGACTTTAGTATAAATTTTAACCATATCCCTATTGAGTGAAATAATATTAGTGTCATCAATATTACTAAAAACCCTATCTAGAACTCTCACACCAAACACATTGGCTTGAGACACTATTTCTTTTGTGATTGCTACTAAAAGGGTGATATCTTATTAGATTTTTTCCAACATAATATCAACACATTGATATTTTTAACAATAATTTAGACATTTATTGATTTGAATTAATTAAATATAAATTAGTAATTATTCACTTATGACATTATTAATTTTATCTATGTATATCTTAAGTTCTCTAAAATATCATTTTAAAATATTATTTTAAAGAATTTTTTTAAATATTGAATTTATTTCTTTATTTATCTATCTTGTCTATGATACCTTATCTCACATGTGTTACCATATGAGGGGGGGATATATCTCTTTAATTTTTAAATTTTCCTTAAGTGAGATCTTTCATTTTAAAATTTAATTACATATTAATTTCCAAACTATTTTCTCTTATTTTTCAAAATCTGAAATTCGTATTTTCAAAATTAAGTACTTTTCTAATATTTTATCATTATTTTTAAACCATATTTGATACTTTATATTTATATTTAGTATATTTTATTTTAAAATTTTATTTTAAAATATATTTTTTAATTCATATATGTATTTATTCTTTTAATCGTTTTTTTTGTTTTTATCTCTCTTAAAAAGATTAATAATGCATAAAAATAGTTTATATATTCTTGTTTCAAACTTTTCTCTTGAGTTTTATTTCAAATAAATGAAAATTTTGATACATATTTTCAAAGTTTTCTATCAACCCAAAGGAATCACCTCTATAGGTTCTTTCAAAGAATAAAACTCTCAATAAAGGTGAAACTATTCCTTGACGTTTCATGGTAAAGGTATGTACCAGTTTTAATTTTCTTATTTTATTTTATATTTTTTCTTCTTCCACTATTTTATTATTAAATTCTCCTTTTGTAATTTATCTTTATTTTCCCTTTGATAATTCCTTTAATTTTATTTATTTTTCCTTTGATACTTTTTTTCTTTCTTCTTTTAACTTTTCACTTTTCCTCTATAATGATCCTATTATTTAGGGAGTTTTGAGGTTTAAAAATGTTTCTCAATTTTTCTTCTTTAGATTTTTCTTTTATTTTTTCTTTTACTTTACTATATTTATCTATAATAATTATATTATTTTTGTAGTTATGTAAATCAAAAATTGTTTTCAAAATATTTATCTATTATTATCTATTTTTGAAAATTCTTTTTGACATTTAATATACCATGAGTTTTTTAATTCAAAATATTTCTCAAGTTTCTACATAATCTTCTTATTTTACCTTTTTTATGATTATAGATTTTTTATAATCATAAAGGGGGATAAATTTCCTAAGAATTAATGGGGGAAAAATTTCTTAAAAATATTGTTTTTACAAATGAGGATAGTTTTTGAAAATAATTCTTAAATTATTTATTATTTTTCCATCTCTCATGATTAATTTTTTTATAAGGGGGGGTTTAAATATCTTAATATTATTCTTTATAGTTTTTAAAATCATGATTTGTAAATTTACTTCTTGATCTCATTGAATATCATGTTAAAATACTGAATTATTTCTCTATCACTTTTTCTTTTTCTTTATGTTTAATTTGTCTTTTTAAGTTAAGTGATTTTGATCATAAAAAGGTGAAAATTTATTATAAATATCTCTCTATCATGGTGTTTTCATGATAAAAATTATTCACCTATCTTATAGAAGTTTTCATTTATGTGAATTTTAGTATTTTTATTGAATTCAAAGTGTTGAATTACATGGAATATTCAAGTATATTTTAAGACTTGGTGAAGGCTTGGACATGTCTCTTTCTAATCTTCAAGTCCTTGTAATTATCTTAAAAGAACCTTAAAAGACATTGGAGTAAATTGGGGAAGGATCCTATTGAATATGATCTTATTCAGACAACACTGGATACCCAGTGTAGTGCATCGACTACCTAGTGAAACGGTGGAAGTAATCCAGGAATATAGAACTACCAACGAATACCCAGTGGAGGAGCATCAGCTATCAGGTAGCTATTTTAGTGTATTTTGGTTTTAGAAAAAGTCCATCAGATATTTTTTAGCCAGTGGAGGCTAGCTGGTGGAGAATATCTAGTAATCCCTTGACTATAGGTAGCCCACGGGCTACCCAGGGGAGGATACTAAGTACCAAGTGGCATTGGGTAGACTCCAATGAACTTACATTTATTATGGTCAAAAAACAATAATTGAGTTTTGTTCCAATTTCAATGAACCCATAGAATTAAAGAAGATTATAAATCCTTTTAACACCTATAAAAGGACTGCCTTGCCTCCTCAAAAGTGCACATTTATTATGAATAACCTTCTTTATTCAAATAAATGGTGAATTTCTATCTCCATTGAATCCTCCCAAAGATCCAAAAAAAGTTCTAAATTATTGAAAGGATCTCAATCTTCTCTCTTAAATTTATTAACCCTATATTTTACTTATTTCATCAAGAGATTTTTGAGCTACTTTGTAATAAGTTTCCCTAAATCAAACCTATCTTTTCTCAACCTCCTTTCACTAACATTTAACACTCTAAAAAAGTGTGAGATGGGTTACTTAAAAATTGGAAATGTTCAAGAGGCTGATCAAAAGGCACAATTTTTAAGGATGGATTCTTGGTCACCATTGAGACCAAGGTATTTGTACCATTTACCTCTTAATTCTAGGAGTGGAGATGTAAATTCTCACATTGAGCTTTAACTAAACTCATTATCAATTGTGTTTTTCATCTATTTACTTTTCTACATTACTTTATTAAACATCATCTCACATACTTGAATAATTTGTATTTTAACATTTATGAACATTAATTACTTTGATAATTTATTTATAACATGAATCAAAGTTATTGAATGTCACATATTTGATTTCTCACTTTATTATTTCTAAATCATTTAATTTTGGAATTAATATTTTATTTATGCTTTAAATTTTAAAAGGGAAATTCACCCCCACCCATCTTTCCATAATCTATGAAAAATAGTGATGACTTTTAGTTTTTGTTTGGAATTAATAAAAATGAATGGGTAAATAGTTTTTGAAATAGTAAATTTTTTGTCCCTTTTGATTTTCCAAAACTTCTGATTTTTATGGAAAAATGTCACTATGTTTTAGAAAGAGTGATTTATAGAAAGGTAGTAAACCACAAGAATGTTACATTAGGAATTTAATTTTATGAAAATGGGTATTGGAAATGGAATATAATCCACATAGATTTTTTGATAAAAAATGTTTGTAGGAAATGAAAACACCCCATGGGATTTGGACTTGTTTTTGGAAGAGAAATGTAAGATGACCCTTATACCTTGTGGTTTTTCTTTTGTGATATATGAGGATATGTACATGATCTGTTTTAAATGTAATGGAATTTATGGTTAAATCTAGGGTGAAAAATGATACTTATGGTTAAACCTAGGGTGAACTTAGCCTCTGAGTGGACACTAAAACTTATGGTTAAACCCAAGGTGGACACAGCCCTGGGTGGATGTTGGGGATTTCTAGATGGGTATATTACCAACTAGATGATGGTTTGGACTAGGTATGGGTATAATACCCCTAATTGAGAGTATTTGGGTTGGCATAGTCATCACGATGTGTGCATAGACACCCTGTCATTGGTCAAAGTAGGTATGTACCATTCCTGAGGTGAATCAGGCCCCCAGGTTTGGTGTTTATTTTATGCATCTAATTTTAAATTTTTAAGGATTTTAATTGTAATTTTTTATCTTTGGAAATTTTGTATACACTTTTATATAAAACTGGTTATTTTACAGATGTCATTGTTCGTGGTTTACTGAGTTATACTCACACCCTGCTCTGGCCTCCATGGCACTTAGGTACCCAAGAATGTGTCATTATTTAGCCATAGGTTCCAGGTTTAGGTAAAGTGACCTTTTCATGAGGTTATATTTATCATGCTATAGTGGGGTGTAGTGAAAATACCATGTAGGACTTGTTATTGATTTGTGGATGATATTTTGGATCTTTTATTATTCTATTGTATATGATATACCTATAATGGATTCGTTGATATATTTATTTACTTCCAATTATTATATCATGTATTCTATTTTTTATTTATTGTAACTTTCCCTATTGTGATGGTTATCTAGATGTTGTACCTATTTATTTTATTTTTTGATGTTGTTTATTCATTTTATAGAAGGTATAGTCTCCCCATAGTGTACTCATAGACCCTCTACACTAGTCACCTACCTCTAGTATATGGGGAGGCATGATTGAGGAATTATAATGATCAATAGTCCGGTGTTGGTCCATATCCTAAGGTATCAATACATTACAAAGTGGTATTAGAGTATGTTTTATTTTTTATATTACTATTTGGGCATGTTATAATGGTGATTAGTAAAGTTTTGGGGATTTTTTATGATCTTGTGTATGGGAGTGATTAACCTAAGCATAGGGGAAAACCCATGTTATCAAGGATGGGACTTATTGTTCATGGATTTTGTGTATTACAATTGTATTTGATTTTCAACTTGAGTGAGACACATAGTTTGTGAAGTTATTAGTTGATGGGATTTATACACTTGGCCTAGTATAGAAAGATGGTGTGGGTGTATTTATGCATCATTTTAGGCATATAAGGATTCACATGAAATGAATCATTCTGAGGACATGGGATTCAGATGTTGACCACATACTACTTGTGTTTCATGTTAGATTGTGATTATATTTTTATGATGTATATCTACCTTTGTTTTATGACTAAGTAGTAGTAAAAAAGGTGGTTGATTATTTAAAGTGTCAAAATCATCATATATGGTGTTTTATCATTTAAGTTTATGGTGGAATCTTACTTGGATAACCCCTAATATGATCCTTTGATGTAAAGGTAAATATAAATGGTGTGTTAAATGATGGTATTGGTCAAATAAAGTGCCAGTAAGTATCCTATAAAGTTTTTCCCTTAATAGTTTTGGAATGAAATTCTATTTAACTAGTCCTTAGAGAATTTCATAATTTGGTAACTTATAAAAATGTTTTTTGGAATATTAATCCTATAAAATAATAAGGGTTTAATTATGAATCCTATGATCTTTGAGAATTTAAAATCTGACCTTTATAAAATGTTAAAGGTTGGAATGTGGGTTTTATGAAGTGTTGGTTTTGAAACCTCTTGAAATAGGAAACTTTTAAAATATGGGTTTTTTAAGGAAATAAATGTGAATATGGTTAAAAGGTGGTTTTTATAGTTTTTTGAAATGGGTAATCAGTTGATAAGAGTATATTAACCCTATGATTAGGGTGTTATAACTCTTTTATTCATGGTTTAACCTTGTGAATAAGTCATCAGGGGTTGTTGAGAGTGCCTAGGAACAATAATTTTTGACCCATGGGATGATGTGTTGGGTTTTGAAAGTTGTTCATTGCATGGTGTGTGGACCTTGATTCTTGATGAGATCATGAAATATGAGAGTGAGCACCCATTTTCTAGATGAAATTGAAGTGGTGATTGGGGATTGGATCAATTCATGTGAGGTGTGACTAGTTGTATGATGTAGGAAAGATGATTCCTTGTATAGATTTAAATATGAAATCTCCTAGGGTTTCAGTTCTAGGTATCAAATTTGGGAGTATAAGGAAAGATAAGATGAGTTCCTAGATCTTTTGAGTTTAAGATATTCTTCCAGTAACTTGGTGAGAGCGGGGATGGACACTTATAGTTGAGACAATGTCAGTTGTTAGGCAGTTATGTGTTCAACCTTAGAATAATTACACTGTCCAATTATGAAGATGAGTACTGAGTGTGCTTATAAATAATAAGATATGGAATGTTCATGATCATGGTTAGTGGTTACGGTGTGTGGACCTATTCTAGATGAAACATGACTCATGGGAGCATGAGTCGGGCTGTGTGATCAGTTAGTGTGAGAGTGTGCACCCATTTTTATTTGAGTAATCAAGGTATTTCACAATGGTAAGAATTTTCCCTGCTAAATTTTATATTAGTGAGTGGTTGTGTGCAAGATTAGGGCTAATGGTCATAATGAGGCATTGTGGGGATGGTTTCCCAAGGTTTGGATAAAAAAGGAAATGACCCTTTATTGAAAGGGGTGGAATCAGTTTGGATTGAATTTCTATGACATGAATAATCAAAGATATAAATATTGGTTAGGTATTTATAGGATGGTGGGTGCGGGTCAGGAGGAGGGACACATGTATGGTAAAAGCAACACTAGTTCGGGGTCGATGCTCAGGGGGAGGGGTGGTATAAGGAAATATATGTGGTGGGGATATCACTATAATATATTGGAGAGAATGAACATTTCTTAAAATGAACTTATATGAGTATCTAGGATGGAGTTCCATGAGCCCAAAATGGGCATCATTCGTTGTTTGGAGTAGCGCTTAGGTATGGATGAATTTGACCACATATGACCATTGTTTTCAGTGAAAAAATGAAAGTGGGTCATGAGGTAGGGGTATTGACCCAATGGAGTGATGAAAAGGAGACTCCTATAGTGGGAAGCATCATGTTGATTTTTGGTGTGTGTGACCCTCAAGTGAGAAGGATTGTGTTGAGCAGGACTGATCTTTGCATAGTTGTGATGGCATTAGTTGCTGGTGCATGTGTGCTTATGATGTAATTTGGATTCCTTATGGAATTCCAGAGGACCCCCCCCCCCCCAAATAGAGCGAGTTGAATTCTAAGTGAATGTTTTGGGATTAGGATAAAATGATGTAACCCAAGAAGGATTTTTTTAGGTTCATGTTGGTGCATGATTGAGAGCATAGTGAATATTATGGGTGGTCAGTTTTTGTCTATGGGATCATGTTAGGGGTCAAGTAAGATCTTGGTGTGTTAGGAAGTGTGTAGGATTTTTCTAGTGATCAAGGCATCATGATCTAGTAATTTAAAGGTGAATTTGTGGTTGAGGCCAATATTTATTGAGTTAGGTCAGCCAGATGATGTTAGACTATTGTTCTTGTGTGCAATTAGATGTGGTGGGATAGCAAGTGCATCAGGTGATTCATTTTGGATACGATGGTTATGTTTTGGGATTCAGTTAAGGATTTACAAGGACGATTTAGCATGAATGGGTTGTGGCTGGATGGTGGAGGCATGTCTATTTGGATTTGAAGAGGAAAAATTAGAGTTGGTACTAAATTTGGTCAATGCTCTCACATTTGTTGAGATAGGATACATGGGAACCATGCTGGGTGGATCGGTGGGCCACTAAGAATGTTCTTCAGTAGGAAAAATAATGACATCTGTTCTTGTGGTGGTGGTTCGTCATACACAAGAATAGTGATTTCATATCCCATGTGATCGAAGAGGAGATGGATTTAAGTTATTAAATTAATATAATTACATATAATTATATAGTATATACCAGTGTTATCATATGATAATATTTGAATATTATTTTAAGGATGTGGAATAAAAAAATAAAACAAAAATGCATAGTTAATAATTTTACCTCTTCTCGAACCCCCTATTTATTATTATACCTAAAGTATCCCTAGAATGTCTTTATGAAAAAACCAAGGATTATAGGATGATTTTATGGAATTTTTGAAGTGATATTTTATATTATTTTCTAAAACAAAATGTTTTTAAGGTTTTAATAAGATAGGATAGTGGTTGTCCTTTTATAAGTGAGGTGAGTGACACACTTGTAATTTTTTAAAAGAAAAAGGTATACCCACATTTTTCACATTCAAAAAGGCTAAAAAATGGATCATTATAGAGACTTAGTGATTATAAGGTCGAAATATTTCCATAAATTAGTTATTATAAAAGTTTTTAGTTCATTTTTTACCCTTATATTTTTATTTTAACCCCCCCCCAGTAAACCCGTTTTCACCTTAACCACACTAATTTATTTTTATTGTTTTCACTATTCATTATGGTAAAAAATAAGTTGAATTTATTAGATAATATAAATTATTATGATTATAAATATTAAATCCATTTAACCAAATTCAATTCATATAAGTGGTAAGATTTAATTTAAAATTAAACCTGCAGACACAATGAAAAAGAAGGTTTTCAAGAAGTGTATTTTTCAAGGAAAAGATGGTTTTATATTAACTCTATGACTAATAATTATTATTTTATGAATATAAATTAATAATTATTTATATATAATATATAAATTTTATTTAAATCATTCCTTATTATGGGTTTTTTAATTAATTAAAAAGGATAAAAAATTTCACTTTAAAATAGTTTTTAGAAAAATCTCATTTTTAAACCCAAAGAAAAACTTGTACTAAAACCCAATATGAATTTAACTCAAAATAAATTAATTAGATTAAATATAAATAAATAAAACTTATGTTACTTTAAATCATATTCAAAACATAATGTTACTTTTAAATTTCTCAATTTATTGAAAATAAATGACATTTTTCCCAAAAACAGTATTTTTCACTATTCATTGAAAAATCAATATTTTCTGAAAAATTAAAAAATTTACCCAAATTAAAATTTTATATTCCAATTTAAAAAATTAATATCATTTTATCAAATAAAATTTATAATATTTCCAAAAATTAATTATAATATTTTTTTATGAAAAGCAGTAAAAAAAAATTTTTATGAAAATATATTTTTGAAGAATAAAATTACTTTACTAAATTTTGATTGATTATTTACTAAAAAATTATCAATATATCATATTGATTAGTAAATTTATATATATATATATATATTTCATAAACTAGTTAATTCTATTCATACTTTCCAATTTAATGGTTAGGTTATAACGATTATATATATCATGGGTTGTTTAAGCTTGGTGTTGCATATCAAATACACTATCGAACATAGTTTTATTTTCTAAAATATCTGGGTGTTACATACCCCCCCCAATAAATTTTTTCCTCACAATTTGAAATTTATCTAAGTAATCAAAGGTTGGGCATTTTAAAATACCTTTTTTAACTGGCAATGTAAAAAGGGTTAATAAAACATCCACTTGATAAGAGAGAAAAGGACATATAAAGGTCATCTGGAATAACACATAATAGGTTTCCAAATACGATAAAATTGGTGGAAAGTGAAGATTTGGAAATAATTATTGAGAGTGATACATATCATTGATCATATGAAATTAATTTATCAATAGAAAGTTAAGGACCTAAAAACCATAAATTTGTGATGATAGAAAAGACCATCAATTCATAATAAATGAAGGTGATAGAATAAATTTTTTGTTTCAAGATTATTTTCCTATAGTTGAAGAATTATTTTACCATATAGACTAAAAACACAGTTAATATACTTACTGAATAAGTATAATTTTATCCTTTATCCAATTTCCACCATAGTATCATCTTTTTTCTCCAAACGATGAGTATTCAAGATGATTTTTTCATTCTTGAAGCACTGAAATCAACTTTTAAATACCAAATAACCATAAAAGGGAAAATCAAGCTATTCCACTAATATTGAAACGTCCACAACCCAGAATCCACTAAACCGGTGCCCCGAGCTAGGTTGTCACATGACCTCAAGCGTGCCTCCCCATACGCCAGAGGTTACCAACTAGCGGCGAGGGTCTAATAAGTCACGTGGGGAGACTATACCCTATTTATTAGAGAAAATCACAGCAGAACACAATATAAATAGTGGAAAAAATATGAATAAACAATGAACATTCATAACCGAACATTTCCCAAACAGGGTACAAACACAAATCAAATACAACAATGTCATTCCATACTAGTCGTTCAAACTTCAATAAACCTAAAATAAAGCAACCAGAAATTACTTCAAAAGGTCCTTAATTGAATTCTGGATCCTTCTCTATGTACATCTTGATCCCAGCTTAAAATCTTCATGTAGGGCCTCTGCCCTTGTCCTGACCTGTAACCATGAGATCTTCTTGGGTACCCAGTGGCGGCCCAAGCAGGGTGTGACTAAAAAACCCAGTAGGCCACCACCAATGGTGTCTACAAAATATCTAGTCTAGTAGATAGTGCATGAAAGTAAAAAATAAATGGTAAGTAAACAAAGTAAAACTCGGGTGCCATTAGATATCCAAGGTTCACTTAATTAACTCCTAGCATCTACCCCAATTTCATTTCTTATACCATCTTGATCACATGTTCCGTGGATTAGGCATAATTATCATCTACACAAGGATCTAAGGTAATAAATCACAATGGAAAGGGGAAAAATCAAGTCCCTATCTCACTGGGGATACACATATCACATCAATCCATTATCCTCACCTCAAAGCCTCAGTCCAGGTGGAATGCAACTATTAAGCGAATAGATCCTTTGTCCCCTTCCCTAACACGTGCATTTTGGGGTGGAGTTTAGTGCCTCAGTCTAACTCGACCTGTGGGCATAGAACCTCAAGTTAATACCCCACTCTAACAAGCCTTGTGCACATTCTTATTTATCAAGTCACCACAACCATACCATAACACAACCAAGAATATTCAATTCCATTACAATTCACAATACATGAAAACAACATGGGAATTACTATCATGCCATAACCCATTAAAACATTTACTAATTAAAATTAATATCCATCTAACCAAATTCTAATTCTATTGCCTTAATCCATTAGGTGTATTCAACGACCCCCATGCCTTATCCAAATTCATCATTTACCATTCATTAACCCATTTATCAGTTCACAAGCATTTACCCACTTATGCATTTCAAGTACAATTATCATATCACATAACATAATCCCTTTATTTCATTCAATTTTTTAGGTGTACCACCTTATTTTCATGTATTAACCCATTCCATTACCCAATTGCAAGTTCACCATTTAATATGCCATAATCCCCTTAGGTATTTCTAACCAAAATTCATGAAACAATTGACACAATCTCTTTCAACCCAATTACTTATTTTCATGTAATTCCAACAAAAACTTATGCCTTTATCACCCTAGGAATATTTATCATTATTCTATTTATAACTTAATAAACCATTAAGACATATTCTACATGGGTTCCACATTATTATTCGGCAACCCATCACTTAACCCTACCACACTCTAGGTCCGAGTTTACCGAAGCACCCCATGGGTGGACCAAAAATGGTCAAGTCATCTTAAACACATCCCATGGGGATTGTAAGGGTTTTAATTGGTCACTTAAACACCCATTTTTATCAATAACTTCAATGGAACCAAGAACTCAAAAGGGGGAAAATAATAACACCAACTTCCATACACAAATCCAAAAATAAAACTATGGGATAATACTTGTAGACCACCTACCTCGAATCCAATGATGAACACACTCTCAATCATGGCCTTAGATCCGGATTCAAACACCCCTTGAAGCCTCAACCTAGGTTCCACTGGAAATAGGGGATTTTAGGGTTTTAGAAGAAGATGGAAGAAACCACAAACCCTAATCCAAAAAAGAGAAGGAATGAGAGGATTAGACTTACCTAGGGCTTCGATCTGCAACCAATGGAATCCAAAATGAACAAGAATAGATAGAGAAACACCTCTTGGAATCTTGGGTTGTCCAATTTCGTCACTAGGGTTGAGACGGGTGGAATGGAGGAAAATCCAGAGTTGGGGTTTAAAATCCCAGAGTGAAAATTTTGTAAATTTTCCCACTTTTCTAGGTCGAACGATTTACCCACACAGTTTTCCAAACAGTGCACAAAGCATGCGGAAGCTACTTCCCAAAAATTACCCCCTTTGCATAGTTTTCTGGGAATTTTTCACGGTTTTCCAGACTATGCGTAAACCGTATGGATTGCTACTGCTCATATGGTCTCCCCTCGCACAGTTTTCCAAGTTGTGCGCAAACCGTGCGGATTTCCCAGAGAGCCCCTTTTTCCCTTTTTCATGTCCCAAACCCCCATAACACCCCTGAGCCTTCTCAAGGACTTAGGAAAAACACTTATCTAGCCACAATGGGGTAGACCAAGCCAAAACTTAAACAAAAATATACTTTAAAAAAATCTGGGACCTTACAACCTCCCCACCTTATAACGACTCGTCCTCAAGCCATTATTCCACACAACACTAAGATTCTATAACTAAAGGCCATTACACTAGACCTGCCTATCCATTTCTTCCCTCCATGTTTCTGATTTCAAATCACAAATCCCATCGAACACAAAACAAGGGCACAAAATTTCCCCACAAGCCTTCCTCACTATAACCACAACACAAGCTGAAACTTCTCAAGGATACATTCAATTCAACCATCCCCACCATGAGAACTTCATGGGAAAAACTTAGGTGACAAAACCTAACTCACAACACATGGAAACTTAACACACAACATCACATCATCATGGAGGAACCAATCAACATCTCATCGATCCAATGCTCTATAAAACTCATGACCCAAATCGCTTGGCATCACATTTCCTCTATTTTCCAAACTCTAACGGTGACAAACCCGGTATCACCTAGAGGAAAACACACAATAATTACAACAATAATTTCTAAAGATTTTATTCCACAACTATACAACCAATCACCACCCAAAACTCGTGGGTACTCATCTAACTAAACTCATGAAAAAGCTCTCTACCCAGGCCAAATCACCCGAATGGTGACCACTCGAGTCCTTCCAACCCAGAACTCTGATCACATCATCAACCAACCATTATCCAGTATGGTTCTCTCTACCATTCCCAATTACTTGGGACCTCCTCCATCGATGAAGGACCACTAGAACTCAACCCAAATTTCCCATTTCCTAACATGCCCCAACTCACTGTGGCCAAGAATCCATAGGATATTACCCTACATTATCACCCACTCGCACCGTCGAAACTATTTAGGAGGAAATTCCTACACTATCCATCCAAGGACTAAGATAAAATTGACCTCACTCAAGTACAACTTCATTTCAAAGGCACTTTCTGCTAAAACATGAACCCGGAGGTGGACCACTCTCACCACACCCATTCAAGTTCACTATCCCAAGTCGGACCACACCTGAATGGCTTATTCCAGAACACCCACCTTCCACTGATAGTATGCTACCCCATTCTCTCAGCTTCCCAAGTTTTTTATCAACTTGAAGCCTATCATTATCATCCCACACACCCACTGAGGTTATTTCTTGAATTCCATTATAATTCCATCATCGCGTCATTACCGCCCTCCAGACCATTATCGGGTTTCACACTTGGAACAACACCACATCACATGGACAAGGTTCACCCAACTTCATGACATTTCAAAACCAGACAAGGGAAAAAACACTCGAGTCTAACCCCAATCTTCTTTGGAGTTATAGGACCCCAACTTCTCTTACCACAACCTATTGTCATATCCAACCACACCCTTCCACAACTCAACACAGACATCACAAGATTCACTTGGAACCACCCTGAGCTCATGCCAACACTTTTCTCATCAGACACCATGTCCAAGGCCCACATGCCTCTTTGAGGAACCTAACATGCACCTCATAGGTTCCTCATTGGAACCCCAGTGTCACTACATCGACTCGATGTTCTCTTCTCCACATCCAAGACTGAATTATCACTCCCCACCTTAGGAGTGTTTTTACCACTTCTCACAAGAGGGATCCCAACCACTGCATCTTATACTCGATTACAAACTGAACCCCAAAATTAGACATGGATAACTAAATTTTCCCCAAAAAAAGAAAAAAAACATCACCCAGTGCCCGTTCTTGGATTCTGTGAATGATGCCCACGACATTTTTCATCATTGAGTCCATCCTGCGGACCTCACCCCAAGCCATTGGGGGTGTAAATCCCACCATCAAGCTCTAAATACACTATTTCCTTGAGCGTAAACTTCATAATGTCCCTCAGCCAACCAAACACCCTCATGTCTCTTAGCATTAGCCAGAGTCTCTCAAAATACCAGGGATGATGTCAAGATGTTGGGAATGCTCATCACTACGGGGGCACGCGATGAAATCATCAAATAACACCACCACCAACTTATCCATTTTTTATGTTGAACCATGGGACACTATGACCTGCCAAGGATTTCAGGCCTCCCTGTCGAACGCATCTCTTAAACAATTAACCACCAACACCCAGTTGTGATTGCCAACCAAGTTTAACCATCGCTTAACGACCAAATATCCAAGCATCCATAAACCAACATTACATGTGGCACTGCTTCCACCACACCACTCAAGTTCTTCCGTTGTGTCTCTGTCAATTAAAAACTGTCACACAATGGTCTACCACACCAATCACCCAATGATCTCTCACAAAGAAACCTCATCTTGCGTATATCCCATCATCTGCTCACTTACCTAACCATTCCTCTTGGTTAGTTAGCCTCATCATCCCAGAGGTGGCCTCTGAATCTCACCCAATAACCAACCCATTCATACTGACAAGTTCAGCCATGTGATCGCCTTCACCTTGGGTGCCACCATTAAGCGAAAGAATATAACTGCACTTCAGTCACCCTTGTCTCTTCCACTCAAAAACAACTTTGAGACCTCATTAAACGTCATCCAAATAGGTGATTCAGTAATCCATATGATACAACCCTTCAAAACAAACCTTAGATCATATCACGAGCACTTGGGTTCCCTTATGAAAGATCCGGGTATAACTATACCATTTACTAAAACTTGGTGGAACTCGGCATGCATTGACACCACCCCTGAAGCATCTCTCATGCTTCATATTCCGAGGTACCTACATCACTGGGATAACCTCACACGAGGTCACCCTTGGAACAACCATCCATAAACCTTTCCACTTAGCCCTCAAGGCCAAACCTACACCATGGGACACTCTGAGTCCCACTGCCAAATTACAAAACATCTACTTGTACAAAAAACACCCAAAAGCACTGGGAACCCATGACACAAACAAAGAAATGCTCTTGAATGGATCTCACACTCCCATTCTGATGCACACTATGCCCAACACACCAAATATCCATCTACTCTAGGTTCCACACAAAAGGTGTACACATTCATCAGCACTACGAGAAAAACATCCTCTCCAGGATTCAAGACACAACTTGAAAGGTCTCTACTCAAAAGGTAACCAAGACCCAGGAACCATACTTAGGGTCCAGCATGAACTCCTTATGGTCACGGACCATGAGAGTTTCCTCACCCACATTATTGAACAATGCCTCACAACCCCAAGGCCATAACCCTACCAAGGGTTCCCCAAACACACCACCTAGGCCGTATCACAACCGGCCATGCCTCACAATCCAAATCCAAGGTCTAAAAGTAGAGCACTCTCACTGCCCCAACACATAGATACAAGGGTCCAACTAACAACATATAGGATACCCACTATTGAACTCAAAAATTATAATTTTAAACTTATCATTCACCCAACACTTCGAAGAATGGTCGACAGAATTTAACCACAGATAGGAAGATCCCACACTATAAACCTTAAACAAAGAATTCTTTATACTCTATCCCAACAGTCATCATCACACTTAGTACACCACCATCTACCATTCCTACTGTGGGTCATAGTCCACATGGGGTAACCAATTTACTTAATCACAAGTCTTTCATCAACAACTCTTCAAACCAGTTCTTCTTTTACAACACGATCCCTTCCTCTTAGGCACATTTTCTACTTCACAACTTTTTACAATCATCATTTTAATCTCATTTACACATTTCATTAGGCAATCTCGTTAACCCTTTTTCCATCACTACACAATCTTTCTCTTTTGGAAACCATTCAATCTTTACAATTCATAGTAGCCCAAAATTTTAACCCTGATCACTACATTTCTTTATACACAATATTCATTTACTATTCAATTTCATTCTTTTAATTCACCAACTTTCATTACCATTATTAGTCATAATTTTCTTCATATTTATTAAAGAAGTAAAATGAATTCTACTCTCTACACCCCGCACAACCATACCATGTGTGTGCCCATAATGATACATGCCACCTATATCCTTAGGTTCCAAAAATGATGCATGAATTCACAACCTCATGCCATTATAGACATGAGAAAAATATCATAAATCAATCAAATCACACAACATTTGCATCACCCAACATTGAAATATCATTCAACTATAACAACACACATCAAGAACAACAATTCCCACCCAAGGTGACTTGGGTTCTCATACATGGGTTAGTTACTGCCAAGAACGATCTCATTACTAAGGCCCGACACTATTATAATCTCCTTCCTACCATCCTTAAATAGTAAGAAAGAGAAAAGAACCTCCCTCTGATACCACTTTGTAAAGTACCTGAGCCAGAAACCACTAAACTGGTGCCCTGAGCTGGGTCATCACATGAACTCAAGCACGCCTCTCTATATGCCAGAGGTTTCCGACTAGTAGAGAGGGTCTAATAAGTCATGTAGGGAGACTATACCCACTTTATCAGAGAAAACCATCACATAAAAAAATATAAATAGCATAAAAAATATGAATAACTAATGAACATGCACAACCAAATGTTTCCCAAATGGGGTTCAAGGAGAAATAAAATACAATAATGGCATTCCATACAAGTCGTGCAAAGTGCAAGAAACCCAAAATAAAACAACCGGTAAAAACTCCAAATGGTCCTGACTTAATGTCCTGATCCTTCTCTATGTACATCCTGATCCCAACTTAACAACTTCGTGTAGGGCCTCTCCCCTTGTCCTGGCCTACAACTAAGAGATCTGCTCGGGTACCCAACGACGGCCCGAGCAGGGTGTGAGTACAAAACTCAGTAGGCCACCACCAACGGTGTCTACAAAATACCCAGTCTAGTAGATAGTGCATTAAAGTACAAAATAAATGGTAAGTAAACAAAGGACAACTCGGGTTCCATTAGATATCCAAGGTTTTCTTAATTAACTCCTAGCATTTTCCCAATTTCATTTCTTATACTATCTTGATCACATGTTCTATTGGTTAGGCATAATTATCATCTACATAAGGGTCTAAGTAAATCAATCACAATGAAAAGGGGAAACAAATAAAGTCCCTATCTCACTAGGGATACACATATCACATCAACCCACTATCCTCACCTTGAATCCTCAGTCCAGGTGGAATGTAACCATTAAAGGGATATAGCCTTTATCCCCTTCCCAAACTTGTGCATTTTGGGGTGGAGTTTAAAGCCTCAGTATAACTTAACCCATGGTCATAGAACCTCAATTCAATACCCCACCCTACCAATCCATGTGCACATGCTTATTTATCAATTCACCACAACCATACCATAACACAACCAAGCATATTCAATGCCATTATAATTCACAATACATGACAATAACATGGGAATTACTATCATGTTATAACCCATTAAAACATTTACCAATTAAAATTCATATCCATCTAGAAAAATTCTAATTCTCATGCCTTAACCCATTAGGTGTATTCAACAACCCACGTGCCTTATCCAAATTCATCATTTACCATTCATTAACACATTTCTCTCATTTATCATTTCACAAGAATTTACCCACTTATGCAATTAAATTACAATTCTCATATCACATAACAAAATAACTTTATTGTATTCAATAATTTAGGTGTACCACCTAATTTTATTGTATTAACACATTCCATTACCCAATTGCAAGTTCACTATTTAATATTCCCTAATCCCCTTAGAAATTTCTAACCAAAATTCATGAAACAATTGACATAATATCTTTCAACCCAATTACCCATTTTCATGTCATTCCAAAAACACATTACGCATTTATCACCCTAGGAATATTTATCATTATTCCATTTATAACTTAATCAACCACTAATACATATTCTACATGGGTTCCACATTATTATTTGGCAACCCATCACTTAACCCTACTACACTCTAGGTTTGGGTTTGCCGGCACACCCCATGGGTGTCCCTAAAATGGTCAAGTCATCTTCAATGCATCCCATGGGGATTGTGATGGTTTCAATTGGTCACTTAGACACCCATTTTTATCAAACACTTCAACGGAACCAAGAACTCAAAAAGGGAAAAACAAGAACACTAACTTCTATGCACAAATCCAAAATAAAACTATGGGATAATACTTTTAGACCACCTACCTAAAATCTGATGATGAAAACACTCTCAATCATGGCCTTAGATTCGGATTCAAACACCCCTTGAATCCCTAACCTAGGTTCCACCGAAAAAAGAGGGTTTTATGGTTTCAGAAGAATATGGAAGAAAACACAAACCCTAATCTAAAAAATAGAAGGAAGGAGAAGATTAGACTTACCCAGAGCTTCTATCTACAACCAACAATGTCCAAAACAGCCTAAAATCGAAGAAAGAACACATCTTGGAAGCTTGGGTCGTCCAAGTTCATCACTAGGGTTGAGAGGGGAGGAATGGAGGAAAATCCCAAGTTGGGGTTTAAAATCTCGGAGTGGAAATTTTGTAAATTTTCCAACATTTCTGGGCCGTATGGTTTACCCACACGGTTTTCCAAACCGTGTGCAAACCGTGCGGAAGCTACTGCCCAAAAATCACCTCCTTCACATGGTTTCCTAGGAATTTTGCACAGTTTTCCAGACTGTGTGCAAACCGTGCAGATTTCTACTACCCACACGGTCTCCCCTCGCACAGTTTTCCAAGCCATTCGCAAACTGTGTGGATTTCCCAGAGAGACCGTTTTTCCCTTTTTCATGTCCTGAACCCCCGGAACACCCCCAATACCTCTCAAGGACTTGGTAAAAACACTTATTTAACCACAAGGGAGAGGCCCATGCCAAAACTTAAACAAAAAAATACTTTAAGAAAAATCTGGGACCTTACAAGTCTTTAGAAATCAACCAAAACCAAAATTATTATAACATGGTAATATGTTTACCAAAATGAATAAACCATCATATGATAAAATAATACATTAATCTCCAAAATTCAACACTGATTTCCAAAGTTAAAACTAAATCATTCCTAAATAACCTTAACATTGAAGAGTATATTTACCTCAAATTTTGTCTCATACCTTTCATATTTCAAGACAAAAAATATTGTGATTTTTTTAAATAACATTAATCACTTAGTCACAAAATCACTTTTCAATATCATGGTTATCTATATGATAAAACTTTTGTTTCCATAATTACCTTAATATCCAAGATCATATAAACACTAAAGGTTATCAATACCTTAAATTTTATTTCCATAAAATTTAAATGCATACTTCATGTTAAACCAAATATTTACATATACTTCAACTTAATAAAATTTATCCTAAAGATTCATTAATCACATTAAGATATCATCACTTAAAACCAAAAAGGGGTGTCTAAGACTTTGAAATTATGATCATACTTAATATTATAGGCCTATTATGGTATCCATAACTCTTGAGATAACCTCACATGAAAACAACCTAATATCCAAATTTATCTAAACCTTTCCTATGATACAAAATATAATAGGTTAGAACCCGCACACTTGGATCTGGTTCTAAAAACATGAACTTTACATTTTCGTCTTTGATACCAATAAAGGTGACCCAATTTTTTTCATCCAAACCTTACAACATCAAAAAGAAAAAGTGTATCCCTTATATTCTCAAGGACCTTTTATGTTTAAAGTTTTATAGAATTAGTAAAAAATCATACATAAACAGTACCCATGTATTTAAATGATTATATCTCCCATCTAACCCCACATTTCTTATTTCACATTAATTCATCATCATCATCCATATGAAATCCCTTATAAATATAATTCATTCAACCTCAATCTTTATAATCTGGAGAAAATAAAGCACAAGGAGGTTGATATAAAATGATCATTAAGGGTAAATGAAATCATTAACAATTGAATTTCATCAGTGATCATAAGAAGAGAATAAGTTTATATTGACATAATAAAACCACATGAGTATAACATAAAAATATCCATACCGATAAATGCCTATATCATCAAACTAGATAACATGGAATAAAGTTTTAACAAAGTAAAGAGTCATTATAATCAATAATCATGAGCCATGTGATATCAATATTGATCAAAGGAAACATTATAAATCCATAGAAATCATAGATAAAACATATTGGTATCTTGGAACATTATCTTCACATCACTTCTTACAAATGAAATAACCAATATGGTCGAATTCCATCTTTGGAGTACCCAATGTATTAGAGGGATATAAAAGACCCTCTCATCCTTGGTTTATTATGGAACCACCTATCCTTGGTTAATAATGTAACTACCCTTACATGGTTTATAATGGAACTACCCATACTTATTTTATAATGGAACCACCCATCATCATAAACAATTTCCAAGAATTTTATCATGAATAAAGCATATAGATGATTCGTTTCATCATAAACTCATATAAAAAAATCATCATTCCTTTCATAACTTGATTAACCCGCAGAAAATAAATGGTTCTATAATAATCTCTTTAAAACATGATTAAATCATGGAAAAGAAATGGTTTCCATAACAATCTCTTTGAAACATGATTAACTCGTGGAAAAGAAATGGGTTCCATAACAATCTCTTTGGAACATGATTAACATGGGGAATAGAAATAGGTTCAATGTCAATCTCTTTGAAACAATCTTAATCCATATAGATAAAGAATAAGTGTGGTATAATTACAAAATATCACCATTTAATCATAAGTAAAAAAAATGTTTTATTGATATTGATGAATGGAAATACCATTAAAAGATCATTAAAACCATTTTCAAAGGAAAATAAACTTTTATTTTTGAAAATCACTTTTAAAAACTAAAAATTAAAAAAATATTAGAAAAATATTTTCTATGAAAAAAAATGTTAGGAAAAAATACCTCAAGGTGTCCCCTCAGAATGTTTTGGTTGTGATTGTGTTTGTTAACAAAGCCAGATGATCACAAATGAGAATAGTTGGTGTTTTACAAAGATAGGTTTTTAAGGTGGTGTTGTTTCCTAGTGTTTTCCAAATTTTTTGGTCTCAAAATTAGGAGTTTAATGTTGGAAAATGAAGGATTTCTTCATAAGAGTGAATGGTACGAATATATTTGAAGAAAATTGGGAAAAGATGATAACTGTGTATAACAATTCATGGGTCATGTATCATGTTCCAGGAACGGTACGTGGAACGACGAGAACGGTACACCAGAGTGGTCCACGAAACCAAAAGCGGTTCATGGTGGAAGGTGATGATGTACATGGATGGAATGTCATTGATGTAGGACATCGACCATGTAATAAAAAATATAGTGCACAAATCAGATAGGAAAAACAGTTCACAGGTGACTTGTGGTTCGTGGCGGCTGAAGGATCGGTATGCAGTGAAGGCTGGATTGAAGATTTGGTAAATCTTAGATTAGCGGATTTTGTGGGTATATTTTCCTATATAAGAATCCCTAATCCCACCAATTACTATTGAGACCGAATATCATTAGAGAAAACTATTTTTGGTCTAGGATTTTGGGAAATTCTGAAAGAGGTTCATGAGGAAGAATTCTGTGAAAGATAAAGTGGTTCATGCGGAAGAAATTCCACTGAAGGATTTAAGCAAAGAGTTGTAACCCGCATAAGACACAGTATGTGGAGGAGGTAGGTGTGGTACGCAGCTAGTTAGTGAAGGCATCCCACAAACAAAGAACAGTTTGTAGATAGGAGGGGTTTCGCAGAGGAGGTTCGCAGGATCAGTATGCGGAGGCAGTACGCGATAGCGAAGGTGGAGCTAGTCTGCGGACAAAGGGTAGTTCAAAGTAGTGGCAGAAGTACGTGGTGGAGTTGTTCTGCATACCAAACCGAGTACATAGTATGCGGGAGGAGTAGATGGTTCGTGATTTTCACAAGGAATCTTGTGAAAACTTCAAATCAGTTTGTGAAAGTATTTTACGGCACCTAGCAGTACATGGGAAGGTGGAAATCATCTACAAGTGAAAAGGGAACTTCAATGGGGCATCTAACTAAATTTTAGGATGCATAAATTCATGAAAATGAAGGGACCTACATGTACATAAATAGTGTTTGACCTACAAGTTAATAAACTATGTGTGGATTCTGTTCCAAGAGGTGTGAGCGAAGGAAGAGGAAGATAGGGACCCTTTCCACTGGTAGTGATCCAGAGAAAGAGGCATAGGGAGTGACCCTTGGGAATGCAGTGAGTAGAACCTAAAAATTGTAAATGAAGTGATCTTGGGAATAGAAGTTCTATCTAGAACATTGTACTCATTATTGGTAGTGAACCTTAGTGAATTTGGTACATCAACGCATTGTCGTTGTATTCTCCTTGGATGTAGCCTCGTAAGGGTGAACCAAGTAAAAATTGCTATTTCATGTGCATTATTTCATATATTTTCATATATTTCTATGGGAGGAAGATAGAATTGAGGTTTTTCTAACAATGAAACAATATTAGAAAGGGATAAAGTTTTAATTTGTCTTACTTTGATTCACCCCCCCCCCTCAGGGTATTCAACCTAGTGGACCTAACAATTAGTATCAGAGGGAATGGTTCAAAGTTAGTGGTTCTCTCTCAAGGAGAAGAAATGGAGGTGGTAAATCACAAAGGAATTCATGTATTTGACGAAAATAATTTTCAACTATGGATGAATTGAATGCAACACTACTTCCGATCAGTAGGGATGGATGTCTTCATAGCAACTATGTATGGAATATCAGCTAACATTAATAGTTGTGCTTTATCAAAAGCTAAAATAATAGAATTGGATTCTTATGATAAAGGTATCAAGGGTTTAGGGGGATCCCTATCAAATGAAATTTATACGAAGGTGATGTCCTATAAAACATCACATGCAATGTGGGAAAAATTGTTGAACATTTATGAGGGAGACAAAAAAAGTCTGAGAAGCAAAGCTACAGGTTCTATGGAACAAGTATGAGGATCTCAAAATGAATCTCAATGAGACTGTTGATGTATTCTTCTATAGGATAAATATTATTGTTGAAGACATGATGGGTCTTAGAGAAGTCATTTAAGACATAAATATTGTGAAATGAAACTTGAGGAAACTTCCACCACGGTTCAATCCGATGGTTTCAGTGTTAGAAGACAAAGACCTGAAAGATCTAAACCTAGATATCCTACAGAGTACCTGTGTAGCATATGAAATGAGAAACGATGATAATGATGCAGTGGAAAAGTGGAAGTCCAAGGAAGTGTCATTCAAGGCCATGAATAATCTCTCTATTGAAGATAGTCCTGAGGAGGAAAATCTGGATGATGTCATGTCATTTCTCTTCTCCGATCTTCAAAGGGGAAAAGGGAGGTTCAAAGGTAAACTTCCATTTTCATGCTTTTGATGTTGAATGATTGGGAATTTTTCAGAAAAGTGTCCTAAGAAGTTTGATGATGAAAATGAAAAAAATGATGAAATTTCCCAAAAGAAATATTCATCAAATGAGAAATGGAGGATAAGTACTAGGAGAAATTTCTTTAAAAAGAATAATTTTCTTTCAAAAGAGGATGAAAGTTTAGAAGAATATGAGGTAGAAGAGTTGGAGAACTACAAGGATCATAAAATAGATTATTTGGTGGCAGTTGTTAGAAATTCATTAACAAGAAAGGAAAGTGACAATGAAGAAGGAGAAATTGAAGGAAGAGTTGATCTTAAGGATGAATTAGAAGCTTCCCTTAAAGAGGTAGATATTTTGAGAGCCAAAACAAATAAAGCTAACAAAGTTGTTCGAGATACCAAACTCTTTATGCAGCAATAGGTAGAAGATAATTCTAAGCTAAACGTAGAGATTGAAAAACTGAGGTCTTAAATACCAGAAGTCTCAGAAAAGGTGGTTGCGTACAAACTTAAAATTGTATAACAGAAAAGAGAAATTGATATTTTTATTGAAATTAGAAAAGATAAAATCAAACATATAAAACAACTATAAGAGGAATTAGTTAGTATGTGATGAATAATTTAAGATCAGAAGAAACTACTAACTACCGGTTCAACATCAGGAAAGAAGATCATACAGGCAACAGATAAGATGATATTTGAGTAGAGTGGTCCATCAGAACAGAAGAAACAATCAATTCTGAATGATAAAGATGGTATGGGGATTGATCTAAAACAAAAAAATTATTATTCAATTCAGACCACAAGAACCCACTCCAAGATTGAAGATTGAATTGGGTACGAAGCAGAATCAGAAGATTCAGAGAACCCAAGGCTAAACTAGTGGTGAATCACTGCCACACAGGAACGTGCCTCACATAAATGTTATTGTTGTGGTAAGATGGGACACTCTCAGAATGTATGTTCCATAGCAAAGAAGTACCAAAGGGAACAAGCCCAATAGAGGTGGTCGTACAGAGCTCAAAATTCTAGGTCATCATTTGATGGTCTTTGTTTCTGGTGTAAAGAACCAAGACATATGGAAAGATATTTCACATAAATAATGCAGAGTAATGTGTCGAGGAAGACTGAATTTTTTTATAAGAATCAGTCAAATATATCATCAAAATATGTGAAAATTAAAAATTGATTTGTATCTTTGAAAATTGAAGTTTTTCCATCATATACTGAGGAAGATCAAGATTATCATTTCATGTTAGGTATGAATTCAAAGACTTGGGTCAAAAAGAAAAGGACTGAGTAGGTCATGGTTGCAGAAATTGCGTTCAAGGAATTAGATCACATGGGGATATGGATAATTGACAGTGGATGTACTTCCAATATGATAGAAAATAAGGATCTAGTGACCAAAAACAGGTATGATAAAGAAGGTTTTGTAAGATTCGGTAATGATGAGGGCCTAAAAATTATTGGTTCAAGAAAAGCTAAGTTTGGAGGAAAAGACATGAGAGGAGCAGATGTCTTGGTTTTTGAGGGGTTTAGTCACAAATTTCTTAGTGTTGGTCAATTTTGTGACTCATGACATGCCATAAGTTTTTTCAAGAAATTATGTATCATCAAAGAAAAGTATGGTGATGTTGTGTTGTAAGGAAAGAGTATGAAATGGAATATCTACCTCGTGAGTGGAGAAGTAGATATGTGATTTCTGACCAAGGATGAAGAAAACAATTTATGGCATAAGCGTCTTGGCCACATAAGCCAAACATATTTGGAAGATTTGGTAAAACATGATGCTACTCAAAATCTCCCTAGATTATCACGTGATCATACTCATACATGCGATTCCTATCAACAAGGGAAGGTTATTCGAAAGACATATAATCCAATGGAGAAAAAGTAAACAAGATTGCTTGAGTTGGTGCATATGGATGTGTGTGGGACAATTTATCCAAGGGATATTGATGGAATGAGATATTATGTCCTCTTCATTGATGATTATAGAAAAATGGAAAGAGTTTCAATATTAACCCACAAATCTGAAGTGTTCAATTGCATTACAAGATATCGACGACAATGTGAAAAGATGCTTGGTTATAAAATTCAAATGATTCGAATAGATAATGGAACAAAGTTCAAAAATATCCAAGTGAATTATTATCTCGAGAAACATGGGATAAGTCATCAAGTTTCAGTAGTAAGAACTCCACAGTAGAATGGAGTAGTTGATAATAGGATTGTCAACAACATGGCTAGAACAATGCTCATTGAGAAAGACCTTCTAGAGAAATCTTGGAAAGAAGCAGTAATGAAAGCAGTATACACTTCAAATAGAGAATTACTTTGTCCAAAATTGGAGAAGACTTCATACAAGTTATGGTATGGAAATAATCCATCAATGAAGTACTTTCGAATATTCGGAAGTAAATTTTTCATTCTCAATCAGGAGAAACATAGGAAATTTGAATCTCGTGGGGATGAAGGGATATTTCTTGGATACTCAAAGAAGATCAAAGAATATAAATGCTTCAAAAAGTGGATGGGAAAGATAGTTTAAAGTCATGATGTGATTATAGTAGAAAATTAATAGAAAATTTAGAAAATAATGGATCAGACTTAGGAGGATAGTGATAAAGAGATTAGCATATCGGGAGATGCTCTAACTCTAGAGGATGATTCAGAAGAATACTCAGATGATGATAACAAATTAGTGTCTATCTAGAGACCATAAAGAAGAGCTGAAATTGATAGGCAAAACATAATTGGTGATCAGATAGCACCATTACAAACAAGGAGGATGAAGACTCTATAACAATCATTATACGTATAACAAGTGGAACTTGAATGTTTTGATGAAGCAGCTAGAAATGAGAACTAGGTTAAAGCCATGAATGAAGATCTTGACCAAATTGAAAAGAATCAAACATGGTATATTGTTTCAAGACCAGCAAACAAGAATTTCATAGGAACAAAATGGGTTTTTTACAACAAAATGAATGAAGATGGTGTTGTGATTCAAAACAAAGCACGACTTGTGTGAAAAGTGTACTCCCAGATAGAGGGTATAGATGTTAATGAAACATTTTCACTTGTTTCAAGGCTATATACAATCAGATTATTCTTTTCTATAGTAGTGTAAAGGAATTTTAAGGTTTTCCAGATGGATGTCAAGTCAGCATTTCTAAATGGAGTTCAGGAAGAAGAAATTTACATTGAGCTGCCAGATAGTTTTCTCATTCATAAAGATGATACTAGAGTCTATCGGATGAAGAAGGCGTTATATGGTTTGAAGCAAGAACCAAGAGCATGGTATTCAAGGATTTATAAATTTCTAAAGAATCTCAGTTTTCAGTGTGGTGGAGTTGATTACAATTTGTATTTAAATAATGACAACAGTCAAAGGATGATAGTGCTAGTGTATGTCGATGACATAATCTTTGGTGGAGTAGATGAAGCACAATGTATATAGTTTTCTAATTGCATGAAAAGAGATTTTGAAATGTCAATGATTGGTGAGATGACATTTTTCCTTGACTTACAGGTGACACAAGGTTGGAATTGCACTTTTATTTCTCAATATAAATATGGCAAGGAGGTTTTGAGAAGTTTTGGAATGGGTAATTCCAAGGAGATGAAGACTCTAGTTGCTACCAAGATGAAAATATCTAAAGATAATGATGGAAAGGCAGTTAACATCATATAATATAGGCGAATCATTGTAAGTTTTCTATACTTGATTGCGACAAGTCCTGACATTGTATTTTTCACATGCCAAGAAGAAAGATATCAAAGTAATCCCAAGGAAAGCCACATGCTTGTAGTAAAAAGGATGCTTCGGTATATAAAAAGAACTATAAATTTTGTTTTGATGTATAATGAAAAATCTCAGATGGATATATTGGGATATATAGATGCAGATTGGGCCGGTTCAGAGGATGATAGGAAATCAACATCAGGAGGTGCTTTCTATCTTGGTGGATTGTGTATTTCTTGGTTGATCAAGAAACAAGATTTCATTTCATTGAGCACTATAGAAGCTGAATATATTGTGGTTACTCCATCTTGCACACAACTATTGTGGATGAAGCAGTAACTTGAGGATATGGGAATTGAATTGAAATATCCAATCAGAATCCATTGTGATAATTCAATTTCTATAAATCTTAGAAAAAATCTAGTCCATCACTCAAGGAAAAAGCACATTGAAATAAAATATTATTTTATCAAGGAGATGGTGGAGCAAGGGCTTATGAATTTTTAGTATGTGTCTACATAATAACAAGTTATAGATATTCTTATGAAGTCCTTACCCAAAAAAGCATTTGAAAAGCATCAACTAGCTTTAGAAGTCTAGTTGACTTCCTGCACTTGAAAAGGTGTGAATGTGGGACACCCTCTCCCTGAGGTATGATGTGTTTTTCCCTAATGTAATTTTATGTGTTCTTTACCCTATTGTAGACAACCTTGATTTTCCCTTTGGGTTCATTGATAAAGGGGGAGAATGTGTGACTGTTCCAGGGGGAGAAAAGACACGGGGAGAAGCTGTTAAGTGGACCAGTGAGATAGAGGGAGTTAAAGCAGAGATGAATATGTATGGAGGAACTATAATATTAGGGATCATAAAATATGATGATTCTATAAATGATAAATCAATGATTAGATATCATGAAATATGAGGTTCATGATAAAAACAGTTCATTGGTATCAGTGTATCAGTATGGTATCAACAATTGGTGATTATTAATAAAGTGATTCATTAATTAACTTTTCATTATACTCTTGTTCCTCACGCTGAGGATAGATCATGTGGTCTTAGAGTACGTGTTGAGTAAATTCTTGATTTCTATCTTAATTGCATGAAGCGAATGATGGTTGAATATGGAAGCATCTTTAACAAGATATCAAAATGCAAAGAATTGTTATGAGAAGAGTTGTCAACAATCCCAAAAGGGGATATTTTTGGGAAAAAATCCCTCTAGGTGTCCCCTTGGAATGTTTGGGTGTGATTGTGTTTGTTTATAAAGTCAGATGATCATGAATGAGAATGGTTGGTGTTTGCCGAAGATAGGTTTTTAAGGTGGAGTTATTTCCTAGTGTTTGAAAACATTTTAGGCCTCAAAATCGGAAGTTTGGTGTTGGAAAAGGAAGGATTTCTTCATAGGAGTGAATGGTATGAAGATCATTGAAGAAAATTGGCATAGGATGAGAACTGAATACCATAATTCATGGGTCGCATACCATGTTCCAAGAATGGTACGCGGAGCGGCGAGAAAGGTACGTCAGAGCGGTCCTTGAAACCAAAAGTGGTTCACAGAGGAAGGTGACGCGGTACGCAGATGGCATGTTATTAATATAAGAGATTGACCGCATAGGAACAAAGACAGTACACATATCAGATAGGAAAAATGGTTTGTGGGTGACTTGTGGTTCGTAGAGGCAAAAGGATCAGTATGCGGTGAAGGTTGGATTGAAGATTTAGTAAATCTTAGATTAGCAGATTTTGTGTGTATTTTTTCCTATATAAGAATTGTTAATCCCACCGATTACTGTTGAGACTGAATATCATTAGAGAAAATATTTTTGGTATGGGATTTTGGAAAAGTCTGAAAGAGGTTCACGAGGAAGAATTCCGCGAAAGCTAAAGTGGTTCACGCAGAAGAAATTCTACTGAAGGATTTAAGTAGAGAGCTGTAACCTACATAAGACATGGTACGCAGAGGAGGAAGGCGCGGTATGTGGTTGGTTAGTGAAGGAAGTCCATGAACAAAGAATAGTTCGCGGACATAGGGTGATTTTTAGAGTTAGTCTGTGAACAAAGAACAATTCGAGGATATGAGGGGTTTTTCGGAGGAGGTTAGCAGAATCGGTACACGGAGGCGGTACGTGATAGAGAAGGCAAAGGCAGTTTGCAGACGAAGGGCGGTTCATAGCAGTGGTAGCAGTACATGGAGGAGGTGTTCCGCATACCAAACCCAGTACATAGTACGTGGGAGGATCAGGTGGTTCGTGATTTTCACAAGGAAGATTGTGAAAGCTTAAAATTAGTTTACGAAAGTATTTTTTGGTACCTAGCAGTACTCAGAAAGGTAGAATTCATCTATGGGTGAAAAAGTAACTTCAACGATGCATCTACCTAAATTTGAGGATGCATAAATTCATGCAAATTAAGGGACCTACATGTCTATAAATTGTGTTTGACTTACAAGTCAATAAATTGTGTGTGGATTCCTTTCCAAGAGTAGTGAGCGAAGGAAGAGGAAGGTGGTGACCCTTTCCATCGGTAGTGAGCCAAAGAAAGAGGCATAGGGAGTGACCCTTGGGAATTCGGTGAGCAGACCCTAAACATTGTAAAGGTAGTGAGCTTGAGCATAGAAGATCTATCATGAACATTGTACTCATTATTGGCAGTGAGCCTTAGTGAATTTGGTACATCGGCGCATTGTCGTTGTATGCTCCTTGGATGTAGCCCAGTGAGGGTGAACCAAGTAAAAAAAATTTTGTCATGTGAATGATTTTATATTTGTTCATATATTTTTATGGGAGGAAGAGATAATTGAATTTTGTCTAACAACGAAACAAGATCCTAAAGGAAGAAATTTTAAATTTGGCATAACATGATTCACCCCCCCCCCCCCGGGTATTCGACCTAGTGGACCTAATAAAAACCCTATAAACATATAAAGTAAACTTCAAGGAAAATAATGGACATTATGGAGGGATAATACATCCATGTCATAAATGTAAAAAATAAACATTCTTTTCAAAACATTTTGAAAAATGGATTAAAAGTAACCCATTTAGAAAATGTTAAGAAATTTCCTTTTAAAAAAATTTAAAAGAAGGTAAAATATCATGTAAAATGGATCTAGGAAAAAAATTATTTTTATAAAATAACATTTTTGAAAACATTTTAGAAAAAATAGATATGGAAGAGAAATATACCTGATATAAAAGAAGATACATGATTAGTATCACTTATAAATGAATTTATTGATATTTATTCAATAAATAAGAGGGGAAATGAAAATAAAACATGTTAACCACATTAATAATAATATAATAATAAAATATATGTGGTTAAATAAAATAATATCACATTATTTCCTCCAAAATAAACTTGAATATAAATAATCCTGAAAGAAATGAGATTGTAACATAAAGCCTTTGCCACTTTGGTAACTCTTTACTCATAAGACCCATGAAATAATAACATCAAATGATACTTTAAATATAATGAACATAATAATTATCATGATATAACATGTAAAAGGTATTTATATACAAATCACAGATGAATATAGGTTTATATCATAAACATATGTCTCAAAGAAAGAGAATTTGAGATGAATAACACTTACAAAAATCATACAATTGAATTAGATAATTAATAAATAAATATATTATGTGTATAAAATGTAAATCCATATAAAAAAAGTGTAAATAAAATAAAATATAATCAAAATTAATTATACACATAATCATAGAATATAAAATACAATGAATAAGTAATATAATCCAATGAAAAGAAATTGAGTTATGAAATTCTTTACCACTTTGTAACTTTAAATTCAAATCCCCTTGGATAAAATAATTCAAATTGAAACTTAAAATACCATTATTTATGATGGATTCATGATATTACATATAAAAGGTTTAGTATATACACCACAAAATAAAAAAATTTAGTGAATATGCAATATGTCTTACAGAAGTAAAAGGGAGATAACAAAAACCCTTACCTTGAGTCCAGAATTTCCTTGTATATCTTTTAACTCCTATATAATAAGATTAAATCAATTATTTGATTTATTAAGAACATTTTATAGGTTTAATACCTTATAATTAAATCAATTATTTTATTTATTTTCAATGTTATATTTAATCATTTAATCAGTTAAGTCCACATCAAGTGTTTTGAGGACATTCGGTTCATTATTTCAAAATGAATTTGGTGTGTTGACCATAGTCAAAGATTAAATTATTTAAAAAAATCCAAAACAATAATCGTGAAATAATTATCATATTTATTCATTAATTATACTTTTTAAAACAATCATGAAAATTATTTTTAAAAATGAACTATGTTATGAACATTGAGACGGTAGGTTGTGCGTACTCATAGGTAACATTTCCATTTTTCAATGATCATTAAGGAAAGAATATATGTATTATTTTATCTTTCCATAATTATTATAATATCATAAATACTATATTATTTATTTAAATATACTTATATATATCATTATTTTGATGTGGTGATGAAAAAAACAATCATATCACTTCATGGAGGCGGTAGTCCACATATACATGAACGAAATTATATAGAAGATACTTGTGTTATAATATGATCATAGTTGAATAATATTTAAAGTACATGGTATAATAAATAAAATAAAAATGTATAGTTAGGAATTATACCTCTTCTCAGACCACCAATGTAGAATTATACCTAAAGTATTCCTAGAATGGATTTATGACCAAGAAAATTATTATAGAATGATGGTATGGAAGTTTTTAAGTGATTTTGGTAGGTATTTTTTGTACCAAAATGGTTTTAAGGTGTTAATAAGAGAGGGTAGGGGTGTACTTTTATAAGTGAGTTGAGTGACACACTTGTAATTTTTGAAAAGAAAAAGGTGTACTCGTGTTTTTCACATGCCATGAGGCTATAAAATGAAGAATTATTGAGACTTAGACATGATAAGGTCTAAATATTTCCATAAAATAGTTTTTAGAAAAAATTTAGGTTATTTTTACCCAAATTTTTTTAGTTTAACTCCCCCCCAATAAGCTCGTTTTCACCTTATCTGTGGTAATTTATTTTTTCTATTTTCACTATTCATTATGGAAAAAAATTAAGCTGAAATTATTATATAATATAAATAATTATGATTATAAATATGTAATCTATTTTACCAAATTCAATTCACAAAATTGTAAAATTTTAATTTAAACTAAAACCCATAGATGCGATAAAAAAGCTAGTTTTCAAGAAATGTATTTTTCAAGGAAAATATGATTTTATATTAACTATATGAATAATAATAATTATTATATGAATATAAATTAATATTTCTTGATATATTATCTATAAATTTAATTTGAATCATTCTTTATTAGAGATTTTTTAATTAATTAAAAAGGAGAAACATTATGCACTTTAAATTTTTTTTAGAAAAATCCTATTTTTAAACCAAATGACAAACTTATACTAAAACCCAATATGAAGTTTATTAAAAATAAATTAACTAGATTAAATATAAATAAATAATAATTATGTTAATTTAAATCATATTCAAAACATAATGGGACTTTTAAATTTCTTAATTTATTGAAAATAAATGACATTTTTACAAAAATCAATATTTTTCACTATTCACTAAAAATAAATATTTTCTGAAACTTTTCACCCAAAGTAAATTTTTATATTTATATTTAAAAAATTAAGTTCATTTTATCAAATAAAATTTCTAAAACTTTTAAAAAATTATTATAATATTTTTATGAAAAGCAATAAAAGCATTTTTGATGAAAATATACTTTTGAAGAATAAAATTACTTTACTAAAAATTGATTTATTATTTACTAAAAATTTATCAATAATTTATATTTAGTTGTACATATATATATATATATCATAAATCAGATAATATTATTCATACTCTCTAATTTAACCGCTAGGTTATAATGGTTATATATATCGCGGGTCATTTAAGCTCAGTGTTGTGGGTCGAATATGCTATTGAACATAGTTTTATTTTATAAAATATTGGGGAGTTACATATAACCTTTTACCATAAGTTTATTAATAATTCTTTTGTTAAAATCACTATTCTGAGTGATAACAGCTTTGTTTTACATGTATGTTTTGGTTCAATGGTTTTGGTCCTTGTACTTTGATTATGGTTTCATCATATATAGAATTTTAATAATGATATAAATATAATTTGTATTCATTATATACATATATAGAGTCATACATAAAATTTAGATATAGGAAAATGAATTATGTCGTTCATAGAGATGGTAGGTCATACGTACGCATGACTGTTGTTTCTATTTTCTAGATAGATGGAATGAAAGAATGGTAAATATTAATTCACCTATAAAATATAATTTTCATATTATATATATCATATATATTTATTAAATATAACCTTATTACTATCTATTTCAAAATAAAATAAAAGACATATCATATCACTTCATAGAGGCGGTAGTCCACACGTACGCATGAGCGATGTTATCGCTTTCCAACAAATTGGAAGGTGAAAAGGTATATGAGACATCACAATTATAGAATTATAAATATATTATAAATATGTTAAATCTATCATTATATCTAATCATGAGTGGTGGTTATGGAAAACTAATTACATCAGTTTGAAAGGCAGTAGTCCCCCATACACATGATTGACTATTTTGTTTCCCATTTGATAAAATAAGATATAGGTGTAGGTTATATCACTAACATAATAACATCTCAATATATGGTAGATATTATTGTTATTTTATGATTCATAGATTACAATCCACTTAGAAAAAATATAATGTTTCATTCTTGGATAAATTATATTTAGAGAAGTGATACTTCATCTAGAAGTTTATGGAGGATGGAGTGTTGAATATATAGAAAATAGAAGGGACTCATAACCCAATGGTCATGTTGAAAAATTTTGTTGTCTGAGATGTTGTGAGGTAGTGTTGTGACTCATTTGGAGTTAGATGACTAGAAATTATGGTGAGGGAACCATGTGGATACTTTAATAGAAATTCAAGGAACATAAGGAAGTATATGGGATCTTATGGAGGACTTAGTGGTGAATCCTGGAAAATAAATCTCAAGTGGAAGATTGTTATGCTTGGCTATGAAAATCATTTTTCATCCAAAGTAATTAGTCTACTAAATAGATAAATTTTAGGCACCTAATTTCCAAAGGTTGGATGGTGATGGTGGAATAATATATATCAAGTTCTAGGATTCCCCAATGTTGGGAATCCAAATGTTTCATATTAGACAATTTTGATCTAGAAATATAATAAAATAGTTTAATAGAATGATACAAGTGGGAAACATGGTTGGAAGTGTAGTTAGTTTTTACCCTTGATCACTTCTAAAAGAAGTAGTGAGGGATATTAGAAAAGGGAAAATCCATAATATCCATCTTGAAAAAGTATCAGCAGATGGAACTGTTGAATGGGTGAATGATTTAAGCTGGTGGAAGGACTTGAATGAATGGAGGGATTGTCCATAGAGTCTGCTAAGGTGGACTTCATCCTGAAAAGATCAGGTAGTATTGACTATTAGAAACACCATATGGACTCTAATAAAAATAGTAGGGTATATCACTTGGGATCAAGACACAAAACATGCTAATCTACTTTTAAACCTTGAATAAAGTAGAAAAAACATTCCCAATATATCATAGAACACAAGTTTGAACCACATTAAGCTTTGCGTTTTTCTTGTACCTTTGAGTTTTATTTTGATCATTGTCTTATGATAATCTAATTTTCATTAATCTGGTGATTTTTAATTATGTTGAAGTGAATTGGGTGCTATTTTTCTTACAAGTTTCATATTCCATTGTGTGGCTTCACATTACAAAGTTTAGTTTCCACCTAGTAAGTTTCAGTGGGGTTTTCTGGAGGTTTTACCAAATGGTATCCATGATCCTAACATAATTGTTTTCTCAACTTCACTAAAACTCATTTAGATCACTTAGGTAATTTCAAACTTCCTTCCTTATATAGAAATGGTTGGTGAATCTTCACATCTTTCTTCCTAGTCACCCAAGTCCCATTTAGGTATAGCTCAACCACATACTTTCCTAGAATATGACCTTTGTTGTAATATCATATGATTTTCATTTCCACCCATTTTCTATCGTTTCATAACTCTATCTTCCAAAATATTCCAAATTAATTGATAATTCTACTAATTTTATTTTATCCATGAGTGAAACACCGGATTATTTGTATGATGGATCACACTTTGAATATAACAAAATAATGTTGTGTTCTTATACTTCCTTTTGAATTCCTCCAACAAGCCCTTTAACTGTATCATCTCTTTCCCAGCTTCCATTACCACAACTTACTATGCTTCTATATTAGATAGCGCAATAAACATTTATATTATTGACATCAAACATACACTAGTTCCTCTATATGTAAAAAAAATATCTTAGTGCTTTCTTTGAGCGTGCTCATATCCTTTAAAATTCACATCAATAGACCCTTATAATGGATTATTCATTATGAAATACAGGGAAAGAGCTTCCAAAAATTTGAGATATCGGAGTATCCATTTTACAACTTCTTAGTGATACTTTCCTAAATTTTCGATAAACCTGCTTATAACTAACACTGCTTGAGTAATTTCTTGCCTGTACAAATCATGGAATACATAAAACTTCCAACTGGTGATTTATATAGAACCTTTACCATGTAATTATACTTATCTTCTATTCATAGTGCCTTTTCATTGAATAGTTTGAAATTTTTGGATAGTGAGGTAGAGACCAGTTTATATTTAGACATTTTGAATCTTTCCACTTTATTCTGGATATACTCCAACTAAGACAAAATCAATGTTTCATACTTCCATCCCCTCTGAATCCTCATCCCCAAAAGAATTTGGGCTTCATTGATATCTTTTATCTTGAACCTTTTAAATAAATTAGCTTTTATCTCTTAAATCTATTTCTTTTTCAGACCTTCTAATAGTGTAATTCCATGGATAAAATCACTCAATAATATCATAGTCGGGGCACTATGAGACCTCATGTGTGCCTCCTTGTATACTAGAGGTTTTTGGCTAGTGTAGAGAGTCTATAATAAATTTTAGGGAGACTATAATATCAATGTAAGTATTGTAAATAATAAAAAAAATAAACAATTTTCATCAATAATAGATAATTAGAGTGCACATGATCAATAATACAACATGATATAACAAATGAATATGCAGACATACAGTCTTACATTCCAACTAATCACTCATTGGGCTGATCACGCATAAAAATTAAAGAGTAGAAAAAAAGTTATAGGGAGGCTCAACTACAACCTTAGGCCTCGCCTCAATACCATCTCAGATCCCTGTTAAGTTTCTATATCCTGAACCACTATAGAACTTGTGACATGAAATTCAAACATAAGGTATGCACACACACGGTTCTGATAAAAGGTGTGAGAAATACAAATCAATAGGGTCTCTCCAAGTTCCCCTAATATACGCCATCATATACATGTCTATGAATGAGGTAAGTAAATAATAAAAATAAAATTCCATACAAGCATGTGTGTTGGGTCATTGTGTGCTATCAAGGCCACTACAACACTCAACTATACATAGATCATCCAATGATGGAGAAGAATTCACCTCATGTTTCCATCCCAACCCATACTTAAAGACTTGGGGTAGGGTGTCATGTCATGTCATGACCACTACCATCTCACTCAGGGTATGGTTCATGTCAAACCTCATCCATATTGTACCAAGTATTGACCTCCAACCTCTCACTCAAAGTAGGGTCCCACAGGCATATCCTAAACTAATACCCTCTCACATAGGGTGATCCGTGATTGGACCATCTCACTCATGGTGATACCAAGCATCAAGTTCCATGTCACATCATGACCAGAACCCTCTCACTAAGGGTGAGGCCTAACATCCATTGTGAACCAATACCTTATCACTCAAGTAGGTTCATGCCAACACCCTCTCACTTAGAGTGAGTCCAAGAATCCACATTCTATTATAATACCCTATCACTTAGGTTAGTTCATTCTAGCACACTCTAAATCTATGAGTGGACACCCATCCACATTCTTGACTTGTACCCTCTCACTCAGGGTGGTCCATGTCATCACCCTCTCAATTAGGAAGAGGTCAATCATCCACATCTTGGATTGATTCCCTACCACTCAAGGTAATCTATGACATCACCCTCTCACTCAAGGTGAGTCTTATTAATCTAGTCTCCTCATCAACCAAAGGTACATAGTCAACACGTGCACACAGAAACAAGCATGGAAACATAGCTTAACCAACATGCACCCAACTAGCTCCCTTGGCCAAGACCTAACTTCAGGATGTCCTCTTATACCATAATTATATCATATTCCCATATCATAACCCAACATTATTCACTCACATAATATCCCAACACCTCATGGAATAAATCATCACCCACATGGACTCATAGTATATACCTAAAAAACTAGGATTTCACACATGATCATGAAACACTAAACACATCATAATTATTATCCCACCCATAAGGGAATCCACTGAGTTCCCTAAACCCAACCTGATATCTACTCATTGATACTAACTCATACTCATCACCCCATAGTTTCCCCACGGCCCACAAGTCCTACCTAACCTTTCCCTTAAGAGGTCATGTTTAAAATTACTTTAAATTTTAGCATCAAAACTCAATCCCTCATACTATGAAATTTCTAGATATAACTCACACTAAGCCCCTTGGAAACCCAATGCTAAGATATTAAGAAAAATTCCAAAAACCCATAACTAAGTCCCATCTGAAATCTACCTTAGATAACTTTCAATCCCATCACCTGGAAGAAACCCTCCCTATCACACCATGTCTATCCATAGAGGTCTTAACCTACTCATAGCACACCCTAAGATGCCCATCCACCCTTAAGTGGTGATTCCCAACCAAGAATAAGACATACAGTCATCTCACTTATCATTCATAAACACAATCCCCTTATCCATATAATACTAGCCTTAAAGAATCTAACCTAGGATATTCACCACTCATTATGAGCCTGAGACTTATCTCAATCCTCTCACAACATCAATTAGCATCCATACCCCCTTGGAAGAAATCTTTTGGGTGTTTTTAAGGTTCTAGATATACAAGGAGCACATGATCCAACTCTAAGAGGCTCAATGTCGCCCTATTTATTTACCTATGTCACTATAAGTCCCTATACATGTAACCTAAACTCAAATAAAAAATAAATCATATAAAATCATGCTTCAATAGGTATATGGTTTAGTATTATAGGGACCACCTACCACATACAAGGAGTTACTATCCTCAATCCATGCTAATCAAAGCCTTAAACAAGCCTAGGCCAATCCATGCCAACATCCCAAGATCATATCTCAAGCTAAGATATCCAAAAAATTAAATATAAAAATTAATTATTAATTTAAAAAATTAATCACAAGTGGAATAATTCCAAAAAACTCACTGAACTAACCCACCACACTGAAACTATGACCAGCCACCCATGGAAGGTCCATGGTGCACCTGTGACACCATTATGAGGAAAATCCCTATCAACCAATGCCTAATTGATTTCCAATTTAAAATAAATTATTGAAACCATAAGAAAATTCATCGGACAATGATTATATAATAAAACAATAATTGATATTAAGTATTCATTGTTTTGAGATGTCCTACATCCAATACATGAAAAAGTACCTAATTATATGATGATTCCACCATGCTTTGGTGGAATCATCACTCAAACCCTAATTCAAAATCACCAAAAATCATAGGGAAATCAGGGAGGAGGAAGAATGTATGAATGATAAGGGAGAACGCACCTCAAATTATACAAAAACACCTCTTACACTACCCCTAACTAAGGATTACTTCATAGGGAATATAGGGGGAAAGGGGGCTAGTTAGCCAAAAATGGTTATTCTTGATTCCTCCCCCACTAAAAACTCGAAGGTGGATCAATGGTGAAATTATCATCCTTCCCTCATTAAAAAAATGACACCATTCCCCATATGGTACCTAGTCAGGATACACTGGGTACTCTATCCTTTACCGACCACCAAATATACCACCATCGGGTGGTCAGTGGTGTTTTAGGGGTTACTTCCCACTATAAAGGACATCAGTTACCAAGTAGATCTATATTGAATACCTGATGGTCCCCCTACTACACTTTCAGCAATAGGTCCACCTCGACCCTACCCTGACACTTACACGACCACCCATTCCACCTCATAAACCTCTAACAATACTTAAAAACACCTCCAAGATATTTCTAACCACTTAGATCTAAAATTTAAATCTCAATTATCATATTAAACCCTACTAAAAAATAAAAAATTCAAATTTCTCTTAAATTTCATCGACCTGTAATGACATGCACTACTGCAAATATGGCATTTATCAGTGCTAAAAAAGTCTATTTATAGTGCTAAAAAATCATTGTTAATCTCAGTGAAGATAAAGCGGGGTCCCTTTTATAAACGCTAATAAATGGGTCCTTTATTAGTGTTTTTGTTAGCACTGATAGAAGACCCCTTTTATCAGCACTTTTTTAAAAGCATAGATAAAAGTTAAAAAACGTTAAAAATAGAAAAATTATTTTTGCAATTTGGGGAGGGGATTCAAAAGAGATTGAAGCCACCTTCAATAGCCCCCCCCCCCCCCCACACCCCAGCCTACATGCCCCGGCCACCCCCCTGCCTTTAACATTGCCCCACCCCCTTTAACAGCACTAGCCCTTATTCCCCACCAGCGCGCGCGACCTGCCTCCCCCTGGATTCGAACTCGGGGCATGTTGCCTGCGCGCCTAAGCCTTTACCACTCCACCATATTTCTTTTCTCTTTATTTATTAATATATCTATTTATTTATATATTTATTTATTTATATTTACTCGTATATTAATATATATTTATATTAACATATATATATATTTAGTTATATTAATATATATATATATATTTAGTTATACTAATATATATATTTAGTTATATTAATATATATATATATATATTTGTATATTAATATATATATATATATATATATTTATATATTAATATATTTATTCGTATATTAATATATATTTATAAGATCAGTTTTAAATACATTTATAAAATATTATTTTTTGTGTGTGTTTATAAATAAATACATACATATATACAACACACACACACGCATATATATATATATTATATGTGTATATGTAAGTATAATTATACATATTTATATATATTTACAAATATTATATATTAATATGTATATACATATGTTTAGAATATATAGATAATATATATCAGTTTGTCAATACAGACACACACAAATATATATATATACATGTACACATTATATAAATATATAAATATTCATATATTTGTATTTTAAATAAAATGGATATTAATTTTTTATTTAGATAAGGCTTATATATTGAGAAATATATTTTATATATAAATATGTTTAATTATTTATTTATAAAATTAAAAATTTTATGTGTGAATATAAAAAAATTATGTATATATTGTTATATATTTGATTATAAATAATAGTAAATTATGAAAAATGATAACAAGCTCTGAAAACCTAAAAAACTGGTAAAAATGGAGAAACCCTCAAAATCCATAAATATAGTCAGAAAGTCAAATAAGCCCTAAACTCAGGGTAATAACGAAAACTTCTGATCCAAAATTTTGTTCCAACTCCGTGACTAGTCAAATCGAATACCATCAAAAAATATTTGATAAGATGGGTGGTGGAGTCTGAATGGACAGGCAGATCATAAGTTATAGCTGTTTGAAAAAACATCATACAGGACCAAGGTGGTAGAAATGGGGGCTTAAAAAACCTAAAAAACTGCAGAGTCACTGAAATGAGAATAACTTCTGATATGGATGTTCATTTCATCTCCATGACCAGTCAAACCGAAGCTCTTGGAACAAACTACGATATAACTTATGGAGGAGGTCAAACAGACACATGGATCGAGAGTTATTTCCATTTTAAGAAAACTTTGACAGGGCACCGGACAAGGAAACATAGTTTTGTAGTCCTTCTAATGGTTTTGTTGGGATTTTAGAGTCAAAGAAATGATTGGAACTATGTTCGAGTCATCTTGTTGTGTATATCTCTTTGCTACCTTTGATTTGATATGTGGTAGATCCCAAATGGACATCCGGAGCGAAATTTATGGTTGTTTGAAGTTGGAGTTTTTTTTTGGAATGCTATAACTGGTCACAACGCTCAAATGGACACTCAGAGTAGAATTTATTCCCATTTTAGTGATTTTCGGGTTTCTTATATTTTTAGGCGCTATAAGGGTTTCTCAATTTCAAATGATAATAACTTCTGCTCCAGGTGTCCTTTTTGGCTCTACCACATATCAAATTAAAACTTGTGAAAATATACACACTTTGGTGACCACTGGAACCCCTTATCACATTCTTCAAGGCCCAAAAAGGCCCAAAATCCCTCTGGACGGTTATAAGTTTGGCTTCAGGTGTCTGTTTTGCCATAACTTCTACTCAGGGTGTCTGTTTTGCCTCTTCCACATATCAAATCGAAACTTGTGACTAGATCTACACTAATGTGACCCATTTAACACCTTATTATATTATTCAAGGCACAAAAAGTTCTTTAATCCCTCCAAACAACCACAATTTATGATCCGGGTGTCCGTTTTGCGTCTACCACATATCAAATCGATCTAAAACATATTTAAAAAATATATATTATATTTATATATATATAAATATACTTATATATCAATATATTATTTTTTATGAAATATAATTTTTTTGAAATATACACTTTATCAGCGCTTGGAAAAAAGTGTTGATAAAGACCCCCTTTATCATTGCTAATAAAAAAAGTGCTGATAAAGGGTGCCCCATTAACAATGCTAAAAAAGTGCTGATAAAGGGGGTTCCTTTATAAGCACTAAAAAAATCACTAATAAAGGGTCACTTTTAACAGTTATTTTTTAGCACTATTAAAAGTGCCCTTTATCAGTTCTTTTTTTATCATTGATAAAGGAAACCCCTTTATCAGTGCTTTTTTTAGTGTTATTAATGGGAGGTGTTGTAGAAACCCTATTTTGTGGTAGTGATGAGTCATTAAAAAATCTCCACTATAAGGATTCTTGTCCCTAAGAAGAATTTGTAACATCAACTGACTTCCCATCAATTGACTAGAATCCAATATTTCTCCTTGTTCTTGATTTTGAACTAAATCAAAGGTGTTTCCACCATAAAAATACTAATCATAGATTCACCAAACTTTCCTAAAAAACTCAATATGATCCTTAATGCATTAAACCATATATGAAATAATGTAAATGATGTGGTTTCTAT